>CM062862.1:7745596-8140081 GCA_031772225.1 Eubasilissa splendida
TCATAGATATCAAAGATTTCATTACTTACTTAAACGCTATGATGAGAAATTAATCTTTTATATTTGGTAATTGTTAAATCTAAAATAAACATATTTTATGTCGTTTGTTCATATTAATATAAGTTTCCAAAGATATTCCAAAAACAATTAATATTTAATAATCTTAGTGTTGAGTCAGCGTAAGCAGAATAGTGTGATTATTTTGTATTATTTTGTTTTAATTTTGAATTAAAGGGTTTAATAAATAAATGTGATTAACAACATAATATTTGCTGTATTTATTTTAGGTAAAGAAATAAATATAAATGTGTATCTAACACATATGTTAAAAAATATGACTCAACCCCACGCAAATAATGGTATATAACACACACTATAAAAAACATTGAATGAATTCTAGCATAAATTATCGTATATGATACATGCAATGTTTACCTTAAATTTGTTTCCAACGTATAATGTCGTATGTGCATAATAACGAAAACTGGTAAGATTATTGCCACTTTAACACTTTCTATAAAATATTACATACAATTTAAATATGCGTTTAACATTAGGATAAAATCTGTCTTTATTTGGAATTATAGCAACGCGAAGGAACATAAAATTGCTCTCCTCGACAAAACGGATTTTGAAGATACGATAGTTTACGTACGAGGGGTCGAAATATTGAAATGGGTTACTTTTGAGAAAAGTAAATTTTTATTTTAAAATAACTTATAAGTATAATAAGATGTATGTATATGAATAATATTTTGATCATTACATTGATTATGAAATATTTTCAAAATATTTATACAATACAACATTACAATACGATTTTTGTAATTCTTTTATATATAAAAAATACACAATTAAAATAGTGTTTTAATTTAAAAAAAAATATATATATATGAGTGAATAAATGATCATAATGAAATAATGAGTCTTTGAATTAATTTATTTTCCTATCCATAAAAAAATTCAATGTCAGTTATATGGAATAACTTTAAGGCACCGATTTCAGTTTTAAACCGAAATTTTAAACACTTTTGTCTAAATAAGTAAATGATGAACGAATTCTCCTTTAAGAGTAAGTTATTCATATATATATATAATATGATTATTATAGTTGTTAGATATTTATGACAGATCCACGGATAGCCGATCGCTGTGCGTGCGTGTGGATGCTTCATTATGTTGACTTTACTTGTCTGTCCCCCCCCCTAATACTCTATACCTCAGAGCACGACTTTACTGTGGGTGTTGTCTATGAACTTGGAACAGTCAAGAAGTGTGATCGTTCTACTACGTGCTCACTGTACTGATATGTTATTGTATAGTTACTGATACAAGTGTGTTTCGGTTTTTCGCGGTGCGTGCCGAAACTATTATTAATACTACTAGTGTATTTACAGTGTTTCGTGTGACACAGATAAGTTAAGTAAATCAGGTAAGTCGTGCTTCATGGTTGATCCTTGAGCCCTTACTGTTCTGTCCCTATACCAAATTCCTAACATCCTTCCCACATCCAGTTTTACCACCCCTTTGTGTAAAAAATAGTAATGTATACATTTAAACAAAATAAAATATACATTTTTTATACATCGGAAAAAAGAAATTAACGGATTTTTTTTTGGTAGATCGTTCACACACCGACGAAACGACGCTTTCGCTGTGTTCTGTCGATATAAGGAGCAAATAAAAAGTTGCCAGGCATCTTATGAGGTAAAGCGGGATTTATTAGCAGGGCCGGCTATAAATCAAAAAGAAAACCATAATCCGATTAGACGCCCCCGACTTTTTCAAACCATCGACTCCATCCACGTTTCGCCACGTGGAATGAAGAATAATGTATTACACAAACTAATAACCTCCCGACGTGCGCCAACTTAACAAGATTTACTTAAATAAATAAACACGAATTTTTAATATATCTTCCATCAAACTCTGTCATGCTGTTGTTTCCAAAGAAAGATTATTAAGATTTAACACGGCCGCGGCTGTTGTACATAAGTACTTTTCTGTAGAATATTTTTTAATATTTATCCACTGATACCGTTGCGCTATCCGCAGGGGTAAACAGCTAAGATCAAAATCAAAACCATATTCAATTTAAAAACTTTTGTTCAGTTATTTAATACGTTGCGAAGCTTCATCGATACCATGCAGTATTTCTTACAGTACACATACCTGTAAGATTTTATATTATTGGCCTATCATGGCTAATTTAGATAAATATTTTTATTTTTACTAATTGGTATCTAAAGTGTTTCTAATTTTCAAAACTAAACATAAGGTTAAACATAATTAAATGGTTTTTAGGCCTTAGAATGGAACAAAAGGGCGACGCGTGAAATAATAATAAAATAATTTTTTTGAGCCAAATATGAAGCACCCTAACATATATAATAAAGAAATACGCCTAAAGGATGCAGGAAGTATTAAAGACATAGTTAAGAAAATACTAATAGATATTGAATTGAACTTCATTAGCCTTATTCACAGTAAACCTTAAAGACGCAATTAATTAGCATTGATGAGTGGAGTCGATAACCGAGGGAAGATTTCTGTACCGGCTCCGGGATAGGGTGGGTCTTTTTTATACTCTAATAATATACTCGTACACTGTACCGATAATTTCATCAATAAGAACCTTTGAAGAACTAAGCTACTCAGGATACTAATGCAGTCGGTATGGCGAACTGAAAAACTGTGTGCGTTGTATCTAAGAATGTGTCCTATTCATTGGCTTCTTTAGTTTTTTATGGTGTTTATTTTTCTAGTACTCTCCTCATTGTAATTCTATTAGTCCAGTTTATTATTTCCAACCTTCTCAACAAATACATCACACTTTGCTTTCAACTTCTTTCCAAAATGAAATAAAGTCACAATTATCTTCTTCTTATTCTTTTATTTTTTGAATACATACGGTATTCATTTTATAGAACTCATTTGTTAATCGACACAATAAATCAAACATTTTTTTTTGGTTCTATTTAATTTTTTCAAATAATTGGACGATCGTTTCGGCTGTCCTATGTCCTAGACAACCGAAACGATCGTCCATTTATTTGGAAAATTTAAATGGAATCAAAAAATCGTGATTGATTTAATGTGTTGATTATCTATTTCTTCTTATAAATGTCATGTTGATTTGTTCTATATGACGTCTATTAAGTGGTCTGATATTGCTGTAACCTTCATAGTCGGCTAATTAATATGCATCTAAACCAGCTAATAGTGTCATTATAGTCATAATTTTCATCTCCTAATCGGTGGCCCAAAGTCAAGGCGCATTACTCTTCCTTCTATCTGTCTTGTGCCATTTCAGTATGCACTTGTTGACCAATCAAGATATAATCTGCACTCTTCTTCTTCTTCTTCTTTTAAATAAGCAATCTACCCTTCAAGAGTGGTTTGTGCTATTAATCAAGTTAAAACTTTATTTTATAGAAAAAAGTACAATAATATTATATAATAGGAAACATTATATTATAAGTCAATACCATTGTCGTTCAAAATTTGCTATTATAGAGATTAAATGCGGTGAGTTAAGGGAAAGAAGATGACACAAGTTAACCGGGAGTTGAAAATTACCATGGACCAGACTACTGTAAAAAAACCTGTGATCCGTAATGGACAGGTAAAAAAAAAATGGTCAAAAGTTTCCTCTTCGGCACCACACTCACATTGGGGAATGTATTAAGTTCAATCTGAATAAATGGGAAGCCACCTGGTAATGTCCAATTCTCATTCTAGAGACATTCGATATTGTTCTTTTGGAGACTTTCCTTTTGGTGAACCAGGGGGTGCGGGGAATAGATCTTTGAATTATTTTAAGCCGATTACCCTTATTTGGATCCATCAATTGTGCAGTCCAAATAGAATTCGTACATTTTTTTACCATATTAAGTCTGTCATACATCGAGATATGGAATTGGTGAGGGAAAACTCCGGAAAGAGTGGCCTCCTTGGCCAGATTATCAGCACATTCATTTCCGTGAATTCCCTCATGTGCAGGAATCCAAAGGAATGACACCTGTTTATTGTTGCTGTACAAATTAAATATACATCTTCTGATGGAACAGATTATCTCATTGTCTAGCCAAACTTTCATATTAGTAGAGAGAGATTTAAAAGCTGATTGCGAGTCGGAGAATATAACAGCCTTATCGACGTTCCGGAGAAAATCTGTACTCATATAGTTTTTGTTACAGTTTATCTGACATCAAGCCACCTCAATTGAGATCTTTCAATATGTAGAAGTAGGAGAAGTAGTAATTAATGTTGAGGGTTTTCCTTATCTAGGTTTTTTCACTCGATCCAATAATGTCATTCTTGTTACTCCAATAAACAGCTCATTTCGGCAGCTCGCATTCTTGACCTCACTTTACTTTACTTAAAAAGCATTTAGTCTTGACATGAAAACATGAATCTCTGTCACCCTACATAAAGGAAACATAAAATATCACAGAACGTCTGGATGATGGATTGTTGGAATATTGACTGATAAGATAGATGCAGGGGAGACGATTCAGATCTACAGCCAGTACCGCCACTCCTATCCGATGGACGACGCGAGCGATACATGGTTTGGAAACACAAACTGCAGCAAAGAAGTTTCACCTCAGTATGGCTCGTTTGCCTGCCGACGACAGTGTCAATCACATATGTACCGATTTTTTAAATATAAATACTTTTTTTTTCTTACATATGATAAATATAAGAGAGGTAACTAAATGATTCGCAATTGGGTTAGTAAGAAATAAAACACCGATTAAATAATTTAGACATCATACTATGTTTTTTTTTTTTTTTTCAATTTCAAAAAATTTCAAATTGTCGCTAAAAATAGTGCCGCTGTAGCTTAGTTGGATAAAGCACCTCCCCCGATTAGGGAAGAGATCCAGGTTCGAATCCCGGTAGCGCAACAGCAATGTTTTTCGATAAAATTGATTTTATATGTATATCTTTATAATTAATATATTTAATTAATATTTAAAATTATCATACTATGTTTTTATCGACAGTGAAAAAATATCAGGCTCAATGCGTGGTTAGCAAATAAACTATGTTTTATCAGCAAGTAAACACACATTTAGTCAGGTTCATACTTGTTCTTACAAATGTATTTAATTAGCTATATAAATAACTTTAGAGGTGCTCAGTATGACATTATTTGCTGATCAATTTTGTTCTACTTGCTGACCAACGTGACGGTTCAGCTGACTGTATTTGTTGGCTGAAAACATTTTAGAGTTGACCAAAACCTCAAAACCATAACGACTGCTTAAATGGTAGTCTAATTATAATGCTATGTACCTTTTTACTGAAACGACAATAGACGGAGGAAGCTTTCAACCAGGCCACGATCACGGATACTTAAGACAGACAAAACTTTCGTTATTTTGTACACCGTCACAAGATGGCCGGTTATTCAACGCTCATTCATTCCTTTCTTCTGATACATCTGGTCGATCTAAAGGAAAAGAATAAACGGTGAAATTGTTAAGCGATATTTTATAGCGGGAAACATCAGGAAAGGGAGGCTCTAACACCGAAGGCTCAGCCGCCACATAAAGCCTACCGATACGGAAGCAATAATTCACGGCCCGGCATTATACTTAACCATCGGCCGGTTAAAGGAAGAAGACTTCCTCTAGAGCCTTCAAACTTCGCAATATCCGGCGCGATTTTTTTTTTTTGAGAAAAGAAGAGTAAAAAGGATTAAATTTTTTAAGTTAAATTTGCAAGTATTATTAATCTAAAATCAATAACAATTAAATTTAAAATATGGTTTTCAGTCTTGCTACCGAGACCTTTCCGTTATCAGTAAAATTCTCTTCTAGCTGAGTTAAATAATTTTGTCAGATTAGTTCTATATATCTTAAATAAGTTATACATGTATGGTAACCATCTTTATAAAATGTACCTAATGTTTCTAAAAATAAATTTTAAATTAAATGATAAATTCACACTACATTAGTAAAGAGAATATATATATAAGAATTAAGAATTCCTCACACCTTGACAATTATCTTAGATACAGGTATTCAAAATACATACACCAAAAAAAATCATCGTTAATAATAAATCAACAAAATTCTCCTATAATAATCAAAGAACTACTAAGCAAGGTAATCTCGCGTGCACAAAGCTGGCTATTTAACAAATAACTAAATTACAAGTCACCTTTCGTTACCATTAGATACGGTTAATCAACTAATTATATTAAGCACCTATTAAGACTTTAACTCACTTTCATATTGGTTATTGCATTGAACGGTCGAGTTTAGTTGTCAGTTTAGAGATATTTTCAAAGATACTTTCATTAATATTATATATACTAATTAAATGTATTAATTAGAAATACATACATATCAAATCAATTTTATCGAAAAATATTGTTGTTGCGCCACCGGGATTTGAATCTGGATCTCTTTCCAAACCGGGGAAGGTGAATTATCCAACTATGCTACAGCGACATTATTTTTGACGACAAATTTTACACTATTCCCAATTAATACATTTATCGTTCCATTACTTTAAATTAAAATGTATGTATATCTTACTAATTAACACATTTAATTAGTATTTAAAATATTACATACCTATGTTCTGAATAATTACAAATTCACAATAAGAATGTGTTCTCCTAATAATATTATTATTTTTAATAATTATAAATAATTTAAAATTATCACACCCATGTATGCGATTATTTAAAATTTAATTATTCTGTGGGGTCTTAAATTTGAAAATTTTTGATTTTTTCTCGTGCATCAAATTACCGTATTATTTGACATCGTTAATAAAATTATTCCACTTGTAAATAGTGTACGTTATTTATGCCAACCGTATAAACCTCACACCAGTTTGACGTCACAAATTTTTAAGAATTGAATACCTCGTCATTTATTTAACTGGCACTCAGCCAAGCTCTGGCATTTACACGTCTTTGCCATTTGCAAGTTTTGCCATTAAAGTGTATTGTCATTTGCAAGTTTCATCATTTACGTGTCTTGCTGCCAAGCACGTGAACATCACGGTAAAGTGTGAATGATTTAACAAATTTTTTAACCCACAAAAATACTATTCACTTAACATTATTTCTGACGGGCTATTAGAGAAGCTATTTAATAATAAAAAGGTAATAAATATCAACCTTACATCACTATTTATTTTTGGTTAAATCAAAACATAATATCGCAGACTACCAAATATATAGACATGCACTAACGCAGATTCCTAGTTTAAATATTTGAATTTATTATGATTACTCACGTGATCACCTTAGTACCGCTTACGCAATTAAATAGCTCCGCGACTTTTTTAAATATATGACTCGATTGGAAGGAAAATTTTAAAGCTGACAATATAATATGCATTTCTGTAAGAAATACATCTTGTTTACATAGAAATTTAATTTTCGAAGAGTAAATGTTTTACTGATGCGTACATGTGTCATAAACTATCGGATTTATGTTTCCACAAATAATGTTTGTAGATAATGTTCCAAACTCCTCCCCTATATGTACACTTTATTTCATGTCTATTCATTTACCGGTATATGCTGTCACATTAATATTATTACTATGAAAGAGAATATATTATTATTGTGAAGTTGCAGTTTTTCAGAACATAGTTCTGTGATATTTTAATATAAATTAAATGTATCAATGAAAAGGAATGATATTAAAATATTATTACTATTTATAAGCTTAGTATCGTAGATAAAGCAAACAAGTGTCTCATGGTATAATCAAGAATATACCGTCATTCAACTATATGTGAAGTATTTGCTTAAACGACAGTCCAGCAAAGAAGCCAGGACAATGCTGCATATATCAAAGGTGGAGTCTACTCCATCCCACACAATAAACTACGAGTATATACTTAATTGCAATATAGTTGTATCTTATATTTATCATGTTATATAATAATATCTATTACAACAAAAACATGTATGTCAATAAACAGCTTTTGTCTATTATATAGATTCCAATTAGAGCACACAGAGTAGCTGAATATAAGTTGTTAGGTAATTTCTTCTTTCTGCCTCGACTTCATATTCAGGGGGGAGGCATCTAGCCTAACTGGTTCTTTTTTTTTAAATATTGACAAGAAATGAAAGAATATTTTTATATAAGAAAATTTATAATCTATATTTTAAGATACTTGCATGTGTTAAAAGTGGAAAATGAGCAATTTACTTTAATACTTATAAATAAGGCTATTCAACAATAATTACATCAAAATTAACATTAAATATTTGTGTTCATCATGCTAGCAATAATTTCTCTACCAAATTGCCTATGTTGACGCTTGTCTGATGTAGATTATGCAGGTCCCTCACGTAAGGGATTACCTCTTAGGATGGTCCTGGATCCAGAACGTGAAGTGCGGTTAGCTCCTTGTGGTGCCAGCGTAGGGTGACGGAGTTCAGGCTTGTAGACGATTGATCACAAGATGATGCCCAATTATCCAGGCAAACCGGGACTCTGGACGCGATGTTCTTATGCAATAGCGACAGTCTGTTCTCGCTACACCAATTATATATATTAACTTTTTATAGATCCAGCGGGATCATTTTGATAATTTCACATCAACGATTAAACGCAGAGTACATCACAGTCTAAGCTTAAACTCGAGGCGCACAGTTTAAATTTTCTCCGGAATTACAATCTATAAAGCGCTTGCTTGATACTTTTAGAGACGACATTGATTCTTTTTTTAATTGAAAATAAAATCTCGTCTTTATGGAGCCAGTTCTCCCGGCCGAGAATATGGGAAGACTCACTCGCCTTAGGTGATGCATCCCTTATGGTGCATTTTGCCGACGTTACTTTAGTCACGTACGCCGCTTTATTGCTGTACCCACGCTGCGTCGGTACACCTGCGTCTAATAATACAGAGTTTTTATTACCCTCCGTCCCTTACTTCGACTAAGTGTTTTTGTATCCTTGAACAAAATATTGTTTTGAGTAATTTCGCATTCTAACAAAGTATTGGTAATTGGTGAACTATTTTCATTAAACATGTAAAAAATATAAATGGTATAATATTGAGCGTACTGAAAATAATTTATATGACTAACTTGGTGGTATTCCGGAAAAGAGTTTCTTACCAACAACATACAAGCACCTCATTGTAGAATCAATAATATACCGTTATCCAACTGAAACTATATTTAGACATTTATAAATATTCTAAATGGATCTATACACCAGCAATTAATATAGTTAATTACCTTCATCCGTTGTTTAAATGATATTCAATGTAAGTTGTAAACAATACAAATGTAGTACACGTTCAAATTACACAATAATATTAATAATAATTTATATAAATAACATACTGGCCTTTCGGGAAAATAGTCTTTTACCGGTAGACAACGTTACGAAGCACACTATTAAATGTATAATTAATGCTAATGCTGAGAGCCGTGGTCCCCTTTTCTGTCTAAAAACTTGGCGCACAAGACTTCACATTCTTCCCAGGCTTGAGCAATGTCGATTGCAGCGTTTAATCCTTTATTTGGTATATCCATTGTTAGAGTCTTCGGGCTTCATAGCTATAGGGGCCGGCCACCGATCACTCAAGTGTGTGACATTGAATGCACTTAAAAGGTCTTTTGCATCTTCTTTTTTGAGGTCAACTTCCCTCTGAGGGAGGTTTCTTAGGTAACTTATTTAGTACATTGTTAGCCAATGCTGTCGTGGGGTGCCGATTCAGCCATGGACTCGGGCTGTCGCACGCCTGCGCCATAATTCATCTCATTGCCATCCCATCTAAGCCATGTCCAGGTCGCCCATTACTCGCATGCCGCCTCTTTTCTCTTTTCAACCCGCGGGTGGACCAGGACCATATATATCTGGGTCCACCGCGGTAATTCCAATCTTAATCTTTGATATCTCCCGCCACCATTTTCCTGGCGAACCGATCGCTATCAGACTCTTTTCTGCCGTCCGTCCTTTTCCACCTCTGTGACGTCAATCGCCGCCTTGTGTTGTGTGTCGGTAAAACAGGCCGCCCTGACATCGCCGCGTAGATTCAAACGCCAAACTATCTCTCAGAAGACTATCTTCTTGCTCGCTTTACCTCAGCTGACCCTGTGATCACAAGCTTATCGAGACACATTATTTCTTCTGGCAACTTGTTCAAAGTATTTGAGAATCCTTATCCTGCGTGTTGTCGAAAGCCTTTCGGTAATCCTTAACTCCCGAAGGATAGTATTTGTGCGCCTCGCGATCCACGGGTACCACATCTCGAAATTTTATATATATTTTTCTAGCATAAATAGTACATATGAAAATATAAAGGTAATTCCTATACTAGACGTGATCTGTTTTAAAGCAATTACAGCACAGTTTTTAAAATATGTAATTGTTTAGAGGTAAGTAAGTTTAATGTTAAGTAAATTATAAAAAGTTATGTGAAAAAAGTACAATCTGAAGTTATAAAATATTATTGAAAAAAGTAATAAAAACATTATTATCTGTAATATATACTAGTTGGAGACAAAAATGTGTAGGTAGTTAAGTTAGCACAAATGACAAATTAGATTAATTTTGCTTTCTTTCCACATCAAGCAACCACTTTGTTATTTTTGGATTGAAGTCGTTAATCAATTTAGACCCTTTAAAGTCTAGTGGCAATTTGTTAAATATAAAAATAAGAAAGTACGTTGAGCGAATTTAGTATTAAATTTTGGCACTGAAAATTGTTATGTATTTATAATCAATAACAAGTCAGCTACTATCGAGTTACCATCACTTATTTGTGGTTAAAATTAATAATTTAATAATTATAAACCTTTACATAAAATTTTGTTAACATACCTTTAAAGAAGGGAATGAAACCCTTTTGATTTGATTTTAAGCATTTTAAAGAACGTTGCTTTTATGATAATTGACGTGATTTACGACGAGAAATTCATCTTATAAAAATTTTGAATGAACTTATAATTTTATAACAGTTTTTATCTCGGTTAAATGATTTAAAATAAAAATTATTAATTGAGTTAATAAAGTGCGCAAAAAATGACACACGATGATACAATAAAAAAACATTTTTTAAATATTTTATGTTATCTTACGAGCCACAGTTTGAAAACTTCCCGTCCACAAGAGGATTCTGGCAGGGCTGCCAACGACAACAAATGATGAATTGTGCCCTCGCTTTGTTCGCAGAAGTCAAATTTCTATTTTATCCGTGGAAATGGCTCGATTCAGCCGCATGTTCGCACTTCCGTTCGTTCAACTCAAATTTACGGTTTGTCCTGAATTTAATACACTCAAAACGGGTAAACGTTGATAAAAGAGCATAACCACAAAACCTTGATATCAAACACAACTGTGATGAACAATTTTTTCAATTCAATTCAACCATGTCAAAAACAGAGATTATTTATGATATTAAATAGGCTAATCAATAAAAGGCTGGCAATTTATTTCTTTACTATATCAACGTTCTTATGTGCTTTTATAAATAATTAATATTCATATACGCAGCTTGTAAAAAATAAAATAGCATTAGACAGTAAAAGTAAATATAGCAATAAAAATTTAAGTACATATGTAATATGTACATATGTCAATTTTTAAAGTTGGAAAAATAAAATTTTAAAATGTTTTTATCTTTTTCACTGCTAAAAGCTGTCCCAGCATCTGACATTATTTTTTTTTTCAAAATGAGAAAGCGGAAAATATTTTTTATTTGATTAGATATCGATGATTCTATGATTTATTATTTATTAAATAAATGTAAACACAATCTCTCATCAAAAGAGGTCCAATGGAGCATTGAAAGTTGAACTTTAGATATCACACGGAGAGAAAGGAAAAGAAAAGCGTGGATAAGAGAATATACAAATGTAGTCGATATATGAAATTATTAATAATGAAGAGGTCACATCACTCGAAGTACGGACAATCATTGGTGAATGCAGTCATCCAGTAGTTCTTGAGGGGAACAATGACCTACAGGCCGCCCTAAAACCCGAGGTACAGATGAAATTATTAAAATCTGTGGAAATCAATGACGGTTAAATCGTTATTTAAACCGTATTTGTAACTGTGATTGTGTTCGATTGTAACTATGATTGGTAACTGATTATTCGTAATTATTCGAGCAATCACTGGTACTCCAGAAGGTAAACCTTCAATAGTTAAATATTAAATATCAATCATCATTAAATCTCAGTAACGTAACGGTTTACCATCACTAGTGGAAATTCATGGCGGCGAATAACAAAGGATAAAGAAAAGTGGTAGACATTTGGGGAGGTCTTCATCCAGCATGGGATAAAAATGAGCTGATGACGATGATGAACTAATCAAAATGGAAAATAATTGTCACGAATTACAGTCATTGGGATTTTATTATTTTTTCTGTGTGCAACAAAAGTTGACAATTATCATGGCGGTCTTTACTGTGGATGGTGTAACCCAAAGTAATGAAATTGCACCACTCTACAATTAATTCTTAAATTATTTGACCAGGTATTTCATCTTCAGGTCCGACTTCTTTATCAAAGATATGGCTCTGAAAAGGTAAAGTGTCAAAAACACTCGCATTCTTCCAGAAGAATAAGTCGCACTTCCATTTTTTCAGTGTCATATATGCTTTATTTTAATTATCAATGAACGAAATGTTTTGAAAAATCGAAACTTTGTCAATTTTATGCGAATCTAATAACATTAATTGTTCTTCTTTTTCTTCTTTTAAATAAGCAATCCTCCATTCAAAAGTGATTTGTGCCATTAATCAAGTTAAAATATTATTTTATAGAAAGAAGTACAACAATATTATAGAATAGGGAATATTACATTACAAGTTAATACCTTTGTCGTTCAAGAAATTTGCTATTATATAGATTAAATGTGGCAAGTTAAGGGAAATAAGATGACACAAGTAAACCGGGAGTTAAAAATTACCATTTACAAGATTATTGTAAAAAAAATCTGTGATCCGCAATGGACAGGCAAAAAATACATGGTCAAGAGTTTTCTCCTCGGCACCACACTCACACATTGGGGAGTCTATTAAGTTCAATCTGAATAAATGTGAGGCTACCTGGCAATGCCCAATTCTCATTCTAGAGATATTTGATATTGTTCTTTGGAGACTTTCCTGTTGGAGAACAAGGGGTGCGGGGAATAGATTTTAGGATTATTTTAAGCCGATAACATTAATTGTTAATATAATGTTCTTTTTTTGAATTGCACCCCTGAAAGAGTGCGGTTACAAGTTGCAAAGTGGAAAAATACCCATTTTGATATAGGCCTTAGTTTGTAGGTAGTAACTAGTGATGAGCTCAAAATCACGAACCGTGAGTCAGATATTCAATCAGTGATATCTTTGAGTCACACTCACTATCAGTGATTGAATATCTGGGAATATCGTGATTCGTGATTCATTATTTTATTTTATATATATTTGGTTGCGAACAGTGATTCGGCGCATGTGCATATGAAACAAAAATATTCATGAGGGAATGACGTTATAATTCGTGATTAGTGCCATCTAGTTGTTTCTGCTAAAACGTGTTACGCATTTGACCTGAAATGCTGAGAATTTGACCGGAAAAATAAAGTCACATTTTTTAAGAGTTCTATTCTCTTTGTGATGATATTAAATTTGATATATATATTCTAGAATATGAATACGAAAAGAAAGTTTGAATGATATAAGTAAATATGCTCAAAATTATGTTTCTATTTTTTTAATTTATTTCATGTGTTGTGATATCGTGCGGCGCACGCATATTAGTAGTGAAACTGTGATCACAATCACATTTTTCGTTCACTGATATTATCGAATATCAATCACATTCACATCAGTGAGTCATAAGTAGCATTTTTTCTCATCACAAGTAGTAACCATTCTTATACAAGACGTTTTTATTTTTCTATGACACCGCTCGGTCGGTTAGGTTAGGTTAGGTTAGGTTAGCTTAGGTTAGGTTAGGTTTTTTCGCTTTTTTCTAATGTGCTATTTGTGGCAGATTTAAAACACTAGTAGATATTAACATTGTGTTTAATATCATATCATTTAATAAACTGCTCAATTTAGTTGTGCGAAATATAATGTTTTTTAAGAAAATACTTGAATTACTGTTTCGGTTAACCAAATTTAATTTTACGATTTTTATGTTTAATATACAGTAGAGATAATTTAACACGATACCACGGGGACTGACACATGTTGAATTAATTTCATGTTAAAATAAATGACGAATGCTGAAGAAAGTTAAGCCGTAAAGTCAACGTTGTAACATTATGTTTTCACATTGCCACATAAATATTCTGGTAAATTGCTGAAATGAGAGGCGCAAACCCCCGATCACTAGATCATTAAGCCAACGTCTTGACCACTACACCAACAAGGTACTTGAGACTTAAAATGATAAGAGTTGTTCTATTTCTATATGGTGTGGAATCATGGACCCTGAAGACAAGGGAGAGAAGACAGAATGATGCCTTTGAATCACTTCTCTGGTAACAGCACTAAGATTTGCAGGATACCGAGAAAAGTGAAGGAACCCAGTCACGACGCTGATGATAATGATGATGATGATGATGATTGCAAGCGGTATTTTTGTACTTATTGTTTTTATTATTAGATGTCAATAGAAAGTTGAGTTTCAAAGTTGTAAACAATTTGGTGATGACATGGCGATCGGTACATTTGTTTGTTCATCTAGCATCCGTTTTATTTCATTTTAAGCGTTTTATGTTTCATTATTTGCTACCGAGACCCGAACCTGGACCTCTTCTTTTTTCTGTATATCATTATAATTGATTAATTTAATTTGTATTCAAATACTACAAAACTATGTTCTGAAAATGTAACTTCACAGCAAAAATGTGTTCTTACTCGGTTGGCGTGGTGTAACTAGTAACGCATTTTCGCGGATAGGAAAAGATCCAAGTTCGAATCCCGGTAGCGTCTTATGAATATGACTATTTGACTTAAATGTTGACTTATTTTGACTTGAATTGTGTGTGATTAATTATATTTTGTCTAAAGCACGGCGTTAAAATGAAAAGGCACTTATAAAGGTTGGTGTTTATTGCTGTTTAAATTATACAAAGGCGGGTTCAATAAGTATATAGTTAAATGCGCTTATGTACACTAGCTTCGTGGACAGTGTTCGTCATGATGTACGGTGTCTGCTGATTGGTCGGTTTGGTTTCGGTTCTATATGGTTGTTAGTTGAGTCTCTACACGGCCATGTCTATGGGATGCGTGCAGAATCACCACACGTTCATAAAATATTGTGGACTAGATCTGTTACATCTGTATAATTTATAATTATTATGACTAGTTTGTGAAATATATACATACGTACATTTCACAAATAATTAACAATAGGAGAGAGAAATTTAATGATAAATCAAAGTACTAAAACAATTTCGTATGTTCAACTGGTAAAAGATGTTATAAAATTTATACGATATAATATATTGCAAAGCATTATGCGGGATGTATTAAATCTGGAGTGGGTAATATTAAATAACCTTTTTGGAACATTGCCTTATCAAATGCGGAGGAGGCTGCAACTCTATTGAGATATATTTTATGACGTCATAACTCCGAAAGGGGGTAGTTACGTGCGGTATAAAATGACAAAAGATATTCTAAACCAGATATATTTTACTAGATTACATTTTTTGTTGGTTCTCATTTTTTACTCCCATATTTGTGAATTTATAAGGCTACTTCAATGCATTGTTTCAAAGAATTACTATATCTTTATAAGTTTATTTTAAACGATTGCTATGATATGACGAATTATATATTAATACCGCATACCTATAAGACAACAGGTCAGTGAATGATCTTAATAATGCCTGTTTGTGCAACACAGTATTCAGGATTAAACAGATTACATATGTAGCGCCTATTTACAAAACCTCTTGAAACGACTTCATGTGTTTTTAAGTTATGGATGAAAACATACATACAAAATATTTGTATTTACATCAGCATTTTTTAAAGAGACAATTCTGTAAGATATATATTTTTTCTGTATTTGTCGTTCTGGCAGCTATACTGGATTTTAGATCACGTAATCATCAACAAGCGTTGCGATTGGCTGATTTTATTTTAGGTGGAATAGCAACTTATACTTTATCTGCTTTGGGATATTTTGGAACTAACCTTGATTTTGAAAATATAATATCAATGGATTTAAGTGACTTTTGTGAGAAACAATGTGTTCTGCATGTATCTAACAAAAAAATATATAAAACTGCATATTGAAGTCAAATTATTCGAAATCCGTTTTAGGGGGTTTTGGAATTAGGCGCTATATATACAGAGTTGTTGCAGGGAGAAGCTCATACATACATATATATAAATAGTGGACTGTAGGGAGATCAATTTAGTACCTAACTACATTAACTGCATAGATGGTCTAAATATATTATGAAACATAAGACTTTGCTGCCTTTTCAATTGTCTCGTAAAATACATTTATTTCGGATGCATAATAAAAGAGACCTAGCAATTTCTTATATATAGTATAATAATGCTTAAAAATGCTTATGTTTGATATATATATATATATAGCATCCAGATATTCAACGCAATATTTTTGTGAACGATGCTTTGAACAATTATCCTTCATATGTACATGTGCATATTTTTTCCCCATTACCGTAAAAATTGTGCACAGTTTTAAAAATAATAGTTTCTAATGTTCATAACTTCAGCTTCAATTCGATGTTCAGTTTTGAAACATGGAATTGGAGAGAAGTAAACTAAAGAGGTACATACAATTTTCAACTACTGTAGGCAATAAGTTGTGGCTTCTAATTTGGTAGGAACATTTAGTTAGTCCGAGAGCGTGCAAACTTCCACCCTCCACGCGTCATGGCACACCGTTTAACACTTCATAGTTGATGTCCACTTTAGAACTTCGTTTGGAATCGTAAGGTAGATATTGTTAGCCAGTGGCGTCCGCCACAATACTACATATTTGAATGCTCTAGCTTTCCTGATGAAAAATGTTTGCTAGAAACCGCATATTGATAATATATGTAAGGAACTGAAATCTATGTTAAGTGTGTTTTATATGTTAAGGTTATACACATATCGGGATACACTGTACTGTACGATGTACGACTAGGTTGTCAGTTATGGAGTGAGTAGCTATGGACTAACTTATAAAACATAAACCTATTGATAAAATTAAACAGTTACAATTAAATTTATAGAACGAAGTGTTTGAATTAAGATGATTATTATAAATTATTTACAATATGCAAAATCTTACCAGTTAACAAAAAAAGAACATATAGTAAAATTATAAAAAAGATGACAGATAATGTAAATATAAATACCAACCCTCACCATAGCAATTCTACCAGAACGTCGGGTTGAACAATGAGAGTGCTGATCGCGAACAACGTGTACGGTGAGAGGGAATGTGTTGTGCCATGAATATTTAATAATATCAATAAAGATTTACTCTCTGGCATATTTTATTTCAATAATCTAAACGGAAAACTCAAAACACCTTTAAGTTTTCGTTTTTTCGGTAGGACTAAATTTTTATATTCTTCCTCACTGATAGCTGATCGCGACACACATTATGAGGCTGTAGTTTTTCTAATAAACAAAATCATTATCGATTTTGCGCTCTTTCAAAAAATTTATGAGGTAAACATGGATTTGAAATAGGTATTGTACAAGCTGAATATATTAATATTTTAGTGAATACTCAATAAAACAATTATATAATTCATTTAGAAAGTTGTACAATAAAAAAAAAAATAAACAACTGCAAAAATAATGGTAACTATATTTTTTTTGTACGCAATTTTTTTTAGCTATTTATATTATATTATATATCGTTAGTGATCAGTTTAACAAAAACCTTTCTAAACCATGCAAAGTAATTAGGAAAGTTAAATAAAGGGGGCCCTAATCAAACGGCGGATTTAAATATTGCTCTTATTTTTTTGGTTTTACGGTTGATAACTTTGATACTTTAACAGTTAATATATAATTCATCCGCTTAAGAAATGTTGACTATAATAGCATAATAGCATATTTTAATCAGGTTAATAGTTTGCCAAATAGTTTGTAGAGCATCAAGTAGACTCTCAATTTGGTCGAAAAATTGTTTTCAGCGGTGAGACGCATTTTCAATCATAAGAAGCAAATACGATGTATAGGAAGCAAATATACCTCGAACAAGTCAGTTTATGGTGTGAATTTTGGGCAGGCGGGGTGCCAGATCCATACTTCTTTGATAGTTAGGCTGGAAATGTGGTAATTGTGAATAGCGATCATTACCCTAACATGATAACGTATTTTTTTAGCACAAACTGGACGATATGAACCATAAAAAATATAATTCTAGCAGCACGGCGCCACCTGCCATACAACTCAACAGTTGATTTACTGCACCAACAATTTTCTGATCCGCCAAATACTGACATCAATTGGCCAGCAAAATATTGTGATTTAACACCGTGCGACTTTTTTTTGTGGCTTTTCGTTATCTGAATCCAAGGTAAATTTATACTAATAATTCACACACAATTGACGACTTCAAAAACGAAATCAGACGTGTTATTGATGAAATTAGTCAGATGTTGTGCGAAATTGTAATAAAAATTTTTGTGAAAAGAAACAAGATTTGTCTTCATCCGACATATTTTTTAATATTTATTTGGAGAGTGTACACTTTAATACCCGAAAAAATCCAATCATAAAATCAATAAGTACGTTGTTTTCTTTCCAATTTAAATCCGACGTTTAATTTGGGCTATATATGTACTTATTTGTATGTGAATAATACGTTGTTCGATCATATGAGGCGCGTTTTTTAAGTAGGTACCGTTTTTTTTTACAGAAATACAACATCATTTTTACGACACTTTACTATCTTCGTACACTACACATCTTAAACTACTTCTCAACGTTTTTGAGTTGTCATCAAAACGCTCGCCACCAAGGATCCGCTACAGATAAAGGAACATATGGAAACCACTTGGCGCCAAATCAAAACAAAACAGGACACTTTTGGCGATGAATGTCAGCTGGTTTCATGTTTCGTGCATTCAAGAAACGAATCACGTCGAGTCGGTGGGCTGATCTATTGTTTTGAATATTTCAGCGACTCACTATAAGATGGTCACACTATGCGAATGTCTCTAACGTTGCATGTTATGAGTCAATAAATGCTACGCCGGAAATATTCCGGCAATAGTACTTAGTTAAAAAACGCTCCCCGTATTTCAATTAAAATAAGAACTCAATAGGCACATTCTGTTCATTGTTTGATGATAATAATTTAAGTTGAGCGAAATTACATCCTACCTACAGTAGACAACTGATGCAGTGTTTGTTATTATTTATTTAATTTACTAGGAACTGGGTATATTCTAAAAAAATACTTTTTTTTTATCAGTTTAAAATAAAGTACGAGGTAATAGTTGGTATAACAAAGAATTTTATTTTCTTCTTTGTTGTTCTTGATAAAAGTTACAGAACAGAGAAGCGAAGAAAGAACTAAGTGCTTGTTAAATAAATAAAAAGGATTCCGACTATATTTCTGGTTTTGCAGGGGATTACTACAGTACAAGGCGCAATTATAGATCCCTTTTCGTGAGCCCCTAAAAGGTTTAGTTTCCGATAACGAAATACAATCCATTGTAAAAATTCAGTAGGCAGTCACATTCCAAAATCATGTTCACCTTCAAATGCCAATGATTTTCATTTCAATTTTACTTAAATTCTTTTAGCTTCATATGTCAATAATTTTTATTTGAATTTGACTTTGTTTTTCTTTTTAACATATTCATTTTGAATCTGCGTTAAAAAGTATGTTAAAAAGTTTGAACAATTTTACTGAATAATATGCAATTAATAAAATAAAATAAATGTATGTAATAACAATAATTTTAATGATTATAATCAACAAGAAACTAGCAATGTGCAACAATGAACTAGCATCAAGCAACACATAATTAATAATACAAATAACAGACAATACTCGTAAAATGGGTGGTATGATATACGTATTTGAGACATGTAACGAGATTTTTTTTTGTGTGTTTTGTTCGAACAGCGTTATTTATTACATGAATAAGAATTGTGTTTTATTTTACATTCATAGATCGTTCACCTTAATTGTACGTGAGATTTGATTCATACAAGTTTGGATATTTTACGAGAATATCAAAATTTATCCGAAAATATCGTTCGCCTTAGAAAATATTAATCACTAGTTATAATGTCACTTAAACTATGAATGCTATTTTTAGATCACATGGCTAGTGTTCTAAAAGGTCTCACAAGCGATCTGATTCCGGATTTTAAGGCAGTTTGAACGGGTAAATTGCTCTGTAATGCTATTTAAAAATAAAACTTAAAAAAAAATTTTAGTTGATCGTTAATTTTTTTTTTAAATTCGAATTAGAGTCATCCAATTTTACACTACTATATCTGTCTCACTATGGTAATCTCGTTGAGACAGAAATTTTATTCTAAAACGTAATGAAAAATGTTATTAAAAAAGTACATGTCCATACGTCTATCTGTCCGTGTCGTATAGCAACATAAAACAAATATAAAACAAAAAAGATCTGCTATCCATTCTATAGTAAAAGAGAATTATAAAATTATTTATTTTCAGTCATTATTAAGGGATTGTTTCTAGGGAAGTAGTATTGTATCTAATAAATAGTGTATCTTTTCTAGGTGAACTTAATGTGTGGAAATATAATCTCAACGCTATACTCAGAATCCAACATTCACCAATAATCAAACTCACGACCTTCATTTTAATAAGCCAAATATGCGGAAGTTGAACGAAAAGCTTCGCTTTTATAATGTTTATAATTTTAATTTAAACAATTTACATTATTATTCTATTCACAGCTAATTAAAATAAAACTTAATTATCAAAAGTTTATGTTTCTCCGTAAAAATGTTTTATTTTCGCTATACATATATGATATATACATTTATTCTTTCCCTTTCATTAATATTTTTACTATATCTAAGTAGATATTTTTATATCTTAATTATTAACTTTTACTCTTATTTTTATTTATTTTAGGATACGTATTTTCTATTTATACCTCATCAAAAATCATAATAGTATTTGATTTTAGTTTTTATGTAAAAAAAAGCAATTGTTTATATGTTTGTGGGAATATTTATAAAAAATCTTTGCCACGCTTCCTCAATAATCTGTCTGTAAGGATTTTACTGTTTATATAACATTTTTGTTAATGATATACAGGTGGCCCAAAAAAAGTGAGAACATCTCGTAACACGCGAGTTATTTCAAATCTTAATATAATTAATTATAATTCATAATGTATTTTTTATTGCACAATATTAAGTAAATCAGAAATCATCAAAACACGGTGGTCACATGCCTGACTCGATGAAATTAACATTCTCACGACGAAGAAAGTTGATTGTATTTCTGGCTGTGTGAGATGAAGCTCCGTCCTGCTGTAATGTCCAGTTATTCTGCAATGTCTAGCTATACTCCAGGCTATTCCCAGCACCCCAACGTTTTTCAATTCGCAAATTTTTGATCAGAATACGGTCTTCTGCAGTGATTGTATTATATATTATATTATTAAATATAAACAATAGTAAAATTAATAATTAAAGATGGCGACCGGAAATTGTCGAAATAAAACGTAATATAGGTAAAAGGTAAGTAAGTAAATTAGTAAACTATTTAAGCTATTGTTGATATAGTTAAACTAATTTTGATGTAATTATATCACATTTTACGAAATGTTCTTTTTGCATACGAAATTTTATTGCAAATCAAATTAAGCAATTAGAAAAATCTATATATTGAAAAATAAGTTAAATATATCAAAGCGCATCCAAATTGAATATTTATTTATTTAGACTTTATTGACATACATGTTTTTGTTATAACAGAGGTGAATGTATTATAATATAACATGATAAACATAAGATACAATTAAGTATATATTCGTAGTTTATTGTGTGGGATGGAGTAGACTCCACCTCTGATATATACAGCATTGTCCTGGCTACTTTGCTAGACTGCCGTCAATGATAAAGTAGCCAGTTTTTTTCGTGCTGTTGTGGTATTATTTAATTCAAGAAAGATAAATATTCGATAGGAAATTTTATAGAGGGAAAAAAAAGAATTAGAATCAGTTATGATTGATCTTTACCTAATGGGATAATATAAAACACATTATTTTTATAATAACAAATGTACTGAATTGAAAGATCTGCAATATATAAGTTCGAAAACTTGTCGTCTACTTATTCGATTGACGTGGTGTAATCGCTAACGTATTTCACTGGATAGAAAAAGATCCAGGCTCGAATCTCGGTAGCAACTAAAACATATTTTCGATATTTCGATTTTTTCTGTATATCTTTCTAGTTGATACTGTTAGGTAATTTCTTCTTTCTGCCTCAGATTTCATGTTCAGGGGGTAGGTATCTAGCCTAACTGGTTCTTTTTTTAATATTGACAAGTCAAATGACTATGAAATGAAAGAATATTTTTATATAATAAAATTTATAATCTATATTTTAAGATACTTGCATGTGTTAAAAGTGCAACATGAGCAATTTACTTTAATACATATAAATAAGGCTATTCAAAAATAATTACAATAAAATTAACATTAAATATTTGTGTTCACCATGTCAGCATTAATTTCTCTGCCAAATTGTCTATATTGACGCTTGTCTGATGTTGATTATTCAGGTCCCTCACGTAAGGGATTACCTCTTAGGATGGCCCTGGATCCTGGACGTAAAGCGTGGTCAGCTCCTTGTGGTGTCAGCATAGGGTGACGAAGTTCAGGCTTGTATTTGATGACAAGACGATGTCCAATTATTCAGGCAAACCGGGACTCTGGACGCGATATTCTTATGCTATAGCGACAGTCTGTTCTCGCTACACCGATTATATTTATCAACTTTTTATAGATCCAACGGGACCCTTTTTAATACTTTCACATTTACGATTAATCGCAGAGAATATCACAGTCTAAGCTTAAACTCGAGGCGCACAGTTTAAATTTTCCCCGTAATTACAATCTATGAAGCGCTTACTTAATACTTTTATAGACGATATTGGTTTTATTTTCGAATTGAAAATAAAATATCGCCTTTGGCGGAGTTATTTCTCACGGCGGAGAATATCAGAACACCGCTCGCCTATGGTGACGCATCCCTCACCTCCACTCTAGTCACGTTCGCCGGATTACTGCCGCTGTATTCGCCGCTGTACCTAAGCTATGTCGGTCCACCTGCGTCTAACAATACCGATTTTTTATTACCGCCCGTCCTTTATTTCGAATAAGTGCTTTTGTATCCTTGAACAAAATATTGTTTTGGGTAATTTTGCATTCTTACAATACATTTAATTTGTATTAAAATAAATTACATTTTACAAATAACTAATTTACACAAACGTATCTACAATATTTCATGTACTATTTCATATGTTTATTAGTATATACACATTGGAAGGATATTTCCTGTACTCGTATACCTCTAATCGAACCGCATTCTGAAACAATCCAACCCCTAAAGCATTTGGGTGATGTTTGTTTGTGTGGGAGATCTACCCCTGGCAAATAAATTTAACATGTTTAACGTTTATTCCCAGAGTAGGACGACATGCTCCCGGCAAGGAATTGTCTGGAGGAAAACAATTCCGTTGTTATCCATAGATAAGTGGACAACCCCATTATCAGCTTGTTAAGGCTTACAGGACGAAGGACGTTTGTAACACGAAGATTTCATTGAAAATGTTTCCGTGTAATTTGTTCGTATTGATTAATACTAAAATAATAATTTTTCGAAAATTATTACTTCACATTATGTAACCGTTCATAGAGATTAGGTAGTATCTTTATGTCAGAATTGACATATTGTGACCTTGGAGTAACAAGGCATTATCTGACATTTTGGTTAAAATTTTATTATTTACATCAAAGATTCTTATAATAATCGTCTCTTTAAAACTGTGTTATGAGCATGTAAAAGCTACTAAGATAACAATAAATTATTTATATTTCAGTACTATCTACTATTAAATTAAATAATAATTAAAATATTTATTCGATACTTTTTTTTTCTGTAGGGAGGGTGGGGTACCATGATACAATTGTAGGTTTTTATTTTTTTATATTTTCAATAAGCGTTATATCCAAGGAGCAACTTATTGATTAAACTTTTATTTATAAAATTTGCTACAGATATTAAAAAAATATTTTAAATAAAGAATGTAATAATATAAAATGTTAAACTCAAAATTTGTATTAAGGTACACCATGGGCGGGGTAGCTACACTAACGGATCCCTAAAAGAGCATGAAAAATTATGAAAAATATTTTATTATTATAAAAGTAACATGAAACAGATCCACAAAAGCCATGAAACATTATGAAAAACATATTTTAATCATGAAAGTAACAAATTTCTCTATAATACTTTCAAATTTAAAAAAAATTCTATTAATGAAATCAACTAGGTAAAATATATTAATATTATAATATAAACTTTTATATTTATATAAACTAAAAAATATTTATATAAAATACTGCATTTTTTTTGTGCCTTTCAGAGTACAAGGCTTTACCATCTACAAAATAACACTTAGTTTGTTTTTTTAGCACTATCAGAGAATTTCACAAGGACAAAATCTTCTTCTAGTGTCATTATTTTCTTATACAACTAAAGAATCATAGGAATCTGAAAAAAAATAATCAGGGTTATCAATTTTTGAATTATTTTCAGGGAAAATAATTCTTCTTTAGCTAAATTATATCAGAAACGGATATTTATATAAGAATAACTAACAGAGAAAGAATAGCATGACAGATTTTTTTTTTGCAAATTTTATTTATGAACATTTTTCTTTTAAGACTAAGTCAATAGCTGTTTGCATTGCATCACCCGAGAATGTTCCTTTATTGGTTTTGCGTTTATATTTTCTTGTTGTTTTCTAAAAAACTAAATAAAGTACGAACATGGTTAGTTAACTATAACTATAAACATTATAATTCTACGAATGTATGCAAGTGATAATTATTAAAAATATAAAAAACTGTTTTTTTTTCAAACTACATATAGATGATATAGTTTCATGGTGCTCCACAAAAAAATGTATCAAGGTACCCCATACATTCTGAAAGAAAAGAAATCACAATTTTCGTATTACAAAAAATATTTAATACAATTGTATTTACCTGATTGAATAGTTAAAGATTGAAGATTTTCGTAAAAATTAGAATCAAACTAAACTAGACTTAAACTCAACAACAGAAACAACGAAAATTTACTTTGATATCGAAAAATCATATATGTCCGTCCCGTGCAGTAAGTAGCATAAACAAGTACTAACCTAACCTAACCTGAACTACATATCAAACAATAGACCTAGTAATTCTCAAGTTTATTACATGACAACATTGTCGAATTACTTTGAGGTACCTAAATAATTGCTGTATATTATGGTACTCCATGTATTATGGTACCCCACCCCTTTAATATCTTTCTAGTTGATACATTTAATTTCAATTAAAATACTAATATTATTATTTTCACTATAATTATTCTTGCACATATTTACTTAGATTAATTTTAACTTTATATAATTTCTCTAATTCTTTCTATTTGATATTTTGATGATTTCTGATATTTGGCCTTCTTCCTGAATCGTAGTATCTTCATCTTGTGTGATGCTGATTTATGTTAATTTTTCTTGTGAATTCTGCCGATATTTGCTTAGTGAGTTAAGTGAAAAAAAAACCACTATTACATTAATATATAGTTTAAAGGAAACATTATTATTTATGATGTAATTATTTTTAGAACATAGTTCTGTGATATTTAATACAATTTTTTAATATTTTCCGTTTAAAAGTCATCGCATTAGGGTCTATCAGTATTACTTTGATGAGAGAAAATTTATTATTTTAATTATAATTAAAACTTTATTTAAAATTATTTTCATACCCCTGAACTAATCACTTAATTCTAAGTACTAAAAGCTTCAAATAAATATTTCATTCGTCGGAGGTGTTTCTGCGATAAAACTTATTCATCGCGACAGGTTAACCGTAAAGTTTCAGAAGTATAAAATATTCTATTCGCATACTCAGTTATGTAAATTTACGTGTTATAAATGTGACGCAAATTTCTGTACACGGTCTCACATTAAACTATATAAATCTAAATTACGGAATGTAAATTACATGGCGGAATGTTACAGTAGGTAGGTTCGTACCAATTTCGTAATATTAAATCTGCAAACTTTTCTAAAATTCTCTTTAAAATGTGTGTTTGTACTTTAGACACGTGAAAATAAAAAAATAATAATTTCGGAAAATGGTGTCAGCGTTAAAATATTATTCATTTATAAAAGTTAAAATAATGTAAATACATTGTTTTTTTGTAAAATTTTAAAATTTTAAATATTTTTTCGCAACTGATTTAAGACTGATATTAAAAATTATATCGTTTCTATATACCTTATTATGAAGAATAGAAATCGCCCTTAAAAACACGAATATAATCAATTTTGTCTAATCCTGTTACATGATATGCTAAAGTGATTGTGTTTTGCGTAGTATTCAAAAGAGGCAAAATTTGATTTAAATCAGTCAAATGGTATAGGATCGTATAGAAAATAGATTGACATACATAGATTAAAAGCTAAATTATAATTAAAATTAAAATATACTAATAATTCATAATTAAATAAATTCAGAATAACTAAATTTTTTTCAATAACCATTGTACTACTTATACATTGAGTTATATTCTTACTACTTTTGTTTCGACAAGTATAGTATTTTTTATTATTAGAGTAAACAATGAGTGTAGAGGCTAACTTATTTAAAAAAGATTCATGTTATTCCATACTGTTATGCAAATCAACATGAGTGCGAACATCATACAAGAGGAAAAGATAGACTGAGACTGCCATTCAGGAAGAAAGCTAAATATCAGAAATCGATGATGTACAGTGCAATGAAGATTTTTAATGGAATGCCAGAAAAGATAAGAAAGAAGGAGAAACTACACAGATTCAAAATGAAACTAAGCAAATATGTGAAAGATAATATATATTAAATATATTAATTAGAAAGATATACATATAAAATCAATTTTATCGAAAAATATTGATGTTGCGCCACCGGGATTCGAACCTGGATCTTTTTTCTAACCGGGGAAGGTGCATTATCTAACTATGCTATAGCGACAATATTTTTAGCGACAATTTTCGAACCTATATGTTACCTTTTTTGATATTAATACATTTAATCGTTACATTATTTGAAAGAGCCATCTACCTTATTTTTACTGAAATATCACAGACCTATGTTCTGAATAATTACAACTTCACAATAAGAATGTGTTCTCCTGATAATATATATATATCTAGTACGGACTTGTTCTCTATTTTATTTTACGCTGAATATTACATTTATTGCTCATTAACAAAACGTTAATGTTTTCAAAGAATTTTATAATAAAATATATAAATATTTTTTATGACATATTTGAAACCAGAACATACTCTAGAGCTAGAGAACCCAGAGACATCATGGTCTAGAGCCGTACTCGTAAAGCCGTGTAGTTAATTGAGAAGGCATGTTTGCTTGTGGGTATCTTATAGGATCTCCGCAAGCACTCGGGCCCTTCCCCGACCGCATAACCCTTGCTACATGTCCCGGAGTGTTGTATCATCCCTGGTCGGTATGTAATTTTATAATAAGACTTAAAGGTTTTATTACGAGACACAAATTGTTTACTGTGACGTTAACTATTTTCATTAATACAACATTGGAATATTATTGTTGTACTATTTAGTTTATGGAAAATTTATTTATACACTTGTTTTAACTAGCGATAATATCCGATTGCTAACCGTTGGATAGACTCTGCAAATAGCTTTGACTTAATATTTAGATTTGACCGAATATTTACATGAATTACATTAATAGTATTTAATTATTGATGGTCCCAGTAAAAAAAAAAGCATTATATTTTCTTTATACAAATAAATCACTTAATTCCAATAGATAAGGTTAAAATTGTGATATATCATCACGATGCTGATGATGAAGTTACTTTGTGTGTGAGGAATTGCTCGTGGTGATAATAGTATTTATTCTAGAAGATTCGATACAAGACTACAGGACTATAATATATGTTTAATACTTTTGAAATTAGCAAAATTAACTTTGTGGTTAAAATTCATTATAATAAGTGACTAATAAAATAATAAATAAAAATAATAATATATGTTTACTGAATCGCGGGTCGGAGCCAAGAGAGTTCGTCAATGGCGGTGCACGACAGATATCTCTTTCACAAACGTCATTTTTACCAATCTAACGCGCGCTACTCGTCCGTTACCATAAATAAATTACAAAATATATATATAAGCAAACTATTTCACAAAAATAATATTACATATAGTGTTAACGTGACAAAATGAAATGCATTTTCTAGATAGGAAGAGTTCCGATTTCGATAGATTTTTCTGTTTATCTTTCTAATTGATTAATTTAATTTGTATTAAATTTTAAATTAAAAAAATAGTTACCCCTGTTAAACTTTATGTAACAAACCTTTATTTGTAAACTTCTGTATCAACATATTGATTTATTCCTCTGCAGTGTAGTGGTAGAAATCTGGAGTTCAATTTTTAATTGTATTAATTTAACTGAATTTATCAATATTTTTTTAACAAAATCCTTGCATGTTTTTTTTGTGTTTATAAATTCATTTTAAGGGGTTCCTTTAAGTTTTTATTTCTGTAATAATGTTCAATTAACGAATTAGTAGTTTCACGTAGGTACTTAATGTAAAATCTCTTGACACGGTCTATTGACAGTGTTTACGTTAAGTCTCACTATAATCTATTCATAAAGCTTAGTGATACCACCTTGTTCACATTGAATTTAACAAGAAAGCTGTTGAGGTACACAGCGGATATTATATTGAAATGGATTCTATGTTTCGTCTGAACTAATACCTTCCTTTGACAACCACAAATTATAAATTCGTTTTATCTACATTAAATTATTTAATTGATTTGATTACTAAAAGGTTTTTTTAAAGTATCCTTTGAAGGTTTGTCATTGAACTGTATATAATATCGACGCTATTTGTAAAAACATTAATTTGATTTAATGTAAAGGTACTAAAAGTAATTATTTCTATGAAACGCTTCGTTCAGTTAACTGAGCGGTGGTTCACCAGGGAGGCGAGGGTCTCGGATCAAAAGGGTGGATATACAATTGAGTCTAAGTCCAAAGAGCTGATTTAAAATGGTAACGGAAAAAACAAGTCCGTAACCTTTTTGTTACAGTGCGGGGTTATGCAATTACACCAGATATTATATCTCATAAATATGTAGCGAGTAGACAGCGACACCTGTAGGGTCATGCAGCAAAGCTATTTTAGATGCGACACACACCGGTAGCAGCATGTCATGAGCGAATTTGAGGGCGCCACCGCCAGTTGCTTAACCCATAGCTTCGTAGTTCGGTCGTCAATTCGTGCGTTAATTCTACTTTCATGGCTTCGGCAGGGTGGCAGAATCTCTTTTACTGTGTTATTCTGTACTTACTTACATAGATCTTTATTGATTATTTACTGTTACACATTCATGATGTTAGTTTCAAATAAGAATCCCTTCTGATATTCTCAGTCGAGTAATTGTTTAAGTGTCTGGTCAACCTGTGTTAACAGTCTTTTCCATCCAAATAGTAACTGCCGTATAACCAGCCATTATGCTCATTGTGGCTTTTTGCTTTTCTTTTATAATATTTATTTATATCTTTTCATAATTATATTGTTTATATTATTTTTATGGTAAATCGGGTCTTGCATAAACAACTAGATTAACTATCATATGGAGCGATCAATATTTTTTCTTGTCACAGTGGAATTTTGTGGAATATCGGGAGATGAATAAAAGGATGGCACTTACTTGTATATCTGAAAGCTGGTTCTGATTGTCTCCCTGGGTCCACCAATTCACTCGCGACGCAGAATTATGTAACAAAACACTTGTTGACACTCGCGTTAAAGGAATTCTTTGTTTCTATTAGCGGGATTTAATTATAATTATTTTCTTAATTAATATAAGCGGTAGTAAAGCGGATTTACAGCGACGGCAGAGTGCCGTGATCGGTTCCAATAAACGCAATGAAGTCGTTCGGGCGAATTAAATTGCAGGAATATCTTCTTTCTCACTCGTGCCTAGAGATAGGTTGGGAAGGAGAAAAGGAAAGGATATCTTTTGACAATTTATCACAGTGTGCGTGTGTATGTGCGTGAGTACATTAAATGGCGCTAACACACAGAAAATATTTTAATTAAAATTCTTAAATTAAAAATTAAAAAAGTAACATGCGTGCGGATCATTGGTGTGAAAACAATTTATTTAGTTGAATTTTATCTTCTTCTTCTTTTCGCACCCTATCCGTTCAACGGACGTTGTCTATCGTCACTTTGTTCACTGAGGCTCGAAAAGTCTTCAGTTCTTCAGCCATGATCTTCTAGTTTTTTTAAGGCCCCTACATCCAGAAATTCTCTGCATTATGAGGTGCAAGGTCTTATACTTCTTTAGATGTCGCATCACGCGTCCGCGATGTCGAAGTTTTCAGATTTGTATTGTTTTAAATACTTATTTTTCTTTATTCATCCGAACCATAATATTTTCATTCATAACTGTATTTATCATAAAAACTATTTTCAGAACATAAAAAATCTAATAAATTACTTTTAAATAAACGATGAAAGCTTTTTAGTACGGCAACGCAAAAGTTGAACATAACTTGGCTGAAATTAATTGATGATAGAATCGTGGATACAATTCGTACTTTTTTGGTTAAACGTATCTTAAATATTTATTTTAAAGTTTTCCGACGCTAGGGAATAAATTACAGCACTAGGATATATCAAGATCCTTGTGAAATTTTTATTTTATATCTGAGAATCTGTGGCCGGTATATTCATCCTACAAGTAGTCTGGATTTGCCAAGAGAACTCTTATAAATTACGTCCTACTATGAAGAACAATTTCAGATAATCCTTAAAACCATAACATTTTGAGAGATCCTATGATGATGTACAGAGTCTTGAAGTGAATTTTCAATAAACGGTGTATAAAAATGTTTTATTATTAAGCTCGAGGAAATGGCAAAAACAGACTGAACGAACGTGCGTCCAGAGAATAGGGTCGAGCTGGAGGAAAGTCCAGACGAAGGTGGAAGGCAGCCCGGCGAGACTTCGTACCCTACCCGCGGGGGGTAGGTTGTCCCACATATAATATAATAATTCTCACTTTACTCTATAATTTATTATTATTTTATTAGTTACTAGTGGGATGTCTTTGTTTTACGCTGGTTCTAAATAATATCCATGTATACAAAATTTTGCCGCATAATGATCTTGTATATATTATTATAATAAAAATAAAATAAAGGTCGGGTACAATGAGAGCACATTTGGTAAGGAGGCTGCGCGATATCACCCTATCACTGTGTGTGGGGCGCTATCGAACAGCCTCCTTTATAGCATTACAAAAAAAAATGCCAGCCGGGCGGCGTAAGAGTAGGACCGAATAGGAACTTTGAGCTAATTAAATAGGTCCTGGGAATATGGTAGGTCCGCTCTCATTGATGAGTATATATTCCTTAGGATCTTAGAGTCTAATCGGTGTGAAGGAAATGAATGGGGTAGAAGTCGGAAAAAGGAGGATGAAGGAAGATGCCTGTGTTTAGTGTGGGGTCCTAGAAGGTAAAAATTCAATATTTTGTTAAGATTGGACAAATGGTGTAGGATTTTGTGTAAAATAGATAGTTAAGTATAGGCATATCGCATTCAATATGATATACAATTTATATCTGGGTAACCAGAGGAGGGGTTTGCGTGAGATCCTAAAGAGTAATTATGCATTATTGTACAGAAAACACAGTAATTCAGTTTTATACATACTGTTATTTTAATGACAATACACTTCATTGTAAAACAACTTTATAATAAAATGTATTTTTTTAAAAATTAAAATTTAATAATAAAAATGTATAAATAATAAAGAATATCAAAAATATTAAATTAAATTTTAACAGAAAAAATATCAGCATTACAATGGACGGCACTGAATATGTGAAAGGTAAGCGGCGCTTCCAAAATATTTTAATTAAAAAGAATTTTGGAGATGTCTGATACCAATCTAGGTATCGGTAAAGATAAAAATAAAACACGCCTTGAATATATGTGAAAGTATTATACTTTCGTGTTAAATAAATAAATGATACATTAATTTGTAGCGCGGAATTTTAAACGCAGTTTTAGTGTTAAATTTAACTGAAAGATCAATTCAATAATTATATTCTATGTTAAAAAGTAAAATGTTACATAATAAAAAAATACGCAAAAAAAATTCTATTGAAACGAAATCTAAGAATCTCACATGGTGGAAAAAATATCTTGTTATTTTTATTCTACGGATATTCCATCAATTATGTAAATTCTGAAACTAAAATATCAAGTTTTTTGTATGTTTTGGTGCCTATTATTTCAGACCTTTGACATATTATATTATATAATGTATTTGAAATTTTATTACTCAGAAAAATAAATATGAAGAAATGATTGAAATTTGAACGACATGTTACTAGGATCACACGATCCTTTTCGGATATAACTAGAATAAAATATTTGTCCTTTTGAAAGATGGTATTTTTTAAATAATAATATAAGTAATATCCTAAAGTACTCTAATACTTGTTCGTCATAAATGGAAATAAAGCGAGAAATTCATACATTTTATTGAAGAGAAGTGTCAAATTCCCTTGAAAGCGTATGGCATATTTAAAAGTTATAGACACATTTAAAAAATAAAATAGAAAACAATGAATTCTACTCTCAGATATTTTAAAAATTGGAACGTTGCTATGCCGCCGTAAGGTGACTTATATATTAATATGGAATTAAATTAATAAGATGATTTACGTTTTATATGTAATAATTATAATTGTGGTCTTTAGTTTATGATATTTTATTAATATGAAAGAAGATCCAGTTTAGAAAAAGCGATGCTTGGGTAGGGAAAAACAGCAAAAATGGCGAGCTCAATAAAGTAACGACATTAAATAAACTGCGTTACGCCAAAAAATATGGGACAGATAGCTGATGTTCATTACCACCCCAACACCCCTATGAACGTTGTAGATGCCCATTTAAGACGGGGTTTAAACAAAAGTAAGAAATATTGGGTTACAATATTAATTAAATATGGGATCCTTCTGATGAAATCAAATGCCGCATTAAGCAAGCTCGTGTAACCTTTATCCGCATGTTCTGCAGTCATGATTTCAACCTTAGATTACGAATGAGAATTGTCAGATGCTATGCGTTTTCGATTTTATTTTATAGAATTGAAGCATGGATATTTACTGAAGAAATGATAAGGTGACTTGAAGCATTTGAGATGTGGATCTACCGACGAATGCTCGGATGAATAAAGAAAAATAAGTAAGTATTAAAAATAATAAAAATCCGAAAATTTCAATATCACGGACATGTAATGAGACATACGGAGAAGTACGAGATCTTGCACGTCATATGCAGGGACAGATTACTTGAAGGGGCCCTGGAAGAAGGAGAACATCATGGCTGAAAAATCTGAGGCAATAGTTTGGCCAGTCTACTGTAGAGCTTTTCCGGGCCACAGTTAACAAAGTGATGTTAGCCAACGTCCGTTGAAGGAATAGGGTACAAGAAAATGAAATATTATAATTATTATATTTATATTATAAAAAGTTGAAACATAAACTAATAGTTTCACTTAAAATTACAAACAAACCTATTTACATACAATTTTTTTGAAAATTTAAGATTCTTCGTTTTAAGTTTGGAAGGTATCACGAAACCCAGGCAGTAACGTAGCTACCGCCAGGCAGCTGCCCAAACCGAGCGGTAAAAATCGTAAGAAAATAAATATTCTGTGTAGAGTTTTTTGAGCTATTGGGTCGTGTGTATCCGACATCTCTGGCCGACGTTTTGGATCCCATTAGGGCTGATGGACTCTGTAATAGAATCCGAAATATCGGCCAGGAAGGTCAGATACACTCGGAAAATTAGCCCTAAACTATACACAGAAGATTCTAAATGGCATTAAAAATCAAAGAATATTAATAATCATAGAGTTGATGCAAGATTTGTTGCTGTTTTATTGTTCTTTATCTTGAAACTTTTTTTTATCATTGTTTTTAAAAGTGACACATTCTACATGATTTAACCAGTTTCTTTTCAACTTCAACTAATTTGCAGCATTGTATATTGTAAGAATTTAAAAAAGGAAACAACCCATCTGTCAGGACTAAGAATATCTGTACTGTATAGTAAAAGTACATTAAGGGCGTGCTTTCAAAAATAATTAATATGTGCACATTTTTTATGAAAATGTGGGTTTTTATTATTCATTTATATCAAAAGTTATACTATATAACTAATACTTAGATATAAGCTTTATACTAATGTAAAACTAACAATCTGAATGTTATACATTATAAGAAAGACCGCGACCATTAAATACATTTTCCGTGTGCCACAAAATTGCCTTAATATAGAAAATTTTTGCCGATATGAAATATATTTTCTTATAATCGTGAAGCCAAAATCACAGAAACCAAACTGCATTGAACCAAATAAGTTATAAACTATTCAATTTGAAATATATATGATCAACTTTCGACGTTTTTAAAACACTTTGTGTTATTGAAAACAAATTATTTTAATAATATATTTACTATTTACATCGATCCTATTAAGTCACATTGAGTAATTTAACGTCGACCGGTTTAGATACCACTGTATTTTCATCCGGACGAGCGTATACAAACTAATCCATGAAATAAAATATGTAATGTAGTTAAATATTGGTAGAGGGTGTGGCTACAGCCACGGTAGGGAGGTGGGGGGAAGAGTGACATTGAAATGGGAAAGATATTAAATACCGGGTTATTCATTAAATTTAATTGGTTAATGATTATTTTAGATTTAGTATTAAGGGATGTTTTAATTTTAACATTTCTAAATTAACTAACCTTAAGCCTCTATGTATTGTTGTAACGTATTTAGCCGCGACACTGTATTGTTTTTTATACTGTCTGTGCCACGGCAATAATCTTACAGATTCCCTGAAGATTTGGTGAGATGTTGGCTGTAGAAATAAGAGTCCAACGTCGAAATGATTTATAATTTATTACTACTGTATACAGTACAATAATATAATATTAGTATACAGAATAAGATATGTCATCTTGAGAACCTAAGAGTATTGAAAGAGATCACAACTGCGCTTCCAGTGTCTTTTAACTCCTCCCGGCTCCCCACTCCCACTTGGCACTGGTCAGTCTTCTCACATACTTTTCCATCTTTCACCAAGCTGCCACACACGTACATACAACTTTGACAAATATCACATATCTCAAAGTTGTTAATATGTATAATTTCAAAACCGTTTTATCTTTTAAATGTATGGGGCCTGTTTCTAAAAGATGGTTAGGGAATTCTGAGAAATTATTATCATTCAAATATCTTAATTGTTATTTTATTCTAATATTAAAACTACGTATCGTTTTACCTATGTCAGCATTTTACATATGGAAAATAAAAGTAGGTAGTAGGTATTTTTGACAATTTTGTAACTGTCTTATTTACCGCAGAATAAGTTTGTTCACTACGAAGCTTTTGACGCTTTTTCAAAGTTCATTGAAGTTCGCATTGAAGTTCGTATTGAAGGATTCAAGTTTAAAAACTACAGACAACCCAACAAAAGTGCTGCAAAAACAGCTTGAAATACTAGCTTACTGAGCGACAACCTGCAAAGAATAATAATCAGTCAAAACTACAGAAAAGTTTTTTGTACCTTTAAATATATTGTGAACATTAAAATAGTTATTTGTCAACTGCAGTCATTGTTATCATACAACATACATAGTAGTTATACTATGTTCTCAAGTTTCATATGAAAATTAAATAAGAACATTCTAAATTAAAAATGAAATTATTAAACAGAACAATAAATATTTTAGAAAAAAAACAGGCTTTAGCAATTGGTAGATTCCTCTAACACAAAATAGCTGCAATAGGTTTTATAATAATAGTTAAAGGCGGTTATGCGAGGTCAAGTTAGGACACAATAGAAATTAAATTCAATTATATTAGAAATAAATTATTTACGAAATACACACACTTTATTATATTATAAGTATATTTTAACAAAATTATCACAAATTTAGAGAAATATATTTTGCAACGTTATATTATAAAATTACATCGGAATGGGCACTTGTGCTGGCTAGTGAATTACCTTTAGGTCGGCTAGGTTGTGATATTACAATTAACGCGATAACGTGCTTGTTCCGTACAGGAATCAAGAATGTAGACAATGGTGATTCGCCGATATCAGCTTCTCTCAACCAGCGATGATGATGATGATGATTATGAAGTCGAAAGAAATGAAACACAAAATAAGTTCTATTTCGGTATACTACAGCGACACGGCACAATCGAGCATGGCTTTTTTTATTCAGATTCATAACAATACATATAGTCATATTTAGTCATAAGTACCTACACGGCGACAGACCGCCGGTGTAACGTTTTATTAAGACGTCTTTGTTTTCCTGAAATCTATGCCATGCATTTTTTGGCGCCACCCCAATGATTGCATCTTTAAATTATTGACACGTATCTTATCATATTAATTATATGGCGCCTCTTCGGCGAGTAATTCTGTTATACAATGCTGTTCGTCATCCTTTCAGGCAGCGTGTCACATATCTGTAAATAGACCTTTAGTGGAGTTTGAGACCTCTGGCGGACGTTTCTAGAGTCACCACAATAGATAATATATTCACCCATAGAGGATTTTATCGAAATAATGTAAAATGATTTTAATTACACCTTTTCTTTATGAGATTTATAAGATAATAGGAATATATGAAAAAGACCCTCTAGAAATTCGGTGCTGGTGACCAATGTTCCCTTATTATTTGAATCACGGTGTGGGCGTAACAAATTTTTTGGGCAATTTTAAGCTGGCCTGCCAATGTTTCATCTGGATAGATTACAATTCATTATAAATGAAGTAACAAGGATAATATGTGGAGTCTCTCAATTCTCTCATATAACATACCATGAGCTATATTGGCTCCGTTTTCTTGAAAGAGTTTAATTTGTGCTGGTTAATTAATGTACAAGGTGACATATAATATGGCGCCTCTGTATCTTCAAGAGATTTGTATCCCAGACAATTTGAATAGTAGACGTCAATCTCTCAAGTCAGCCTCTACTTTAGCCGCAGTAATGGTTGTAGAGCCTAAAAGAGTGGAACTCTTTGCCCTCCGTCATAAAAACAGTGCATCAGAGACTTTATTTAAGAAGAGATTAAAAAAGCATATATTTACAATTTTTTCAAATAACAATATTAAATTTTAAATACAAAAATAATGTAGGAATTGAGGTGATTTTTTTTTATGAAAATGGCGCTATAAAAATTATCCAAGATTATTTTTATTAACATTTTAAAGAGAACACATTATTATTTGTGATGTTGTAATTTTACATTTAGATAAACTCAATTTATCGAAATAATATTTTAGATGCGGGGGTAGGTACAGCCTTCCCTCAAGGAAGTTTTCTCTCGGGGGTAGTTTGTGTACTCGTTTCTTCGTTTTAATTTCACCATTTCAACTTACCGAAGTTAATAAGCCAGATGTCAGATATCTGAAATAATGAAAAATTAATAATTTTCATCGCTATATGGGTGGATTTCTAACAGTGTTCGGAAAAGCTCTACTCGAGATGCTGTAAACTCGAACAGATAAGACTTCATGTTGCGCTACTTGTTGTTTGCATTTTTGTTTACTCGCTGGAATACTCATTTATTACAGGTGTACTTCGATAAGCTACGCGATCCGCGGGGCAGAAATCCTTTCACCGAGGATGCGAGAGTTGCGAAACAGTTTCCAGCATCCGACCGCTGACAAAAGCGACTACACAGTCAACATTATGATTACCCAGGAAAAATTGCATCGGTGAGCAATATTACAACATGAAAGTATATTAAAATGTGCTATCTATGAGTTCATTCATACCTCGTCGCCTCTTATAATAAATTATGCCTTTATATTCAGTAAAAATTGGTGTCGAAGCAAGGTGTAACAGTTTTCAAATTTATTAATTTATTTAATTAAGGAATTTTTTAACAGTATAAATAATCATAATACAAGTAACATAAAATACAGCATGTGAAATGTTCCGTACAGGAAACAAGACTGTAGATTTATAAGGTGTGATTCGCCGGTTCGCTCTGGTGGCTCGGACGTCGATATCTGCAGTGGCGTGCAGTGGTCCAGGGGGGTCCAAAATCGTCGTCCAGTGTAGCAGCCAAAGTCAAGGATTTTCAAATGTCGTAGCCAAAAGCCGAGAATTCAGAAAGTTCAGTGTAATAGCAGAGTCGAAGCGGAGATAAATAAAACACGATTTTTACTTGAAGAGTCCAGCGGTACGAGATGAGAATGGAAGGGAATAAATTCTGCAGCCGGTGGACCATTATTTATTTGTCAAAATATGTTTTTGGGAGCGTAAGGCTCCACGTAAGGCTGGGATCCAATCGGGTGGCGAAACCAGTCCCCGCGCCACCCCGATTCGGTCCAGCGCAGCCACCCCCTGGCGGCCAGACTCCGAAACTCGGATCATTTTTTCTGTCATCCCATCCGGGACGGCAGAACTCTGTTTCCTTCGATAACTTGTTTCTTCTTTTTTAAATGTCTAATCTTTTAGACATCGCGAGTATTTTATTTTACAGATCCTAATCTCCCTCGCGATGCCTAATAGATCTCACCTGGGGCGAAGGCCCGGGGAATTAATTATTGCACCATAAACTTAAAAAATCCTTTTTTACAATCTAAATGATTTTTAAGGTGCATAATATTATCTCCAGGCGATCGCCCCTTCTACGCTCTTTTTATTATACAATATTACATACTCATAACATTTTTCTAAACTAAGTTATTTCACAAAAAACTTTACGATAATTCGCCCACTCGTCGGCGGGCGGAGTCCCGCGGCGCCCGGTCTCCCCTCCACTCGGCGGTCCGCCGAGCGCAGGGGCGTAGGATTCTCAGTGGCGCGGAGTGCCGGGAAAAATATTCCCGTTAAGCGGGAAAAATGCATTTTCGCGTGGAGACTATTTTTTGGCCGCGATTATCACGCCCCGTGAGCCCGTAGCTGTGTGGAACATGAAATTAATTATAAAAATTCATAGATATGATCAGGCAAAGTAGTAATGAAGTACATAATATAAGGTAATATAGCGGTTTATAATTTAAGGTAATATAATATTAGTTGAAGATATAAACTGTTGGGAGATAGGGTGGGTGGGTTGAAACTATTATTGTGGTAAAAAGAGAGCGATACGTGTTTGTAGGTAGAATGATTGGTTCAAAATGAAAATGTAGCGGTTCACAAATTTTTTTTTAGCGTATTAAGGTTGATGTTGAAAATGTTAATTTCTGTTGAACAGTGAATGAGTGAGTTTTGTATGTAAGATGTTTTAGTTCTAGGAATGTGGAAGAGTATGGGTAATTTTCCTCTAAACTATTATTACTGTTATGTTCTATTAATAATTAAATTGTAGTTATTCATTTCGGGTATACAATGAGTATGTAATATTTAACATATTTTTACAAACATAATTAAAATAAGTTTACTGAAAGCAATACAAATTGATATGAACGGAACGTTGCGGTCGTTGCATAATCAATATTAAATGTGAATCACAAGGTGGCGGGAGGCTAAATTAAATTAACAAGAGTTCTATATACAAATTCACACGTTTATTTACAACCCAATAATAATGTAAAAAAAAAAAGGAAAATTCTTATTGCTACTTATATCTAACCTTAATTAACGGGGGCGCACGAATTGTTCAATTGTTTTTCCACTCATTTTAGTCTCTTTCCATTTGTGGCCGATTACATGGCCACGTGTGGCCCGCCGCGGCGCGCGCGACAAGCGACATCTGGAGCCCGCCCCTGGTCCCGTTCGCGGACGCGGTCCTTGCAGCCTCGCTCGCCACGTGGTCTCCGTGGCCGCATTCGGTCGTCTCGTAGTGAACGGCGTCCGATCGTCTCGTGGTGGGCGGCAGGAATATCCGCAACTTGCTTCGTGTATAGGCGGGGTCCTCGGACGTCTTCCTGGAGGCACATCGCAGCTTCCTGGCGGCTTAGTTTCAAGGCAAAAGAAAATGGCGGTTGGTATGCAGCTAGCTGGCGGCCGGCCGCAAGGCCGGCGGCACCTCGGAGCAGGTCCGGTGCGTTCGACAGGCGTGGAGCGAGAGAGAGTCCTTTCGGTCAGGCAAAACCCACCCGGCGATGCGCGGGGGAGGGGGTAGCGACCCTTCGTCCACTGTGGATACATGTTAGGAGCGGGGTGAGGAGGGGCATGCATTACCCCGGCGCGCGACCCGCACAGAAATATTTAAATAATAGTAAATAGTAATTTAAAATTCGCGCCGAAAATAATATTCGTAATACGTGAACGTCACACGTGAGATGCGACCATAACAAGATTTTACATATAAGAAAAAATAAATATATTACAATTGTTTTTAACAATAGAGGTTCTTACGTATCAAAATTATTATTCTGTCTATTATATTTTCAAACTAAGCTTAACGCTTGTGTTATGTGTGCTATGATGAAATATAACTAACGTGCTAATCTCCTGGAAAGAGGCTCGAATCTCTGAACACTGGATTACTAGGGGAGTATCTTAACCACTAGATCAACAAGCACATCAAATATAAATAAAGAAATATATAAATAACTCTGGTGAGCTGGACACAGTACTGAACATACCAGGAAGAGCTATATCAAACCAGATACCGTATAACGTTAGTCACATTACGTAACGCGCGGTTCAACACAGCACTCGCCATCAACGGGCCGACTGCGCGCTCTGCCTTCAACGGCTCCGTCGACCGAGGCAATCAACAGCGTTTAGCTTCGAACTCTATATTTCCATTCCATCGCATAAATTTTACCTGCGTAATCATCGTAATCAACACTGTCAGAACATCTCCCTCATTCTATCAAATAAATCAAGGTGAATAACATTATATACTAATACGAATGATACGCCAACATGGGGGTGATTTTGGTATATTGAATACATTTGATTATTTGTTAATGTTATTGAGAATATATAACATGTACATACTCATTATGCTTACGAAAAAAACAAAAGATAATGATACAAATGACTACTGTGCAATCATAATTTATCGTGTAACTCAGCCTAAAGGGTTTATTTTTTAAAAGTTGTTTATTTTTTGTAATGTTAATTAAATGTAAAATTACCAACATAGTTATGCATGATTACCAGTATATTACAATGACGTTATTGGTTAATCATTTTCAATAAATTTATTTTATTAATATTATGTTTTCATCTAAATATCAAATTATTTTGGCATTGGTGGAAATATATTTTTACTAAGTAATTATATATAAATATGTGAAAATAATAGTAATTTTATGTAAAGTATTCACCTAGAGCAGTGATGGCGAATCTATGACCCGCGTGTCAAAGGTGACATGCCGCAGCGTTTTGGGCGACACGCCAGCGTTCACTAATATCAGAGTTATCAAAGAACACGTGTCCCGCCACCAGACGTCTAGCCTACAACAGCGTTTGAATTTATTACTATGTACATATTACATATGCATCTCTTTTGGGTCTCACTTTATGAAAAAAACAATTAATTGAATTAAGCAGTTAATTAATTGACATCAAATCAAATACTATGGTTTCCATATTTTTTAAAGTTAAATTAAAATTAAAAGTATATAAATGAGTATGTAAATTGTTTTTTTTTATAGGTTGTGACTGATAGATTTTCTGAAAGGTTCGCCATCACTGACCTGGAGTATGCATTATACATACAAGTAGGTATACGAGTATATATAATTTTGGATTAATTTATCCGCAGTTCCATTTTTTTTTGATAGAGGTTTCCAATGCAGTAAATGAACTTCAGTTTCACACTTTCTGTTTAAATCAAAAATAAAAGTATTTGTCTCTACAAAATTCTTTCTTTTTTTTACAACAATACAAATGAAAAATAAATTGTTAGACAATATATTATATTATTTACTAAGTCAATATTATTATCAATCTTCGCAAGTTTTCAGAAGACACGTACTTCTAAAGTTTTCCGAGAAGAAAATGGATACATAATTCAGAACATGTAAAACAGAGGACTTGAAAAACAAACAAAACAAATAATTTATGTAATAACAATTCAGTATTGACATCTGGAGTCAGTTAGTAGTTTTACAACTCTCCACAGGACTAGATTTAGGGTTTTGTGCCACTGAGCACTGGGTGTTCAAAACAGTGGAGCTGCAAAATTATATTGTTTATTGATGATTGGTGAATTGTTAAATAATGTATCCTTTTTATTTTATTTTCTTCTAGATCTCGACTTAAAATAATTGTTATAAACAAATCAAACAAACAATTTAGTGATTCAATGATACGATGATCTTCTATTTTCCTCTTTAATGTCAGTATGGTGGCCTCAATTAGATGAGGCTCGCTTTGTAATAATAATATTAATAATAATGCGTTTAATCCGGCTTGTTCGGATTTTTTTTGCCATAAAGATAATATAATATATTAAAGTCACAAAATATTATTTATGTCAAGAAAAGAATAGCAAAAAAAATTTAGATTAAGGCTATTATTGTATCTGAAGCTATTCTGTAGTCGTTGTCATTTTACAGACAGGGAGCCAGGTTTCCATGAGAGCGCTGCTTGCACTAGAGACTTAGTGGTGAGCTCCAGCTGCAGCTTTACGCCAGCAACTCGATGTCTCAGGAGTGGAATGAATCCATGTATAAGGTATTTGGCAAATATTGTAGATACGCTACAATAACGTAATGCACCTACACAAATCCTGGTCCGGGGTCACCTTCACAGCTAACTCCGTCTCTCACCCTTATGGCACTCTTCTTCGGCCCAAAATTGTTCCCCAGATAATCTCCTTTTCTAGGCTATTACTGGTAGAATTTGTAGCAGAATTGAGACATTTGAGTATCGTGTTATCATCATCTTATATATTTAATGCATGGAACTAAAACATTTGTTTAATAAAATGAATCTATTTTAATATTATTTGATATTCTAGAGAGTAGTTCCTAGTATTGTAAAAGTTAAAATATAATTTAATTTGATGCTAGTTATCATATTGGTTGGCAATGAGAAATCAAATTTATGGTATTATAAAAATTTGTGTTAAAATGTATCCAAACTATAATTGTTATTATACACGAGAAAATACATTACATATTTTTTTAACGTAAGCTTGTAAGAGTCTTGCACAGTACATAGTACAGAACTTGTTACATGCTGAATATACAACAGCTTCTCTTCTAACACGCTGTACATTTTCGGAGCCAGGTAGACATAATATTATTCTGTCCAAAATTGGTGTATTTTCTGGGCAAGATTAGCTATTCCCTGCGCGTAGTTCTTGTATCGCGATCGTGCCCCACTTAAGTTTAATCCTGTGGATTTTAGTGGTTTAAGTTAATAAGATTCATCTATTCTGATTTGTTATACGAAAACAAATGTTGCGTATATAGTTAATGGAAAAATAAATATAAACTTATGGAAATAATCATAGCCTTACTGACCGATATGTTTTATAATCTTTAACAGGTATGTAACGCCTAATTTCAAACCCCCCTAAAATGGATTTAGGATAATTAGAATTAAATATGCAGTTTTGTAGATTTTTTTGCAAAATACATTTTTTATCACAAAAAACACTTTAATCCATTGATATTGCATATTCTAAATCAGGATTAGTTCCAAAATATCTCAAAACAGACAAAGTATAAGTTGTTATTCACCCTAAAATGAAATCAGCCAATCACAACGCTTGTTGATGATTACGTGATCTAAAATCCAGTAAGGCTGTCAGAACCATATATATAGAAAAAAAAAAAAATTACAGAATTGTCCCTTAAAAAAATGGTTATGTCAAAACAAATAACATGTACATTTGCTTTCAAAATATACATTTTCATATATATCTTAAAAACACATAAAGTCGTTTTAGGGGGTTTCGGAATTAGGTGCTACATATGTCAAATAAAAACATATTTAAAATGTTCAAAAGCCCTTAAATTCCTAAATCTACCCCTGTTCAATTTTGGAGCAAAGCGTTCGTTTTCTTGTCTGCAGTAAATCATCACAATTTACAGTTGAAGCTTTTAAACTTCGAACAACTTGTGCTGTGATCCTGATTGACGTAATATATTTTACATGCGAGATACGCTAAAGACTTGAAGCCAGCAATTTCCATTGATGGATACAAGACGCACCACGTCAATTTTCGTTAGAAATATTTCGACTCACTTATTGTATCCGTATTTAATACATTTCTAGATGTAAATGTCATGTTATTTCAGGAAATTAGATACTAAGAAATTTCGACTAAAGATTCACAAATCAAAGAAAATGGTATAGAATGTAAATTTTATGATATTCGAAGGAAAATTATTCCTAATAATTAATTTACTTGTGTTATGTTTAATATTTGATACGAAAACTGTATTGTAAACTTTACTGTTAGTTTTTTTTAACACAGACTTATTAAATTACATTGACTTTTTGTATAACAGGACGATATTGCTTTTTATATATCATTTATTTAACTCTTAACAATTTATTATGGAACATATGGAATCCCGCAATCAATATGGTATTATACGATAATTAATATTTTACTTCGGTATAATTAAATTAAAACTTCGTATTTTTTTTGGATTAAATTATGCATCTTCAAAGTCAAAATACGGGGTGTAATTAAAACATTTGAAACGGCGTAAATTATACAATTTTTGCCAAAGTCTGGTAGAGCTCGTATTACGTATTGATTCTATTAATAATGCATTGAATATATCATCAAATAATGCGCGAAGCATTTCCTGGCCACAAAACGTTAACAAATGGTGATCACCAGATTTTATTTGGGTCGGCTGTTATTATTTCTATTGGTGAGAATGAAACGCGCAGTTGGTGTGGTCATTTATTTGATTAGGAGATAGAGGAGGAAATATGAAGAGTTAGAGGAGCGAGTCGGCGACGTTTAGTCTCAGTTGAGTGCGAGACGTCGCTCGCATCGTTCGTTGGCTGGTATCGGTGTCGGCTGGAGACGGCGGTGAATTTAAATTGTCGTCAATGAAAATCATCTACGGTAATAAATCAATGATAATTCAACACCTGATTGATTATATTTGTCAAGAAATCGATCAAATTATTCCAAAAGTACGCTAAAATGTAATGAAAAATGTCATTTCAAGAGCTCGCCATGTGGGGACGGTTTTCTTAATAAATACAACTACAACATTTATTTGTTTTTCAAAAACTATATATATATATATATATATAAACGTTTTTTTATTTATTAAAATAAAGGCATTAATTCAGTATATTTGTAGTTTTTTATATTTAATTTAATACATATAAAATATTTTATTAGTAAAAAAAAGTATTTGTTTACTTGTCTTATTAATTAAGTATTGTGGTAAATTTCAAAATACGCAATATAACAATTATAAAAGAAATAACACACAATATTTTTGTTATCTTATTGCGATCTAATTAATTGGAAATTTTTCAAACATACCTAAGTAATCAAACATGTTTCATAGAGTAATTCTCTGAGTTTACGATTAAATGTAATATTTAATGAATTTAAATGTAACTCTGTGTTAACACTGTAAAGTTTAGAGATTTTGCGTGCGGTGAGAAGTTATTACTATTTTAGAAGATATACAGTTTTACAAAAATTATTGCTTCCGTATATTGGTAAAAGTAGGTAATTACTAGTGAGGTCTTATTCTTCTTCTTCTTCTTTTTAATAGGCAATCCACCCTTCAATAGTGATTTGTGCCATTAATCAAGTTAAAACTTTATTTTATAGAAAAATGTCAAATAATATTATATAATAAGAAACATTGTATTATAAGTCAACATTATCGCACAAGAAATTCGCTATGATTCGAACTAAGATGACACAAGTTAACCGGGAGTTGAAAATTACCATTGACGAGATTATTGTAAAAAAAACCTGTGATATCCGCAATGGACAGGCAAAAAAGATATGGTCAAAGGTTTCCTCCTCGGCACCACGGAATCTATTAAGTTCAATCTGAATAAATATGAGGCTACCTGACAATGCCCAATTCTCATTCTAGAGATATTTGATATTGTCATTTTGGAGAACCAGGGGTGCGGGGAATAGATCTTTGAATTATTTTAAGCCAATTACCCTTATGATTATTTGGATCCATCCATTGTGTAGTTCAGATAGAATTCGTATGTTTTTTCTACCATATTATGTCTGTCATATATCGGGATATGGAATTGATGAGGGAAAACTCCAGAAAGAGTGAATTCCCCTATGTGAACTAGAGCGGTCTGAACTACGTAAAAAACAAAATAAATTATTAACATGTACAATATTTTGAGATATATATTTCATAATTTTTCAGGACAACTATGGTCTAAAAATAGAATTAAAGAAATTTTGAATGGTATATATATAATTTTATTGAAAAAATCACAGTAATGAATTCATAAATTGTCTACATTATTACAATATTGTATTATACATTTTAAAGTTATATTCAAACAAGTAATAAATATTTACCAGTATAATATTATTAAACATTTCATAAAAAAAGTATTTTTATTACAAACACGCCATTATAAAATATGTGATAGGAATAAACATAAATAAAATCAAATAACTAAAACATTATGAAAGAGTAGAAAATTTCCAATATTTATTTTATAAACATAATTCATTTTATTAAAGGTTCGTAGCGTATTGTAGTAATATTTTATATTAACCATTTTTTAAATGTCCTAAGGGTTTTAGAAATATTTTTTTGCGCACAGTGGAGCAACAATATTTATTTAGATATTTTAAAAAAATGTTTGGGCTTCAACCTAACAATGCCAATTAATTTCCGAAGCCAAATTGTGACCAAACAAAGAAAAAAATATTTATAAAACATTAATCATGACTACCTTTATTTATTCTAACGTAAAAATATTGTTCCACTTTGCACGCAATTATCCTATATTAAATGTATTTTTATTCACATTTTTTATTTACAAATTTTTGATATTTCAATAAATATTGTGATATGCTAGACCTAATATTTAAAATAATACTATATAAGTAATAAAACAAAGGAATGAGGAAAATGCTGAGGTAAGTTTAATTTATATCATATCTATTTTTTTTAATTTAAAAAAAAAAAATTTGTAAATTATATAAGTTATCATCATTTTGTCACACTAAATGGAAGTTAATTTTTTAAAATTATATAAAATTTGATCTTTATAAAAAATGTTTAACACAAAAGCATTTATCTTACAAGAGCATGCTAGAAACGAGTATGTATGTAAGTAAGTAGCTTGTATAAAATAACATTAAACGCAGGTGTGACTTTCACATTGATGGATAAAGGATTAACGAAAAAGGTTTTTAAAGCCTTTTTTTTAGATAAAAATGGAACGTTTTTGGATAATGTATCAATGTTTTCGTGATTTAGTTAATTATTATTGTAGTATGTTTTTAATACTGTTTTAACCCTCCCTGAATTCCAAACAACCTTAAAATGTTTAAATAAAAATTTCAACATTTCTTATATGTATATAATATTTTTCTGTCTTCGACACGGTATTGCAAAGACAACCGTGTTTGATACTGTTCTATGAGCCAGTGGGCAAGTTAACAGAATATGAATTAAAATGAACGTAAATACTAAATATTATTTATGGGAGTAACGCTAATGATAATGATCACCTATTTACATAAATAATATTCTTTATAGTGAAGAAATTCTGAGAAATTAAATGTACATATACAAGTATAAAAAATTCTAATATAACCCTTCCCAAATCGGGCGTATTTATTTTTATTGCATGTCGCATTAATTTATGTTTATGGGGATTTTATGGTGATTTTGATACCTTCCGTAAAATATGTAAGGAATTAACAAATATATAAATATAAGTAATGTACAAATACATAAAAAATTATACATATAAAGAGATTACGAATACCCAGTTTAGTAGAGTATAGCCATTTTTTTTGGCTAATTTAAAAAAATCCATAAATTACTAACTTTACAATAAATGATAGGTATACACAAAGGTTAATTATAATTACTTTTTAAAAATTGATACATTAAATTAAAATACATAATATTATATACAAAGCAAAATAGACACGTATAGAAAGATTGTATATAAAAAAGATTTTATATAATGTCTTGAATTATTTATAAATATATTATCAAACAAAAAATAATTGGACACCTATAATGACATATTAATACATTTGTATTTAAAAATATAGCAATTCAATGATTAATGATTTTAAAATTTACGTCGTTATACCAATAATGAAAAATTAATTAGTTTGTCTGCTTTAGCGATATTACCTTCATTCTTAGTAAGATTGCAATGGAGATTTTTCAGAAAAATCTGTAATTTTCTGATGATGTTTTATTAACCCCCCTCTACATAATTACGTTGATCGGAAATTTATGATATGATAATAAATACAAAATAAAACATTGAATTTCGACCCCTCTGCACGTGCACAGAAGAACAGCCGTCATCATTATTCAGCCACTAATCAATAAATACTAATTAAATGAATTAATTAGAAAGATATACATATCAAATCAATTTTATTGAAAAATATTGTTGTTGCGCCACCGGAATTCGAACCTGGATCTCTTTCCAAACCGGAGAAGGTGCATTATCCAACTATGCTACAGCGACATTATTTTTGACGGTAAATTTTCGAACCTATATTTTACACCTTTTTCGAATTAATACATTTATCGTACCATTATTTGAAAGAGCAATCTATTTTGTTTGAAATCTAGGTTCTAATCCCGGTAGCGCAACAACAATATTTTTCGATAAAATTGATTTTATATGTACATATATTTTTCTACTAAATACATTTAATTAGTATTTAAAATATCACAGACCTATGTTCTGAATAATTACAACTTGGCAATAAGAATGTGTTCTAATAATAATCAATAAGTTAAGAGATGTGATATGCCGGCCACGTTCTTAATTTTTTTTTTAATATTATGGTAGACATAATATAATGCTATATAATATTATTTAGGTGTTTTCATTTCAAACATGGAAGATGTGATGCAGAAATCTAGAGATAAATCGGAATGGCAAAATTAGCGATGAACAATCCGACGGAGATATGAAAAAAATCCGTGAAAGAATTTTTCAAAACATTGCATAAAGTAGAAACATGCATAATGAGAAAGAAATAAACATCCCGGACGCTTTCGAGATGTGGTGCTGGAGGCGTATGCGAAATATATCGTGAACCGTGAGGACCACAAATATCTCTATCCTACAAGAATCAATGAGGCCCACAAATGTCTGTCCTCTAAGAATCAATGAGGCCCACAAATATCTGTCCTCTAAGAATCAATGAGGTCCACTAATGTATATATCTTCTAAGAATCAATGGGGCTTAAAATGTCTATCCTTCAAAAATCAATGAGTCCATAAATGTCTCTATCCTCCAAGAATCAATGAGACCATAAAAGTCTCTACCATCCAAGAATCAGTGAGACCATAAATGTCTCTATCCTCCAAGAATAAATGAGACCATAAATCTCTCTATCCTCCAAGAATCAATGAGACCATAAATGTCTCTATCCTCCAAGAATCAATGAGACCATAAATGTCTCTATCCTTCAAGAAAAAATGAGACCATAAATGCCACGATGTTCAGTATTAAGCACACGATGAAGACAAATAATATTGTCGTGTTAATTTTATGATAGACTAATATAGAGCAAAATATTTTAAATACATCGGACTGAATTTTTAGATGGTGATCGTAAAATATTGTCAATCAATAATTAATAAATCTAATTTAATCTGCATATAATTTTTGGTATTATTTGTTTGATTTAATATTTATTTTACTGGACTTTACACAAGGGATACAGGACTCTTATATGGTTTAACAACAGAAACCGTGGAAAGTCAATTTCTCTCTGATAGTTCTAGAATAATGTCGTATTATTGTATAAATCCATTAATTTATTTAAAATAAATTTAATTGTTAAAAAATTATATTTTTTCTGGATTTAAAAAATAGAACTGTTTCATAATCATCATCATGATTGTATTTTTTAAAAACATTTTGCAAGGGTGTAAAAAAAAAGAAATTTAGAAAGAATCAGCCTTTATCACGATTCTCGCTTACATTCTGTAAACAGCAGCGCCATCTGCAGCCATTAATAATCCAGCTTGCAGAATATTCGTGAACATCTGCTCCCTTCGCAGCAATAAACCAAGTTTAATTGACGAGGGTGTGCGAAAACCTTCTTGATACAATATGCAGGCTGGAAATAATGCACTTCAGTTTATGGTGGAATACCTGCACCTGGGGACCTGGCGGAGAATGGTGAAACCAACACGTGTGAAATATCAAATGGTTTCTTGGAAGATTGCACATTTTACGTGTCACCTTGGCATCTTGTAAATTTTCACACACTGATCTCTGAAAAATCTGTTAATGAAGCAAGGAATGCATCGTTAGGTATAGTAAATCTTTTACTAGCTTCTGAATAAATAAATAAAATAAAATATATTTTTTATTATTATATATTCTTCAATTGGAATATTATTAGATACCAAATAATAGGGAATGTGATTGTTATATTAAAAATAATATTCCATCAAAATTGTGATATCTGAGTTAAAAAAATATAAAATAAAATAAACACTATACAAAAAAAGACGAAAATAAATTCATCAAAACCTACATCTGGAATATAACACTTTCAAGAAGTAAAACCTGAATAACTAGAAAGAAAGATAGATAAATATGTCGGAGCATTTGAGATATGGTGCTGGAGAAGAATAGAGAAAATAATCTGGACCGAGAAAATTTCAAATGAGGAGGAATTGAGAGAGTGCATGTCCATAATAGACACCATCAAAGATCAAAGAGAACGATTGGCTATATAAGTGCCTTTGTAGTCTAAACTGTACATTGTAGTATATACGCTTTTTAAAAAAACAAAAAATTAAACCTTGGAGCTTTCTAGAGGATCATGCAATCTATTGACTGCTGTATTCAGTTCATATTTTTGCAATGATCAATCTACACACATACGTTCTTTTTGAGGATATTTATCGCTGTCGCTGATGGTTCAGGTTTTTATGTATGATGATGAGAGACCGTTATGGCAAAAGAGGTAAATAAAATTGATACAAGTACTCACACTGAATTTATTAACGATACATTACAATGATTGGCTGGATTCTACTGTTAAAATTTCCATGATGGACCAATAATTCGTACCAAATGATTGCAATCGAGACGGGAACAGAAAAGAAAGTGAAAAGCCAAGTTAGCGGCCGTCGGATAGTGATGGTCCATGCAGCCAGTGCATTGTGAATCTATGGCGCGCTTTGCTTGCCGATTTACACGTGGCAGTACGCGATCGTTACAGGGGTAAGATTTTTTTGTTTGTTCTTCACTTATATTTCTCTACCTATTAGATAGCCGTGTACTAGTTGAAACAACACATATTTTTTGTAGGTATATTAACAAAGCAGAATATTATTTCAAGTTACATTTTTGCTGTGAAACTCTGACGACTAATAGAAAAATAATATTATGTTTTTTATACGAATGTCATTGATTATTTATTCCATTATTTTACTAAACACTTAATTTTAACTAAATTTACAACATTTTTCGACAAAATCATAAATCTTATTAGTTTAATTTTCTATGAATAAATACATTATTTACACTAATTTTTAATACAATGTAACAAAAATCGTACATTTATTTTCTTACGAAAATTCACCGAGTTATTTCTCTCCTTTTTTTCTCTAAAAGAAAATTTAACTGAACATAGGCACGTGACCTATTCTTAGTCTTTTGTTCAGTTCAAATAAGACAGTATCACTTTTAGTTAGAACTTCTTGGAAATCTTTAGGGTCAACTCCAAAAAGGAATTAACAAGGAGAGACCCGAGATGAACGCAATGAAGCTGTAGACGCTGCTAGATAATGAAATTTTCTTCCAATCTGCCGAGCTCTGCATAGCGGCGGGGTTTTCTCCTAAAACAATGAGACAAAGAAATTTATTTTATTGCATTTCAATTTTATTAGTCTATATATAAGGTTAATATTATGTATAAGGCCGATTTTGTTTGGCCGCCATTTTGGTTTGGCATACATTTGGTAGTTATAGAGAATAGTTGATTACATTCTATTATAGAACATCTAACGCCTCAAAAACGTGTTGAAGTCATTAAAACATTATATCTAAATAATAATGGCAATGCTGTAACCATTGATGGCGATCGCCAAATTGGATCGATTGGGTCTGCAATGCATGTGCTGTCAATAGGATGGTGTCACCTCATACACCTACAGCTACCTCACCCCTTACAGCTACGCTTGAAATTTTGCGAGAATTTTTTCCCGAAAGCATAATAGAATGGCAGCGCCTACAGAATACCTACATATACAACACTGGACGTGACTGAAGTAGTTATATATGTTATATTTATATTTTGTTTGTTGTTTTTTTTATTTATTAATATTTTCCTTGGTTTTCTTTTTCATAGCATTATAATTATTTCTTAACCTTTAATGTATAACATAATATGTATTATCTTTATGGCGAATCGGGTTAAAAAAAAACCTGATCACGCTGGAATAAACACATTATTGTTATAATGTTAAAAAATGGTGATATCTACTGGCGTCCTCGATCACCTGATTTGACGGCTTCCGACTACTTTCTGTGAGGGTATTTGAAAGGAAAGGTCTACCTACGCTAATAAGCCAACAACAATTTCGATTCTACAGGATAATATTCGAAATGAAATTTCTGAAATGTGCGAGAATTTGGTTTGAGAATTGTAATAAATCAAATAATTTATTAATAAAAACCAAATTTAAAAAATATGTTTTATTTCTTAGTTATTAAAATATAATATCGGCCAGGAATATAATATTCACCTGTAAGTATATATCATGACTGTCTGTGATGTCAGTGCTGGTAGGCGTTTTTCCCACTGACTTAGAAATATTAGAAGAACGTGCCCGTCACTCTCTGAAGAAGGGGTTTGATGTGAACTACCTTGGTACTACCTTCAGACCTTCAAACGCTCAATTCTAGGACTTTTGTTCTTAATAAGGAAACTGACAATTGATAAGTGACAAGAACGGTGGGAGTTGGCACCAATGAGAAGAGGAAGACATTCCCTTCTCATTGGTGGATCTTTAGTGTGAGTCTAGTCAAGCTCTTTGATCTGGAACTCACAGTGAGACCGTAGTGCGTCTGCAATCGGATCTGGAATACACCGGAGCATATCCTCTAGAGGACGGGCCATAAGATTTTGCACGCGCGCGGGAGTTTGGTCCTGGAAATTTAATCGCAATGGATGGCTTCATGGGGGAACAACGCGCGTTCTCCATAAAACAGTTTTACATAAACAGCGATTCTTATGTTATATTGTTCTTACTGCCGATTACACAGTACAAATCAATGTACGAGTGTTAAAATAATTAAATAGTAGCTCAAGAAGATCTAGATCTGTTCAACGCTAAATAAGAAGAAAATCGAGCGGCCACAGAGCAGGGGAAGAGAAGAGACTGCCGTGCATGTTATCGAGTCTATACGGGAAGATCCGGGCTTGTCGACTTGCAACTGTTCTTCTGCAAGATCAACTAAAATAATAATTAATGATAAACCAGTCACAATAACCCAATTAAAGGCGAATTTTCGTCAAAAGATAGCCGACACTCACGCTATTTGTGTCATTGTGTTGAGTGTTTAAAAACCTAGGTGCCATATTCGAAGAATACCAGCGGCGGGATAGTGGATATTCAGATATTCTTTTTAGGGCATGATTTTAACAATTGTGCTCTTTCAGTGAAATAAATATTTATTAAAATTTTGCAAAAACTTATGGCCCATCCTGTAGAAATACAAAAAACGTATAACTTTTTAGTTGATTAATTTAATTTGTATAAAAAACATCACAGAATTATGTACTATTATTGCAACTTTGCAACAAAAATGTGTTTTAATACAAAATATCACAGACCTGAAAATGAATAGACATAAAATAAAGTGTACATATAAGAGAGGGGTTTGGTACATTGGTTGCGGGATGAAAGACATTCTACACACATTCTTGGTGGAAACATAAATCCGATGGTTTATGACACAGTAAAAGTATTTACTCTTCGAAAATTAAATCTTTGTGTAAACAAGACGTATTTTTTTGCCAGCGTTTAAATTTTTGTTCCAATCGAGTCATGTATTTAAAAAAGCTCGCGGAGCTATTTAATTGCATAATATTGGGACAAGAAATTTGCGTTGGTTCATATCAATATATATTGGGTGGTTTGTGACAAAATGTATATTGATGATCAGTCTGTCAATATTGACAACACAATGTTAAAAGATAATACTACTTTAGAAAAATATTGAAAAATAACTCATGGTTTTAATCGTTCTACGCCGCACGCAACGCTCATCTCGACCTTGTATACCCTTCTTACATAATGTTCTCTGGTGTCTTACATTCTTTCGTTGCCAATTTTAACTTTTTCAGGCAGGCTATGAAGTTTCCGAACGGAAATAATATAGTTTTAATTAATTTCTCGTGAACCGAGAACACAACATCTGTAGAGTAAATTTCAATTCAGAAGTTTTCGTGCTACCACGAAATTCCTCTCAGTTTGTACTTGGAAAGTTGGAAATATTTTTAACGTATATCTAATTTTGTGAATAAAATAAAATTAATAAAGATACTATGTAAATTTAAAAATAAGAATTGATGTATGCATTGACACTGTGGAACAAGTATATTGGTAAATGAAGTATTTAGTTGATGAATCAGAGGAATATGTTGTAGTGTGAGTAGTAAGTGGCCCAGTTAATCACTTGTTCACTCACATGTTCGTTTGAAGATCGTGGGATGTATTAAATAAGTATGTGTGGGGTGAGAATAGGTTGACAAAGATAAACTAACGGTTAACACCACAAGTTTATTATGTAATGACAAGGTAGAGGAGCGTTTCTTGGAGGTGGTATCTGGAAGATAGCAGCGAGAGGAGTGAAGTTTTTGGTAGAAGTAGGTGAAGTCATTGGTAACCGACGTCGGTACCGGGCGTATTTTTGCGGTTGTTAGAAGCTCTGGTTTTACGCAATGCTAAATGTGAGGTGCGTTCAGGGGTTGTCGATGGTAACGATGACTGTGGAGGTGACAAATCTCCACAACACTGTAAAATACGTATATAATTCTAATGGCCCATTTCTACAATGATCTTTCAAAGAGACAACTTTCGAGATAAAGAATAGAGGTACCCGTATATTAGATGGATTATTGTAAAATATATGGAGTGATGTTTCATATATCGATTCATCTTGAATTCTGTACCGTTCTTTGTAAGCCCGGGCCATACAGATGCGGTAAGAGATGAAAATGTGGGAGTGGGCCAAAATGTCATTTCATTAATTAAATTAAATACTAACAGGTAAATATAAATCTCATAAGTTTTATTTTAAATTAGCACTCAGTACCCAGTGTAGACACCGTTATAAAATAGGGAGGAGGTGCCTTAAAATATCTAATTACGATTTATGCGAATTTTGTTATAGGCAGGGGGAGGCTGTGATATCTGGGGGAGTGAGAGGAGGTGGATATATTTTCCTCAGGATCCTAGAATGCAATGCAACTGAATACAATTTTGTGTTTAATAAAATACACATTTATATCCGAAGGAAGGAGTTTTAGTGAGCAGGGTATCCACACAGGGTCCAAAAAATAACTACATAAAATTTGTAATAGATGGAATTCAATATAATATATATTTATATTGTGAACGAGAGTGCTGGGGATAGGGCGGGAGTAAGTTGAATTGGAGGAGAGTGAATAGTATCTTTATTTTGCGCTGGATTAACATTCAGTAGAAAATAAGGTACATTCATATCTAAAGGAAAGGGTGTGATGGCCAGATGGAGTGGGGTGGGTGCTTGTGGTTCGGCAGGACCCTAAAGAGAAACTGTGAAAAATTTAAAACAGATGGCATTCAATATTTATAAAATTTACTTTGTTCAATTTACTTATTATCTTTATTTGTCTCCTTTTGATTTTTCTGTTTTTTACCATTTAATTTAATTGTTACATTACTTCCAACTTATATTCTAGCTTATGGAATAGGTACTTTATATGTATCTTGCGAGATAGGAAGCGGCCAATATGCTTGCATGTAAATGAAATGAATTATTATATTTGTACTAAAGATTTTTATATTAATTCAAGCTATAAAAATAATGTTGTTATAAAAATAAATTCCGAATATATTACAATACACGTTTATATTGTTGGGTGATGATAGAAGGCTGGGAGGTGGAGGTGATTATGTATGTACGCAGGGTTCTGGAGACTATTATTAAAAATTTGGTTGAAATCAGTCAAAGTTTGTTGGTTTGTATAGAGAATAGACAGACAGACAGACACTTGATTTTATAAACATTGGATGTGTTTTATTATAATACAAAAATATAAAATAAATATTGATTTACGTGGTAGTTTCTTTGTGGTGTAATATGATTAATTAAAATTTTTAAATAATCTAAACTTCGTGCTACACACACATTTGAGTTATCTTTTTGCACTACCGGTTTTCGCCTACACTACACCTGAATAGATTATCATATATACTTGTTGGTGAGAGGGACTGCAATTCCCAAAACAATTATTATGACAAAAATACATGTAACTCAAATGTGTGTAGAGTACAAAGTTTAGTAAGTTTAAAATATAAATTAAACCTGAGCAAAGAAATAATTTTATTTTGAACCATGGTGACATTGTCTCGGTTCCAATAGGAAATAAAAAAAAATTGTCTTATAAAAATCATATTTTTTTATTTTAATATTTTAAAATAAATTCAATTCACACATATTTTTTAATGATTATTTAAATAAAATAATGAATATTTAAAATTGCCAAAACGATTTGCGATTATCCGTTAAATAAATTTAATATTGAAGATGAAAAAGTGATTGGCGAGCTTGTATGAGAATATGTATGAATGTGGATGAGGCGAGAATTGTGTATCAGGACAGAATAGTGTAGCGCTCTATTCTCTCTGCCTACCCCCGCGAAGAAACGGCGTGATGATAAGTTAGTTAGTAGTTAAAAAATGACAAAATAATTAGCGATTGTTTTTTAAATAAATATTAATGTTTAAAAAATGACAAAACAATTTGGGATTGTCTTTAAAATAAGTAGCTAGGTATTAAATTTAATTACCATTGATTGGAAAAATTAGTTCAATGAAAACAACTGCCAATCAATGAATCTATTTATCACAAAATAGAGATGAAGCTTAAATATTTTTTCTCATACTTAGAATATTACGTAATATTAAAAATAACAAATTTAAATTATTTTGTTTACATTTCATTTATATATCACGACGAATTTAATAACGAAAGACCTGCTAATGATTACTATAATACAAGGTCAAGTGAATATCAGATTACACAAGTTACAGGCGATCTTTAAAGGACACAATGTTTTTATGTTACTAGGTAATAAAATTTTATGCGAAATCACGTATGAAAGGAAAGCGCTTCAGTTTGAGGTCACGACCCACTCACAGGAGACAATTTGATGCTTCAAACCATTTTCAAACTGAAAAATGTCTCTTGGCTGTCGAATTGAGAATGGTTCGCTGCGTCTGTTGAATCTTATAACGTTAAACCCCGGACGAGTCGGTACGAATGTAGGTTCGTTGCCGTATAGCGTAAGTACGTTAGGTGGTTCTATCTGATATACACACGTTGCGCCAACGGTATAATGCAAATTTTTTAAGTCATACATCGATATTTTTAATTTATTTTTAATATTGTACAAGTATATATAAATCATATACATACTCTAATATAAACAATATAAAATTTTTACATTTTGTTATAACTCACATAGCACATATTTGCTTACTTTAATTTTTAATCAATTTAATCAATTTTTAATCCTGTCTTGGCAGTCTCATTTTATTTCTCTTCTTGCATGATGTTTTTACTACTATTGATTTTCATCAATTTTTCTTAAAAATTATTCTAGTATTTTTATAGTGGTGATTTTAAAAATAAACACTGTATATTTTCTTTTAAAGGTCATCATATTAAGATGTTTCAGTATTGTACTGCTCCGAGTAGATATCAAAAATATAGTGATGTTAAACAAAGTGAATTTCACTTACTTTTGCTATTGATTTTATAATCATTCATCATCATCATCACGTCAGTCGTTTTATAACTGCTGTTGAATGAAGGCCTCCCTAAGTGTCCCCCACTTTTCACTGTTCATTGTTATTCGCTGTCACGCATTTTCACAGAGTAAGATAATTTAGTCAGTCCAGCGGGTTTAAGGGCGGCCTCATGATTCTCCTCGTATATCACTGGATGACTGCATTTATCGGTTATTCGTTCTTTTAACGATGTGGCCTGCTTATTGCTGTTTCATTTTCATGACGTATTTAATGATGTTAATTACTATTGTTACATATCCACGCGTTTCTTTTCCTGTCTCTTCGTGTGATGTCCAACATCTTTTTATGTCTCTTTGCATTGCCTCTCTTTTATTGAGAGTTCATATCTGGTAATATAATAAATTTAATTTAAATTTATCATAAGCGAAAAGATAATTCCATGTTACTTTAGATCAAGTTACTTTTATATCACGAATTAATTTTTTATGTGATAAAAAAGAATTTTAAATAGGAACGAAGTATTTAGGTTATCTAAGAAGATAATTTAGAGTTAGTGCAGTTAAATGTGTAGTTATCGCGTCAGTCGTGATGTTATTTGGATGATATTTTTACATGAAATGTTATATATGTTTGAATTTATTTTCGCTCAGACAAAGCGGCAATATTTGCGAGGTACTCTCTGCAATACGCCCACTTACTAGACAAAGGCGTGGCATGGTGTGGTATCTAGTGAAGAAACATGTGATTCTTATGGGAATACGTAGATCGTTGTATAATCTTAGTAAGAAAACATCACATTGATTACAAATAAAGTTGCTGTAATTGATATTAAATTAGTCAACACAATTTATTACTGTAAATGTAACTTTGAAACACAACAATTAAATTGCAGTTCAATTTAAGCAAATTTACAGTAAATTTAATAATATATACATGCATAATTCACTTAATGGCGTGAATTTGAATTTTTAATTATTATCTTCGGAAGATCATCGCTCTTACGGCGCAATGTTGACACTGCGGCGCACTCCAATCGAGTCACGTGATGCATGTATATGTGTCAAACGTACGTATTTATTCGCTATCTTTATGTCAGTTAGTGCTCAGTTTTTCACATACATATTTCGTGTGTATTCAATCTTAAGTATTTATTATTCTGCACTTAATAAATGATAGTTAAAACACGATTCTAGGTTTTTATAAATGTGCCCTAGAAAATAAAAAGGGCAATTATTCGCTTTATGTTGGTGGTATATGTATGTAACCTGCCGTATAAGTGAGGCGAATTTGAAATATGAAACTGACTGATAACTGAATTTTCTCACAAACTGTCAATTTACTCATAATCTTGTATACTTTAACAGTATGTTACGTTATGGAGAAGCCTTTTTACTTATACATTTTTTGTAAATAATACAATTTGACATTGTGTGAGATTTTATTATTTTAGATAACCTGATGTGTTTTTTCGTTGAAAGCTATCATTTTGTGGTTTGACATATTAGATTAAATAAAAAACAATTACTTTGTATAAAACCGCGAATTTTATTAAACGCCAACCGGTTTCACTTTGCTCAAGCTTTATCAGGGAGTATTTAAAACCAACAATAAATACACAAATAGTGCACTTATACATACATAAAGAGGGAGACAGAATATATAATTTTATGCGAAAGAGAGAGACATAATACATATACATTTATGGAAAAGAGTAAGACAAACCATGACAATAGACAGAATTCCTTCTGCACTTTTGTTGTATTTATTGTTAGTTTTAAATACACCCCGACGAAGTTTGATCTAAGCAAAACCGGTTGGCGTTTAATAAAATTTGTAGTTTTATACAAAATAATTGTTTTGATATAATCTAAAAATTTAATTTAATTTAATGTTAGTAATCTTAATTTATAAACACATTGATACGAATAGAATATTTTTTTAATTTCTGAAAAGATTACTTTACAGAAAATATGCTGTTTTTAACCCACTTAATGCCTATCATGTTCAATTGTTTATAAATTGTTATTTTTCGACAAATTTTTGATATTTATATTATAAAGGTAGGCCAACTTGGGGTGACTGTTTTTAAAAATTTATAACATTGGTAGGGTTTATTTTTTACAGATAATAAAAAAATTATGCAATTTTATAATAATTATATACCCAGTGCAAGAGTTTGTTAAAATTATTGAATTTTATTATGTTTCGCGACGATCTATTTTCGGTGACCGCCTAATTTTCAAAAAATGCAGAGTTTGCTTGACCTCCCTGTTCCCCAGATTTGACGGCGCCTGATTTATTTTTGTGGGCCTACATAAAAGGCCTAGTTTACATAAATAAATCAGCAACAATTCAGGAACTTAAACCAAATATTTGTGCAGAAATAACAAATTTGCAGACAGAAACGTTGCGTAATGTAATGCAAAATACTTTAGAAATAGCAATATTTCTCAACAAGAAAATGGTGGTCATTTAAATGGTGTTATTTTCCACACATAAATTAAAAAAAAGTTAATAAAGTATACTTTCATGTAATAATACATTTTTAAAATATATATTAAAATAACAAAAGATATATGTATTTTACATCAGTCAGTCCAAGTTGGCCCACTCTGTAGTAGAGATATATTAATAATAATGTGTTTATTCCAGCGTGATCCGGTTTTTTTTTTTAACCCAATTCGCCATAAAGATAATACATATTATGTTATACGTTAAAGCTATGAAAAAGAAAAAGAAAAAGGAAACCAAGGAAAATATTAATAAATAAAAAGTAAAAAGTTCACACAAAAATATATATATTACATATATAAATACTTCAGTCACGGCCATTGTTGTATATGTAGCTATTCTGTAGGCGGTGCAATTCTCTGGTCAGGGAATCAGTTTGTAGGATTTTTCTTCCTTATAAATTTAATCTATCATAATCATCATCACTATTGGGTTTAAAACCACTGGTGGTACTTGTCTGTTTCAATAGTTTTCTTCAGTTGATCCCATTACGGGCCATTTCTTTGCAGTCCTTAATATTTAGACAAAATTGTCTGAAATTTTAGAATACTTTAAGCTAATTACATTGATTTGTACTTTAAATTAATTGGTCGTTTAAATGAGAAATTTAAATAATTTTAGAATATTTTTTCATCAAGATAAACTTTTTTTTTGTTTTATCCTTTTTTAATTTAATAAAAAAGGAAAGAAACTGTAATATTTTTATTATAAAGATATATTTTTAAAGAGATAAAGTACTCAAATATTCACGATTTTGATACTTGGGAGATATCGAGATCAACAAAGGGTACAAGCAAAATATAACTAAAATGTGTGAGATCAAGGTAAGTGGAAGTTATCAAAACCGGGGTAGCTTTTGTAGAGCAGCGAAACGTGAAAGGTTTAAGTTTGGGCACTATGCGGCAATTCCCGTCCAATTTGGCCACACTTCCGGACACTTTCATCCCCATTGACACAAGTCGCCCCACTTTACCCCGGGTCGCGCCATGTTTGGAATATATTCTTGAGGTGTATTATTCGAATTGCTGAGCTGAGAATTGAGTTAAGAAATTGTTGGCTAGCCAAGAAATTCTACTCTAAAATGCATTAAAAATATATTGAGTACGCGACAGAATTTACACTTAGTGAGATATAAAAATGAACTTTCGGAAAGGCATCTATTTACATAAAAATTCGCACCCAAAAGCAATTGGTATTGTAAGGTGTCGTCTGCTGGAAGATTTGTTGAAGCTACAACTAGCTTCTTTGCAATTGGTAAAACGGTAAAGAGAAAAATCTATAAAATGATATGTATTAAAAAATGCAATAACGTCAAAATATAATCCTTACTATGAATTAATTATATTTTAATTTAAAAATAAAATCGTAAAATTTATGTTTACGTACAAAATATAAATACATCTCGTAAATATGGGTACATCACGTATTTGTTTATTTAAGGATATCAGTAAATAAATTCACACACAAAACACAAAAATATATTTAATAACGTCAATAAAACCACTACCATGCTATAATGTGTTAAAATGATAAGATTTCAATAGATAGACGTAAACGCAAAATCTGAAAATTTCAGTACAAGTTCAGTTTGTATCATACTTACTTGTCAATAAATAAATACATTAAATATATTAATTAGAAAGATATACATATAAAATCAATTTTATCGAAAAATATTGTTATTGCGCTACCGGGATTCAAACCTGCATCTATTTTCAAACCAGGGAAGGTGCTACAGCTACAGTACTTTTGACGACAAATTTTCGAATCTTTATGTTACACTTTTTCAAATTAATACATCTATAATTCCATTATTTGAAAGCCATCTACATTGTTTTTACGGATTCTCAAATTCCTTTGAGTAAACCGATGGCAGACGCCAAAATTATCAAGTCATTTTTATTAAATTTTGGACACATTGATACAACTTATATATTATATATAATTTATCGATAAAATTGATTTTATATGCATATATTTCTAATTAATATATTTAATTCGTATTTATAAAAATTTTAGTTGCTACCGGGATTTGAACCTGGATTTTTTCTATTTCTTACCTTTCCGCAATATCAACCGATTATGTCTTTCGACAAATTTTGAACTTATATTTTGTAACTTTTATTATTCAGTTCGAATCCTTGTAGCAACCAAAATGATTTTTTCATCATATATTTTTTTTACATATCTTTGTGATTTAATTTTTATTAAAAATACCACAGAAATATGTTCTGAAATTGCAACTTCACAAAATAAAGTGTTTTCATTAAAAAGATTATATATTTTTAAAATTTAGATAATATTATACAAAAAACACAACTTCAGAATAATGTAAGTATTTTAATAATATCGTGGACATTCAAGCGTTTGGTTATTTAAAAATTTTTACAGTAGAGGATAGGAGAGGAAAGTTTAAACACAAATGTGGTATATTACGTAACTAATTACCTTAGGGACTGTACCTCTCGAAACTATAGTAATGACAAAAATCCAACATGTGTGTAGTACAATGTTTAGTTGTGAAAGTGAAGTTTTCATGTTACACAACAATGTAACCACTAATGAAATATAAGGATTTTCAGACAAATATGTATACAACGTTAAAAATGAATTTTTATTATGTTACTTTAATTAATTATTAAGGAGAATACATTATTTTTGTGAAATTGTAATTATTCAGAACATAGGTCAGTACATAGATGAAATTTAAAATAATGGAACAATAGACGTATTAATTTGAAAAATGTAACAGTTCGAAAATTTGTCGTCAAAAATACTGTCGCTGTAGCATAGTTGGATATTGCACCTTCCCCGGTTTGTAAAGAGATCCAGATTCGAATCCCGGTAGCGCAACAACAATATTTTTCGATAAAATTGATTTTATATGCATATCTTTATAATTAATACATTTAATTAGTATTTTACTATAATTCAGACTGAAAAGGTGACCAGAGATTGGTAGTTCACAATTGTGTACTTAATTACCCATCCGAAGGCGGCGCACAATAGCTAACGGCCACAGCCAACCGGAACAAATTGAAAAAATGTCATCCGAGCACTCTCAGTAAACCAATTCAGAACTACTTTATCTCGCAAATTAAACAATATTATAGATACACAAAGCGATATCTCCCGGTACCGTTTAATAATTGATTAAGTGCGGTAAAAGATTCATGAAACTTTACTATATTATACTTACTTACTTACTTACTTACCATCACGCCGTTTCCCCGCGGGGGTAGGCAGAGAGGATAGAGCGCCACACTCTTCTGTCCTGACACACAATTCTCGCCTCATCCACACATTCGTACATCTTCTCATACAAGCTCGCCGATTGTTGAGGCTTTTAACAGAACCATCCGCCATTATCTAGTTTACCTGGTCGTGCCAAGTCTTCCGTCGGACGTCCTCTATTTCTGGTGCCATTAACACTTGCGTCATATATCTTTCTTACCATTCTCTCCTCATTCATCCGTTCCATATGACCAAACCACTTGAGTGATCCTTTCTTAATCTTACTCACTATACTCACATCAGCTTTACATTATTTTATTATTTCTTCATTACTATATTATATATATAATTTGTATTAAGTAACGATTTGAGTTAGGTACTAAATTTTTTTTTTTTTTAGATTTTTTAAAATAAATTCTGGTAAAGAAACAATAATATATGTTTTAGTTAGTTATGACATCCTGAAGAAGAAAATAGTATTTTTCGAAACCGGTAGATGTATTTAAACTCAATTAAGTGATTAATAAAACAAATATATAAAATAAAAATACACTTGTTTTTTGATTATAGACGATTTGAGGATTTGATTCCGCTGAAACTTTTTTTCTGTTACAGATCTACCAAGGGTGTGGAACAAGACCACCGATTTAACATTGTAGCATTATTTAAAAATATATCATTCGTATTGAACATAACTATTTTCTAGAATCATGAAAAGATTATATAAATTCCAGAATACCAAAAATGTCTCTTTTGTCGTACTATCTTCTTAGATTGTAAAAAATTATAGCCTTCCCTTTCTACAAATTAACCATTAAAATACCATAAACGTTGAATCTGAATCGTTACTTAGAATAATTAGAAACATTCAAAATATATGGAAATCCTCAGAATTCTAATGAATAATATTGTTATTAGGAGAACACGTTCTTATTGTGAAGTTGTAATTATTTAGAACATAGGTCTGTGATATTTTAAATATGAATTAAATATATTAAATAGAAAGATATACATATAAAATTAATTTTATTAAAAAATATTGTTGTTGCGCCACCGGGATTCGAAACTGGATCTCTTTCCTAACCGGGGGAGGTGCATTATCCAACTATGCTACAGCGACAATATTTTTAGCGACAATTTTCGAACCTACATGCTACCTTTTTGATATTAATACATTTAATCGTTTCATAATTTGAAAGAGCCATCTACCTTATTTTTACAGAATCTCAAATACCTTTGAGTAAACTGATAGCAGACGCCAGAATTATTAATTCATTTTTATTAAATTTTGGACACATTGATACAACTTTATTATTAGGAGAACAATGAGACAACAAGAGAAGAAAAAATAATATTGTTCCTTTTCACCTCCTGTAGATAAAATTGTATGGCTGTTTTCCATTATAGTTATAAATATACATTGTTAGATTGATAATGCTCTTGCAAGGCGAAACGCGTCTCGAGTAAATTAAACAAGTATAATAAAAAACAAGTGTTTTATTTTCACATATGTGAACATGGAACATTACTAAAGTACTGTTTTGAGTTGTAATTAGTGTCCTAATAGAAAGTATTATATTTTCATTTTTTGAGGAAATATTTGACAGCTGTTATTATGAAATATTAACATTTTAGTTATAGTCATTGTGAAAACTTATTACAGAAATTGATAAAACATCCTAGTAACGCTTCGCAAACTGTGTTAATATTTCACTATACACAATTGTCCATCAAATACCGCAATTGTGAATTTAATCCAAAAGTTAGTAAAACATTTTCAGTTTAGTTTAGGGTGTACCCGTGTCTTTGAAGTAGAACTGAAGTGAAATATGGCTAGAACGAGTGAAAGCTACGACAACTTTTTCCGACAGCCAAAACGCCTCTGTACTTTGAAAATGTTAGTGGAGCCGTGTTAACTGTCAACAGTATACGTAATTATGACAGGATAGCAATATAGATAGATTAATAGGGTGATTGAGGGCCGATCATGTGACCAGTAGAAATTTATGGCGAAAAAATATGGCGGACTTTCGACAGCTGATCCAAAAGTCATCTGACACATTAATACTTTCAAAGTTGCAGTATAGATAATTAATTATTCAATACTCCGCTATTTTAGTGATGAATGTCCGATGATGATTTCGTTGTTTAACACATACATTACCACATAATACGAAAAAAATTCACTACCAAAGTGACAAATTTCGAAAGCGAAAGAATCCATAGATTATGCAAATCATAAAGCATATTTCATTATTATTTGTCGCGCCTATAGACATCTCATCGATACTTTGACAATAGTAAATTAGACGTTTGTAAACCAGCAAACGATATTAACTAAGCGCATTAGTAAATAGTGACTCCTGCAGACATTTCACTTTTCATAAGTCAAATTCTTAAAACAAACAAAATCGTGCGTAATTCCGTTGGCCTGTACCGTGTGTGGCGTGACTCATACATCATTGTGTTTCGTCCAAGTCCCTTCATGGGAGAGTGAATTTGATAGTTGGCCCTTTAATGGCTGTCTTGTACTCACTGGTCTCTTTACTTCCGTACATGACACTTGATTATCTGTTTGTTTGTTGTATGTTGTTATATACCTGTATTTCAAAATAAATAAAGATAGCACTTAAAATTTAAATCTCTGTTCGTTTTCGCAATCTTTTACATTAGGTTTTGTTTTTTATCTCTTTTCTTTTGTGTTTATTAATTGTAAATTTCGCGTTTCTGTAGTACTGTGAGTGGAATCGATAAAATAAGTTAAAACTTCCCCTTCTAGTGCCCCTTTAATGATCATACAACCGGCCCTTAGGCAGTATCAATTTAGGAGTCGTGTGATTTCAGCAAGATGATGCATCCTACTAGACAGATTTTTCTTATTTTTTTAGTGCTTGTGTGGTTATCGAACATTAGCGAATATGTTGGCGATTATTATTTTAATAAAAATTAAATATATCAATAAGAAAGATAGATTAAAAATATTTTTGTTCCACCTACCATCACATTGTAAGTTAATGACAAATTTTCAAACTGATACATCTGTTATTCCATTATTTGAAAGTAATCTACATTGTATTTACGGAAAATATCAAACATATTTGAGTAAAATTCGATAGAAGACGCCGGAATTAAATGAATGAATGAATTATTATTAAATTTTGGAAACATTAGTACAACTTATATATTTTTAATCTTTTTTGCAAATAATCACCTTTTAAATTTGTTTTCTAATTAGTTACCCACCACTAATACTTTTATAGTTTTGTTTTTATCTATGCTTGAATTTTTAATCTCAGTATACGTTGTTTTCTGAAGAAGATACCATAGGTATCGAAACATGTTGATTTATCAATAAATAGTGGTTTAAGCAAAGTGTTTTTTTAAAATTATTTATATTATATAATATATTGCCACAAATTAATTATTCTAATACTGAAGATGTAAAGTTATTTTAGTGAAATTGTTCAATATATACTACTTTGGAAATCTTCAAAAGTACAGAACTTACTCAAAAAAAATGTTGTCTAAATACATGAACCTAGGACGTTGAATTCCTAAAAATATATTGTAATTTATAAACTTCTTCCTTAGATTAAAAGAATTTGAAATAAACAGTTTTTCTATTTGTGCCGGGTGACAGATTGTTGTACATTATTTCAGTAATCTGCTGTTAACACCGTGTAGATTTTTATAGTTCATAACACCTATCTATTTCAGGACGTTTCAAAAATGTTATCGCTCTTTTCTTGTCATTGAGTTATTGCTCATAAAATGATGGTGACATTACTTCAATAGACTTTATATTACATATATTATAATAACACTATATTTACAAATGAATTGTAGAATTCGTATGTATTTCTGTTTACTGAATAAATTCCAAGAATATATCAATACTCCACTATATTATTATAAATATAGCAATAAGAAATATAAAATACAATGAACCGAAACTGTATACGTATCTTGATATATGCATAAATAATATTTTTATAACGATAATTATATCTGAATGTATCGTATTTTATAAAGTTGTCTATTCGGTTACCTGCCCAATACTTGAACAAATAAGCAAGCCTTATCAGCCTCATTAATTTTGTTAGATTTTTTTTATATGTTATGCTTAATTTAACTAACTTGTGTAGAAGAACTTTGAGTGATTTATAATTTTTATTTAATATAGCAAATGGCATGCTAGACGCCCATAATTTAACTGAATTAATTTTACACTATGTTCCTAGGCGAAGTACCAGGTCGCTGGTGTTGTTTCATATAAATGCTTCATATACGATTTTTTTATAGTAATGCTTTTATTTTTAATTTTTTTTAATTTTATTGTTTAATTTAAAAAATTCTGTTCTACTCAAGTGAATATTTTGTAATTCTACAAATTTTTTTTTTGTTTCTGTTGATTTTAATATTTTTAATATATATTCCAATGTATGTATTATACATCAACTGTATTGTACTTATTATGGTAAATTATTTTTTTCAAACTGCACATGTTTTGTATAATTAATTTTGATTAAGTCCATAAGGGCGTTAATATAATATAAATAAATAAATAAATGTGTGAATGTTTGGGTGCCCCAATATTCACCTAAATACCCTTGTGTTCTTTTGTATAATTATATATTGTTCGCATTTTTATAGAAATAAGAATAATGAGTGCAGGAGTATATATATAGATAGATAAATATACATTAATTTTCTTTTATATATATATAGACGGAAAAAGATCAAAAATGATCGATCATGTGTTCAAAATAAGATCATCCCTCCAAACTGGCAGAGAGTGCACGTGATTGACAACATGATTCGTGAGAAACTATTACAACCATCATGGTATAAAAAAAAAGTCAAAACTGTTTACACTTTGAATAATTATTTCTAAGACAGGTTTTTTTAATATAATATGACTGATCAATCTTTAAATGTAAAATGATTACCCCAGCACGAGCGAAGCTCAGTGATGCTGACATTAAATTAATTAAATGTGAAAAAAATATTATAATTTCTATTTAGAATTTTTGGGCAAAATTAAACAAAAAAATATGTCTCACCAGTTGCCGAGGTCCGTGTTTAGTATGAAAATGTTTTGCTGTAATGATTTTATAATGTCTAACGTCTCAAAAATATCTTGTTAAAATAAAAAAAAAAAGCTTTCATCTCAACTATGCGCAATGGAATTTCCCTACTTTTGTACTTTTGAAAATTTCAATACAATTAACGTTTCGTTTGTGAAATGGATTTTACTTTAGAACTTCGCGATGCCTAATTTTTTGTAAACGTAAATAAAAAAGGGATTTTTGTACAAATTACCTGAATCGTAAAAGACCTTGAAACGTTTTTTAATTAAAAATATAAGAAACCATGAAAGGCTATAAAAATAACGTTTACGAACTTTAAAATAACAATTTATTATTTACGAATGGCGCGCGTTTGTCACGTATTTTTTGAAACTGTCAATGTTCAACTTGTCGTTTTTTGATCATTTTAAACCGTCACAAAAAATACATACAGCTCAGTATGACTATCATTTTTTTTTTAAAACAGTCTTATCTGTCCCTTTTTTAATTATTAACAGTTATAAATGTGTCGCAATTATTTTATTTTTGTTCTCGTTAAAATCATAACGGTGTGCAACAATAGTGAACTCAGAACCGTTTTATGTGCAAAAACTATCATATCAGTCATACTCATTCACCGCCAGGTTACCATTTTATACTCTACAAGGCAACTAAGCCATGCTGCAGTGCAGAATTGCGGTAATGCCACATAACATAGCTACTAGCAGAAGCCATTCACTGTCCTTTCAGTACAGATTCTGCCTTTTTTTATTAAAATAAATATACAAAGTAAGAATATATAAACAAAAAAGACATAAATTAAAATTATTGGACCGACACAAGAACACAGCGAAGAACGTAGGAATACAAAATAGATTAATAAAAAAATCTAGCACCATCAGACAGCGATAGTAAGTCAGCACTCCCCTCAAGTGATCAGGACATTACAAATTACAGTAGATTGACCACAACTGATAGGAATCCATTCTGGAAAACAGGAAGACAGCAGCGGGCGGTGGCAATCGGTGTATCCCTACCGTCATCTCCGCTATCTAAAAAATAAAAACAGTGTTTTCTCTAAGAAGCTTCTAGCGCGATACCCACACCTTAATGAACTCCCGGAAGAGTTCGAAGTTATATCCACCTCGCATTTGGTCAACGTGGCGTCCAACAATAATACAGATGCCGCCAGCTGTACTCGGTCGGACTGAATCACGACCACTCTATCTATTAACATCGTTCAGGCAGCAGCTCCAAAGCCACCCCGCAAATATCAGGTCACTCACTTAGCAACACTCCTACCTTTGTACGATTAACTTAATTAAATTCAGTACAATCTGTACGTAGTATCTACTCTTGTAACCTGCCGCCTGTCACTATCCACGTATTCTCATATTTCTCACGCATTCCTAATATTTCGATACAAATGCGAACCACAATACACTCCGCGATACTAAACGAATACTAGGATTTTTGATGATTATTGGGGCATTACTATCCTCACACAAATCGCATCATCGTTATCATTTTTCAAATCTTTCTGATCTGCAGTCAACATACACCAATATCCTTTCATTCATAATCGCGAAATCTAATAAGTATTTTTAATAATAATAATTTATTTAAAAAAATCAAAGACAACACGCTTCATATTTATTTTGTTTGACGACAAATAATAATAGAATTGACAGGAAACCAAAGTTATTTGAATATTTCCTATATTTTGGTAATTGAAAAATAAGTAAATACATAAAAAATATTTCTAATAGGTATACTATAAATATTTATATACGAGTATATATATTGTGGTTAACATTATTTACAAATAATGTAAAATATGCCCATGAGTATTTTCAAAAATTTAATGAATGTACATTTTTCAATTTCTTTCACTGTGAAGATTGCCAGAAGGATTCGATGTTAATAAAAAATGTTGATAATCGTCATACGATAGAAGAGAAAACTCTCTATATTTTTAGTTTTAAATCACAGAATATCAAAGCGAAAACAGAAACATGTTGATTAATAAATGTTCTTAAATGTTTGAATACTATTTCGTTTACTGTAGAGATGAAAAACTAATTTTCTTTGTTTTTAACGTATAAAAATACGGGTTTTACTTTTATAGGCATTTATAATAAACTTTTTAAATTACTGCATTATATTCTTAACTGCATTGTGCTACAAACGTCAGTATTTACACCATATATTGCCAATATTTCGCCAAGCACGTCAGTCGCTTAAACGAGGCGTATCTCCGCCGGGATGGTACATTACGCATTAAAATCGTTTTAAAAATACATCTCATTGCATATTTGTTGGAATTAATTGGTTAAATTAAATTTTACTGTGGTAGACTATTTCCTGCCTTAACAAATTATATTCTCAACGTTGAAAAATAGGCTTTATGAAAATACTGGCCGTGGTCACAAAGCGGCCACTAGCAGTCGCTCGCAGAATCTAGCGATAATTATTGGTTGATTGTGTTCTGCCAATGTTATCATTTGAGTGTTATTTTTTAATAAATTAATGTACATTCTATAATTTATTATTTAAGATCTAATCCAACTTAACGGAACAATGAATTGCAAATAAATGTTGCTACTCGATACTATAATAGAAACTAATATGTAAGCACCAGATTCTAAAAAAGTTTTGATAAAGTGGTAGGGCTTTTATGTAGGTATTTATATAGTCGACAATCATCTCTGACTATTGTTAATTATTAAGGAGAACACATTCTTATTGTGTAGTTGTAATTATTCAGAACATAGGTCTGTGATATTTTAAATACTAATTAAATGTATTCATTAGAAAGATATACATATGAAATAAATTTTACCGATAAATAATATATAATATATAAGTTGTATCAATGTGTCCAAAATTTAATAAAAATGAATAATAAACTCTGGCGTCTCCTACCGGATTACTCAAAGATATTTGAGATTCCGTAAAAATAAAGAATATGGCTTTTAAATAATGGAACGAGAGATGTATCAATTTGAAAAGTGTAACTTATAGGTTTGAAATTTTTTTGTCAATGCACTATGTTGCTGTAGCATAATCGATTAATGCACTTTCTCCGGAATGGAAGAGATCCAGGTTCGAATCCCGGTAGCAACATTTTCGATAAAATTGATTTTATATGAATATCTTTTTAATAAATACATTTAATTTGTTTTATTGTTTATTGCTGAGTATCAGATATAATTAATACAACCGTAATACAAATTAACTAGAAAGATATACAAAAAAAATCTATCTATAGAAAAAATATTTAGTTGTTACCGAGATTCGAACCTAGACGTCTTCCTATTAATTAAATTGTATTAAAATACCACAGAACCATGTTCTGAAAATGCAAATGCACAATAAAAATATGATCCCTTTATTTAAAAAATTGTCTTAAATTGACTATTTTTCTATTCATTCATAAAAATATAATATTTAGTTCTATTTTTCTACGTCAGTGGCCATAACTAATGATATACCTAGTGTTGTTGTCTTTGGTCAATGTTCTCAAATTTTTGATACCTGTTATGCTTTATACTTTTAAAATCAGCAATGTTATCTTTGTGGTTAAGATTCATATTTTTATTTATTATCTTTGTTTTATTAACCACTAAAATGAGTTTAAATACATCTACCGGTTTCGAAAAATACCATTTTCTTCTTCAGGATGTCATAACTAACTAAAACATATATTGTTTCTTTGACAGAATCTATTTTTAAAAATCTATTTGAAAAAAAATTTTTTTTTTTAGTACCTAACTCAAATTATTACTTAATACAAATTTACTCGAATAATTTTTAGGAAAAAATTTTAGAATGGGACTCGTAGTTAAATTTAGTTGGTTGTTTATAATTTTTTGATTAGTTTTACATGCTTTATTTATCTCCAACGATTCCAAATTATTTAATTTGTGACCAACACCGTTTATATGCAAAATTGACAATCCCAATTTTTTATCAAAATCATGACCATTTTCTATCAAATGATTAGCAAATTCTGAAAACCCACTATTGTTCAAACATCTCAAATGCTCCCTTACTCTTATATTAAAATTTCTACCCGTTTTACCAATATAAAATGCAGCACAATCCTTGCAACTAAGTTTATAGACACCAGAATTGTTAAATTTATCATCTTTGTCTTTAGAATTTATGAGTAAATTTCCTATACTATTATTTGTATAAAATGCCGGTCTAATGTTTCGTGGTAGGTGTTTAGATATTTGATTCGAAAAGTTATTTATGTATAAAATCCTACGCCAATAATCATTATTATCATTATGTTTTATCTGTGATTTATATAATAATTATACTTTTAAAATAAGCAATGTTATCTTTGTGGTTAAGATTCATATTTTTATTTTTTATCTTTGTTTAATTAACCACTAAAATGAGTTTAAATACATCTACCGGTTTCGAAAAATACCATTTTCTTCTTCAGGATGTCATAACTAACTAAAACATACATTGTTTCTTTGACAGAATCTATTTTTAAAAATCTATTAAAATAAAAAATTTAGTTAGTTTAAACTTACTAAATTTAACTACGAGTCCCATTCTAAAATTTTTTCCTAAAAATTATTCGAGTAAATTTGTATTAAGTAATGATTTGAGTTAGGTACTAAAAAAAAAAAAATTTTCTTTTAAAAATAGATTTTTAAAAATAGATTCTGTCAAAGAAACAATGTATGTTTTAGTTAGTTATGACATCCTGAAGAAGAAAATGGTATTTTTCGAAACCGGTAGATGTATTTAAACTCATTTTAGTGGTTAATTAAACAAAGATAAAAAATAAAAATATATAAAAATTGATTATTATATTCTTTTAATTTATTTTTTAAAATAGTGTCTATCAAACCTGTATTATACCCGTTATTAACTGCTATTTTTTTAATTGTATTCAATTCAATATTGAAATTGGATGTTGACATAGGAATATTGACTAAACGATGTATCATGGAGTGGAACCCTGAATGTTTGTGTGATAATGGATGATTAGATTCATTGTGTATGATAGTATCTGTAAAAGTTGGTTTTCTAAAAATTTTGAATTCAATTTTATTATTATTTTTAATCAATGTTAGGTCCAAAAAATTTAGGGTCGAATTATTTTCCATTTCTAAAGTAAATTGTATTTTATTATTAAATGAATTAATGAAATTTAAAAATGTAGTTAGTTGACGTTGTGAACCTGACCAAATACATAATATATCATCGACATACCTTTTCCACAATAAAACATTTTTTAACAAAGGAAAATTACAATCAAAAATATTCCTCTCCAAATTTAAATTTAACTACGAGTCCCATTCTAAAATTTTTTCCTAAAAATTATTCGAGTAAATTTGTATTAAGTAATGATTTGAGTTAGGTACTAAAAAATTTTTTTTTTTTTTAAATAATATTTTTAAAAATAGATTCTGTCAAAGAAACAATATATGTTTTAGTTAGTTATGACATCCTGAAGAAGAAAATGGTATTTTTCGAAACCGGTAGATGTATTTAAACTCATTTTAGTGGTTAATAAAACAAAGATAATAAATAAAAATATGTTATGCTTTAGTATATTATTAAATAATATACCCATATACTTCTTCATTTTCATAGTTCATATTGTAGTCGTCTGCTTTATCATAAAAATAAAACATAATAATGTATTAATTGCATTTAAATATCGTTATTATTATAGCAATGATATCTACAATATCAATCGCGCAAGTGCTACGGGCCAATCGGCATATTAATATTTTTTAAAACTGAACAGTATGATTTCAATTTATTAGAAAGAATCCCAATAAAAACCATCATAGCTGTAACAAAAAGGCAGAAAAGATATTCAAATAACCCCTAAAGAAAAATATAAATCCCAGAATAAATTGAGGAACCAGGCAATCAGTACATTCGAAAGTAATCAACGAAGAGAGAAAAATATTTTATCAAATTGAAAATCAAAACTGAGAAGTATGTAATTGGGAACCTCAATTTTTCTTTATTATATTTATCGTCTATTTAAAACGCGCCAAAATCATATATATATCGTAATTACAAAAAAAATTACCTGTTTGAATGGTTCCTGTATGTGTTGCATTCCTTAATTGAACGTTCTCAGCTTAATCATGATTTTATATTAGTACATTCATCATCATCATTCATCATTATCAGTCATTTTCTATCCATTGCTGAATGAAGGCCTCTCCAAGTGTCTTCTACTCTTCTCTGTCCATTGTTATTAGCTTTAAAAAAGTCCAGCGGGTTATGGGGCGGCTTGATGTTCTTATTATTTCTCTCGAATACCACTGGAAGACTGCATTGGTCCAATAATTGTCCACCTCCCGAGCGATGTGGTCCGCCTTCTGTCATTTCATTTTTTGGATATGTCATATTCAATTATACTATTTTGCAGAATACTAAATGCAAGCTAAACTTTTAAATTACAACTGATGTGAGCACCATGCCAAAGATTGTTGACCGCGCCACTCTAACGATTTCATGAAAGATATTTCGCAGGGTTCCGCTACATAATTACATGCATAGTTTCCTCGTATTTTCAATCGGGTTCCATAATGTAACTTTACTGAATAAACCGGATCTAATGTTAGTACTCTTTTACTCATATTATGCAATCTCTGGGTTGCACGTCCGAGTAGTCCGGAGAGAAATACCATAATTCCGGTTGAATGTATGTTGGAAGTACCGCAGGGTGGGGAACGAACAACGGGACACGTATATAGAAATGAGTTGGTGGAGATTTGGATTTTGATAGAAGGACCAATTATCTCGGGGAAGGTTTTGTTGAATTCTTACCGTTAAATATATGGACGTATATGCTGGCAGGATGCGCGTTGTTCGGCGTGCAGGAGTAGTTGCCGCCGTGCGTCGCGCTGGTGGCGGGAATGGTCAGCGAGCTGGTGCGAGTGCCCAGGTCCGTGCTGACGTTCACTCCGAGATCCATGTCAAAGTTCACCATCCGGCTGTTGTGGTACCTGTCGAAAAAATGTACATCAGCAACCCTTTCATTCGTGTATACGAAGCGGAATGATTTGCCGGCAGTGGGTTTTCTCGAAGATTAACTTTCCCTTTACAACAGCTCCCCTTTTATAAATATACTATATAATATATTAAATAATATTTATTTTCCTTCATTCTTCCTAAATAATGGAGAATTTGACCTTAAAGAAAGAATCGCCATATTTTGTTTTGTTTGTTTCATATTTTTTTTTCTTCTTAAGGAATTATTTTGTTTCTAAATACTAAATATCATAAACTAACCATAAGACTTTTGACAAAGGAGACATGTATACATAAATATTTTTAAAATATAATACACTTTCTCAACTGACTTAGTACAACTGAAGTAAGAGGGGTGTTTTGTTAAAAATAAATGATCGAGTTAGAAACGAATATTAAATAGTGTCCAACTGAACGCCGACAATAGCGCTCAATATAAAAGTAAATGAGGACATTTATTTCTATGTGTTTCATTTTAAATGTATTATTACATACTCATTACATGAAAAAAATCGGAAAAAAAAGATCGTTCGGAAAGAAAGCCAGTTTTTTAATCAAACTAAAAAATGAAATGAAATGAAAAAATAAGTTTTTTTTGTTAGGTTAGGTTAGATAAGTGAAATTTAAATTGTCTATTGAGTATGTTTTAATTTTTTCGTATAAATTTTTGGATTATATACTTCAAGATTTTTTCATATTATAAGAATTTTTTTCATTAGATATCAAATACAATACATAAATAATAAATGTCCTCACTTATATTCATTTTCAGGTTCAAAACTCGCTTACCAAATTTTTAATTTTGTGGTTTTGTTCTTTGCGTTAATGTCGGCGCTTGTTTGTCTGCGCGCTGTTATCGAGAAATACCTACTGCGCGCTTTAGCCTTGCGCGAAGTTGTCTGCGCGTGTTTGTTGGCGCGTTGTTGTCTGCGTGTGATTGTCGGCGCGTAGTTGTCTTGCGCGTAATTGTCAGGGTACCAAAATAAATGCATGTAACGCAGAAAGGAGAGAAAGAGATAGAATAAATGATAATGGTTTGAAGTCTTATATTGTCTTTGGTGCATTCTATTATATATTTTTATATGGTGTAGAATCATGGACCCTTAAGAAGACAAATTAATCCCTTTAAGATATACCATCTTGCGAAAAGAGAAGATAGCTTTGAGAAGCTTATTGTGGTGGACTTCATTGAAGGACGAAGAAAAAGAGGAAGATCCCCCATCCCTTGGACTGACCAGGTGGAAATGGCAAAAAGGCACTTCTCTGGTGAAAGCCTTAAGATTTATAGGAGCCCAAGAAAAGTATAGAAGTATGGTCAAGAAGGTGGGAGTTCACGAAGAACATAATTCTCAGTCATGAGGGAGCGACGTATATGATGACTTGATTTCTAAATAATCAGATAGCTAAGAGTCGAGGAAATATGAAAAATTAAGGAACAAATAAATGTATTACATGTGATAGAAATAATTAACATATTTTTTATAGTAACCAAATAAAATTAATACATACTGTAAACGATTTATATTTGAATATCTAGAAGTGCAAAAAATTCATTAATTTGTATAAGAAACGTGTTCTATATTTGTGAAAATTAAATGATTACCAGAATATGTAGGATGGCGTCTCTGTGGCTTTGAGCACCACGCACTGCAGTCTCAGCGTGGAGCCTGGCTTCAGGTACTTCTCAGACGGGCCTGAGATCTGAGCTCTAGCCTCTGAAACAGAAAAAAATATTAATAACACAAATAATAAATTATACTTATTCCTAATTCCTTCTTTATTTTGTTATTTACAATTTTTATTTTCGTTCTTTTCTTCTTTTCTTAATTTTAATATATTTATGTTTGCTAAACAAATTATTTATAATATGATTATTGATTAATAGTTTACAATACTTGCCCCAGAACGGCAAAAAGTAGTGAGGCGGATATTAGAATACTAAATGTAACATGATATGAAATAAATATATTGGGCTTTTTAAAAGGAAAATTTTGAGGTGTGTCATTGAGCCTGTTTTAGAAAATGCGTTTTGGCGTAAGTTTTAGAATAATGTGATTAATAGGCTGAGCGTCTCAATGTTTGTAAATTGATCTGATGATAATTATTACGTACAGAATAAAAACTGTATTTCCGTATTATCATTATATTTTCAAGTTCTGGATTTTTTATTCTTCATACGATGTTAATTGACTGATAATGATTATAGAGAGATATTAAAAGACGTTAAAATTTTACTTTTCACTATTATATATTGAAGAATAAGTTGTGTATCTGAAAAACTAGAGCTAATAAAAAAAATCTATTATCAGATTCGTTTTATTCTTGCCAAAATTAGTAATGTTTGACAAATTTTATTTAGGAAACAAATCAAATATATTTTTTTCTTGCGTTGTGTTAATTATTTGTTTATTTTATTTTATTTGTAACTATATAATACAATGTAAAAATCTGTTTGGACTGTGCCCGTCTCACTAGAGAAATTCTGTGTCGAGACGGGCATAGTTAACAAGCAATTGTTCAATTAATTAGAATTACAAGTAGTAGATAGAATTACATTTATCCCGGGGTACTATATAATAGGTGTATATGAAGAACAATTTTAAAGTGGACTTAATTTTTGGATCACTTTGTAGCAATAGTTAATATAGGTATGAGTCAATATGTTTGGGTGAGTGCACCAATACTGGCTCTACCCATATTACGAATCCAAGTTTTAATATATAGTTTCATGTTCTTGGGACAATTCAATTGGTTTAAATCTTTTAGCATTCTATTAAGTAGTTTAGGTCCAAAATATTTGTAATTCCTTTGACCATATTATCATTAGAAGCTATTATACTATTTTTCGTCCTAACTAAGCTTTGAGTTTACTCTATAGATGAAAATTAAACCTCGACCTATCAGTCACTAGAATAATCAAGTATGTATTATAGTTAGACCAAAAATATGTTTATTTATTTATATTTATTTAATATTCTATTTTATAAACTAATATTATAATACATTATTAATCACAGACCAGTGAATAAATAGACATGAAATAAAGTGTACATATGGGAAAAGGGTTTGGAACATTAGTTGCGGTACGAGGGGCATTTTACACATATTATTTGTGGAAACATAAATCCGATAGTTTATGACACATTTATACAACAGTAAAAGTATTTACTCTTCGAAAATTAAATCTTTGTGTAAACAATACGTATTTTTTACATTAATGCATATTAATATGTTCCAATCGTGACACGCATTTAAAAAAGTCGCGGAGTGATTATGTAAGTGATACCAAAGTGATCACGTGGGTGACACCAAATTGAACATATTGATACAGGGAATTTGCGTTAGTTTATGTCTATATATTTGGTAGTCTATGTTATTAATGAAATCCAAACATTCAAACAAGTTAGAAAAATATGTTTTTTTTTTTAGAATTTTATTGCTTTACTTATAAGTCTAGCTTTTGTGTGTTCGCACGGTCAGGATGCCATTGATACAGAACTCGAATCCTACTAGCGCCATCTATCGAAATTCGTATTAAATCGAGTGAAAATATTCTGACATTTATTGCCGGCAACGGATAATAATATTTATTGCCAGTAACGGGTATTCAGATATTAATAATATAAATCAGGGATGTCAATCTTGTAGTTAATTATTTCATAATAACAGACCCAATTCAGCAGCAATTATCCCATCACTTAATCTCAGTGATATAGATTCATTCATTAGAAAGGTATTATTTATTACTTCAAAGGCTAGATATTTGACAATATTATTACACATATTTTGCCCCTCCAGTTCAATACTAGGGTTATGCAAAAAAAGTATTTAAAATTAATGATGTAAGATAATTGTTTTTTTTTTCTGTCCAAAATTATTACATTATCACAAAATGAATATTACTAATCTAAAAAAAATATATTGTATATATATACATTTGAAAATATGTGTCTTGGTTATCCCGCGTGTGTTGGTCCTGAGAAAGATCATTGTTGTCCTATCCCGATCGCTCGCCGATGACACTTCTTTCGTTCCGCCGTTCGCCACGGCGAGTCTGAGACTGAGACTGAACGCCACCGACTCGCTTTTACACCCTTAATATTTCTTGCTCCACCATCTCCTGTATTTTTCTTTCTCTGTCCCTGACCAAATGAACGACTCTACGTCTACCGCGAGTTTCATTCACACTGCCACAAACGAACCCTACAGTATGCTACTATTTTACGTAAATATATTGTAATTAATGGTAGTTCGTGTAACAGTGATATGGGAACATGTTTGCTGAGTGATAAAATAGTACATTAGTGATTAAGAATATAGGTACAAGATATAGTATTATTTATATTTTTATTTATTATCTTTGTTTTATTAATCACTAAAATGAGTTTAAATACATCTACCGGTTTCGAAAAATACCATTTTCTTCTTCAAGATGTCATAACTAACTAAAACATATATTGTTTCTTTGACAGAATCTATTTAAAAAAAATCTATTTATCTTTAGTACCTAACTCAAATCATTACTTAATACAAATTTACTCGAATAATTTTTAGGAAAAAATTTTAGAATGGGACTCGTAGTTAAATTTAGTTGGTTGTTTATAATATTTTGATTAGTTTTACACGCTTTATTTGTCTCCAACCATTCCAAATTATTTAATTTGTGACCAACACCGTTTATATGCAAAATTGACAATCCCAATTTTTTATCAAAATCATGACCATTTTCTATCAAATGATTAGAAAATTCTGAAAACCCACTATTGTTCAAACATCTCAAATGCTCCCTTACTCTTATATTAAAATTTCTACCCGTTTTACCAATATAAAATGCAGCATAATCCTTGCAACTAAGTTTATAGACACCAGGATTGTTAAATTTATCATCTTTGTCTTTAGAATTTATGAGTAAATTTCCTATACTATTATTTGTATAAAATGCCGGTCTAATGTTTCGTGGTAGGTGTTTAGATATTTGATTAGAAAAGTTATTTATGTATAAAATCCTACGCCAATAATCATTATTATCATTATGTTTTATCTGTGATTTATATAAAAATTGATTATTATATTCTTTTAATTTATTTTTTAAAATAGTGTCTATCAAACTTGTATTATACCCGTTATTAACTGCTATTTTTTTAATTGTATTCAATTCAATATTGAAATTGGATGTTGACATAGGAGTATTGACTAAACGATGTATCATGGAGTGGAACCCTGAATGTTTGTGTGATAATGGATGATTAGATTCATTGTGTATGAAAGTATCTGTAAAAGTTGGTTTTCTAAAAATTTTGAATTCAATTTTATTATTATTTTTAATCAATGTTAGGTCCAAAAAATTTAGGGTCGAATTATTTTCCATTTCTAAAGTAAATTGTATTTTATTATTAAATGAATTAATGAAATTTAAAAATGTAGTTAGTTGACGTTGTGAACCTGACCAAATACATAATATATCATCGACATACCTTTTCCACAATAAAACATTTTTTAACAAAGGAGAATCACAATCAAAAATATTCCTCTCCAAATTATCTACAAAAATATCTGCTATTAGTGGATTTGTGGGTGCTCCCATAGGAAGACCCTCTGTTTGATTATTCATTATATTATTAAATTGAAAATAATTTTGGTTCATACAAAGATTATATAGTATTATACTATATAATCTTAAATATAGTATTATACTAGTGAAAAGTATTGATTGCAATTAACATTAAAAGTGTGAAGACGTAAGTTATAAATGTAACCGCGTATAATTTTACGTAGAAACTGTTCATTGTATAGCTTTCAAATCATAGCCTACAATTCGCCTTGGCAATTCATCGCCTCAATAGAAATATTATTTGAATAGTTACTGAAAATATTAATTGGCTATGAAAGGCAGCAAGCTTGTAAGTCCTTGTATATACGACAGCACTATTCATAGTCTAATTAATATAATACTATCCATTGAAAATTTTGATTTAGAATTAAACGCCGTTCTGTAAATTATGATCAAAGCCATAATCTGCTTAAAATTATTGCTTTGATCGTAACGTAACCACAATATATTATATTTTCGCAGAAAGCAATCACTCTATGGTTTGACATATTACATTAAATAAATTTCGTGGTTTCATACAAAGTCATCACAAATATGTGATTTTTATTATACAGGGTTAACAGACCTAGTCCACAACACTTTAGGAGGTTATACCTTATAAAATTATAATTTGAACATGTTCGAGCTACCATGTCCTATTGTCAACCATTTCAGATATATAAGCATATTAATAAATCATAATCAATGGAGAGTTTTGATTAATTTTAAAGGAATATTTTATAGATTTCAAACGATATATTGAATACCAGTATTAAAGGTCATTGAGCTTCCAACATCTGGACCGCGTGCCTTTCCTTCGCGTGGTTCCCGTACAGAAGCGATTTAAAAAAGTAAACAAACTAATGGCCCTGTAGAAACATATTATTAGGTAGGTACGTTTACATCTAAATTACGTATAGGATTCAAAGAAATCTTGCCTCGAAAATGTTTGAATACAAAATATTTTTAAGTTATACATTTTTTATCCCTACTAATAAACCTTACTTAGCCTAGTATTCGTACGTACGCGAAAGAAGACGCATTTAAAAAAAAACGTGAATATTTTACACTTTACGTTGACAGCTTACGTTTTCACAGCGAAGGTTTGAAATTTTATGATGTCATTTGATAATATTTCTTTTTTGTATCAAGCACATACGCCTGAAACTCTTTTGACAATAGCTGTTCAGAGCAAGATACAAATTTTTTATTTTGGGTTGCAAGGTTACTCGGAAAATTAATTTTGAATTTTTAAAAATAAATAATGAAAAGGGTCCCTGGATTAAGTAAAAAAATTATACTAACCCAGTAGATTGCTTAATATTATATTAAGGCTTACCTTACAAAAACAATTTAAATTTTCACGTTAATTACGAAAATATGGATTTTTTATTATTCATTTATATCAAAAAGTTATTCACTATATTTAACTTTTTTTAACACTATTACTTAGATATGACTTTTATGTAGAACTAATACACTGAATATTATTTGCCTAAATTAGGAAAATACAAATATTATAATAAAGATCGCGACTATTAAATTCATTTTGTATTTGTATTATAACAAATCAACAAAATATTAAAAATTAATAGAGTTATATACTATTCAATTTTCAGGCCATATTATCAATTTTAGACGTCATTAAAATACTTTTTGTTAGAGAAAACAAATTATTTTTAGTTATATATAGAGAAGACCTCCCGACCTTTGCAGCAGATGTTGAGCGCCTGGCTCGATTAGCGTTTGCAGAATGCCCACCCGGCGTGCAGGAGCAAGTGGCTGTACGACAGTTTGTATCTGGTATCGCAGATGCAGAAGTACAGTTTGCGATCAGAATGGCAGGATACCAGTCCCTGCAGAAAACGCTGGCCCGAGCGATGGAAATAGATGCCGCTAAATTGGCAACTGCCGCACAAAGGCGAACGGCTCGTACAATGTCGATAACCACTGAGCAAAGAGACCAAACATGGAAAGGTGCAAAGAATCAAAGGACACGTCCGGGGACCATGTCGTGTTGGAAATGCGGCAAATTGGGGCACATGGCCCGAGATTGTAGACAACAGCTTGAGGAGTCGAGAGCGAGCGCGTCCGATGAAAATGTGTCAACCACTCTTCGCTTGAACCACATCTCACATAGCTGAGGCGGAAGAAGTCTAAAGTGATACACCTAGATAGACTAGCCGCTTATCAAGGGGACTTTTATTTTTATTTTTTTCTCTTTTAAAATGTAGAGTCATAAAATGTAGAGTCATAAAATGTAGAGTCATAAAATGTAAAGTTATGAAATGTAGAGTCAAAGTGATCGGGACGATCACATTTTTATGGGGGGGGTAGTGTAACAAAAGTTATAGATCTAAAATTCCTGGTAAAAGAGAAATCTTTGGGACCGTCATCTGGTGTGCGAGGCCGCACACAACAGCCCATTGTTTTGAGGACCGTTAAAACATGTCCCGGCGACCTCGGCAGTTAAGGGATGTTATTCTTTTAGAAATCTGGCCTCGCTGAATATTGACATTTTTACCAGGAATTTTAACGGCCAACAGAGGAGAAAGTTGACATGCCATTTAAAACAATAAGTGGGAAAAGGACATCTCTCCCTAAGGGTTGCCCTTGAGTGAGAAAGAGATGGAACCCAGAAATTGGGTATATAAGGCGCAACAAATCCTAGAGAAGGCAGACGAGGTGGGGGGGAGTCGCTGGACCCTGGTTAGTGATAACTGGTATACCGGACAAACCCGAGAGCGCGTCTAGGGATGCTGACGTTTATCCTGTCCCTTGGGACTCGGTACGTTGTTTACCCTAGATGGCGCGGAGGAGGGGGAGGAGAGCGCGTCTAGGGATGCTGACGTTTATCCTGTCCCTTGGGACTCGGTACGTTGTTTACCCTAGATGGCGCGGAAGCGGGGATAGAATGTCCGAAGACTCTGGGCCATCCCTCTTCGGACGGAGGCCTGAATACGGAGGACGTTCTATCGGTTGTAGCGGAGGCGACCGGAGGAGGAGGGTCATCCGCGGCCGATATCTCCAACTGGAGGTAGCGGAGGGCTATCGGGTCAGCACAATAAGGGCTTTAGCCCCGACAACGCTGACTCCGAAAGCTCGAGGTGCCTCGGCATCAAGGCCAAGGCTGGCGACGTCCGTAAGGACCCGAGCAGGTGGGGCGCTCAGGAGGTCACCTTGTGACCAGTACCCACAGAGCATCATGAAGGATTGGAGGAGGGCGCCGTGGATCCGCCTTGCGGGGCGCTCGGAGGCTCCAGTCGCGGAAGGTGCTGAGGCTGTGCACAGCCTGTGCGTCTGTTAGACGCAGTAGCTTTGCCAGAAGCTGTTGAGTGTGTGGGCCGCTCAGGAGGGTGTTTTACACCCAGAGCTCACGGTGCAGTCAGAGTAGGGAGAAGGACTGCTGGTAGGTGGGGCACGCTGGCAATAAGGTATCCCGCCCGGATGGAGTCCGCGCGGTGATGGTGCCCAGACCTACGGAGCATCGAGGACGATGCTGAGGCTGATGACAGCCTGTGTGTCTGTGAGACACGAGCTCTGCAGGAGCTGTCGAGAGTGTGGGCCGCTCTGGTGGATACGCCTATCCAGCGTATCAAGAGCCCACGGAGCAGCCGGGAGTAGGGAGGAGGGCTGCTGGAGCAGGTGGGGCGCTCAGGTGGACGTATCACGCTCGGAGGGATACCGTTCGGTGACGGCTGTCCGGTACCCACACAGCATCAGGAGGGGTCGAGGGACGGCGCCGGGTACCGCGTGGCGGGGATCCAGGAGCCATTGACCCCGAGGATGGCTGGTTTAGATTAAGCCTAGATTTAGATTATTTGTAAGGTAGCTTTTAAGTATTAGAATAAGTTAGTCAAGTAAGTTATAGCTTGTAAGTTATTTTTATGTGTTTATAATACATGATTTTATACAACCAGACTTCTCTTTGACAACCTTCCCGGTTCCTATCCTGAATATCAGCAACCTATGTGAGGAGACGAGTTGGCGTGTATTGTGTAACGGCATGCCAGCAGCCCGATCACCGCTCGGCTGCATTAATCGAGAAAAGCGCGTTCACCTCGTTGAGGTGGAATGCGTGGATTTCCGGGGGTGGGATGGAATCGGTGCGCTTCACGCGCCTCACAATATAAATCCCCCCACATTTTACGTTACAATATGATCAAATCGGGTAGAGATTAATCAGAAGCATGTCTGTCCAACATTCTTACATAATCATTATACAGTGCCTACACTAATAATACACTAATTCTACAACACTTCCACTTCATTTTCTTTTATTCTATTTATATATATATATATTATTTCTATTTTTATTCTTGTCGAATCTTAAATAACAGCACGAAAAAAACTAGCTACTTTAACACAGACTTCAGTCTAACAAAGTAGCCAGGACAACGCTATATATATCAAAAGTGGAGTTTACTCCATCCCATACAATAAACATATTACAATGTTATATTATAATATATTCACCTCTGTTATAACACAAACATATATGTTAATAAATAGATAAATAAATGTCCTGTGGCCGTCCTTTACTGTAATTGTGATGTGGTAGTTGAATCAAACTCTTTGTCAGGTGACAATTAACACGAATTTATTCAAGCAAGATTACAGAGTATTTACAACAGTATAGTACTAGATTGCGTCAGTCCAGAAGCAAGAGAGTTCGCCCAACGAGCGCGCCCGCTTATGAGCCTTGCTAGCCTTGTCGCGTGACACACACACACACATTTAAGAATCTCACACTCAATTAAACTATTATATAATATTCAATGTTTTGAGTGATTGAACTTCATTAATCGCATTGTTATTCTCAAATGTATATTATATTATTAATGAAAAACATTTTTTTTCCATTTAACCATCTGCTCACCTCACGCTAGAATTAAACGCGCAAGTTTGTGATGTACGTATAATAAAAAAACAGACTGGATAAACTACTTTTTTAAGCTGATGTGTAAATTCTAAAAGGGTTTTCTAACATTTTTAGTAAATATACATTACGAGTGTAATCTATCAAAATCAAAAAAACATTTACTAATTAATGCGGGTGTGTTAAATCAGATATTCACAAAGTTGTGTACAAAAAAAAGATTTTAATATATTTTTTCAAAAAATGTTGTATTATACAGTGTATCCCAAAAGTCTTTCACTTTGGTTTATTCACCCGACTTGATACCGATGGACATTTTCAAATCAAAGGTATACAGTAACAATCCTCCCTCTCTGGACCAATTAAAAGAAAATATCCGAGAAGAAATGGCTGCGATCACGGAGAATTCGTGCAGTTCTCAGAAATTACACCTCCCGTTTAGAAGAATGTCAGTGAAATAACGGATCACATTTAGAAAACATATTTTTTTTAAATATATTCCTAGGGACTGTACTGCAAAATAAACTTTTTTTTTTAAACCCATCCATTATTTTATTTTAGAATTTTGATTATGAAAAAGACTTTTGGTACACCTTGTAATAGTTGCCTTCGATCTAAAGTGAAGTGTGTGATACAGTTGATTTAACGATATATTTTGAAATACGTTGAGATAATCTCAGAGGTATAGTTGAGATACATTTCAATACCATGTACACGTATTGAGATTTTTTAACTCAGAGATCAACTTGAGATCGGTAGAAAGAGACAAAAACTCAAATACGACGTTTAATCTAATAGTGATAATCCGCGTAAAGTATAAACGTACACGCGTACAACTACCTATTCTAAAAAGGTATGCAGCATAAGTCATTAAACATTAATATAAAGCATAAAAATTACCAACATTTATTCAGTTTTAACTGCTGCTAGTGAGATTTAAATCATTTAATTGACATACGACAATAGTATTTAAATACTAATTTAATGTATTAATTACAAATAAATACATATAAAATCAATTTTGTCGAAAAATATTGTTTTTGTGCTACCGGGATTCGAACCCGTGTTTCCAAAGTTTTCCAACGTGTGACGATAACGATCACCATTAATGGTTACAGCATTGCAATTATTGTTTAGATAAAATGTATTAATAACTTCAACACGTTGTTAAAGCTTTAGATACTCAATACTAAATTGTAATTTATTAGTATCTACGACTATCACATACGAACTGACAAATATTTGATAAACAAAAATGGCGATCAAATAAAATCGGCCTGAAACATAATATTCACCCTGTACTACGAAACCTGAGAGTCGAATCGAAAAAATCTTATATAAGCAATATTCATACCTCAGAGATTGTCTCGAGTCAAAAATCTCATGGTGGATAGGAACCATTACAATCAATAGGGTTCGTGAGGTGAAGTTTTGATGGTACCAAAGAAATAACACCCTAAAATCTCACGACAAAGGAATGCTTACCTACTACGTTGAGCTGTATGAATATACTTGTCGGGGGATGAGATGACACCTGACACTCGTACAACCCAGCATCCCTCTTCTGGACGAATTTTATCTGCAAGGTCCAGTCCTGCGAAGAAAAAATAATAATATCAGTACAATATTTCCACGTGTGCTGTCTCATGAGAATCAAAATGAGTTTCTTAAAGCCCTTATAAAGGGTTGCCTTTATAAATATTATTTGGGTTGGATACATGTTTTTATATATTGCTGGAGATGTTACTACCAAGGAGGTTAGAGTACGCTACTACAGGCGAAGTGTTGAAAAGTTATCGATAATTACATCGACATTTTACGAGAACTGAAAGTAAGTTCAAGAGGGAATTCATACAAAATATTAAATTCAAGCATTGAAAATCACCTAACAGACAGGATGTGCTATATTTAAATTGTATATGTATAATATGTTGAGATTTCACATTTTTCTGTATGATGTCTCATTACATGTTTAAAATACGTATTTTTCTTGAATAGATTTAAAGTGAAACTGACTAGATATGTAATAGATAAGTTTTAGTAAAACAATAGACTTTAATTTTGTTTATATTAGAGTATATATAGGAGTGCTTATATATGCACTATGTTAAGAATTAAATAAATAAAACCTTCATTCGTAACTCTATACATCCAGCTTATACATTATATTTTATACATTCACAGACATACCAAATAAAGCTGATACTTGTAGTCAATGCCATAAAATGATTATTTCATATAATATATGCTTATTTTTCAAGTTGTACCTATTAATTTAATTTCGAAACTATATTTCATTTTTTCTCAAATTTATCAAGCATTTTTAAAAAAAAAATTAATTACTGCTGTAAAAATAATACTATTAATATAAATAATTATTTTTTGACATTTTATATACGTGAATGGGAAACGTAAAAGGTCCGCTCGGACACGTACACAGCCTTATCATCCCCAATGCAAAAAATAAACCAGATTTTACCCTGCCCATAATAAATTGTGCGGAGTAGGAAAAATAAACACCCACCCAGACAGAAAATATTATTTGACACACAAAAACAAAACTTTTAACTAGAAAAACTCTAGACATGCTTTTATACTTTGTCATGGTGTTGCCTGTAAGCTGACTGGAATTTTTGTGTCAATTACTTGTCAAAAAAAAGAGAACGATAAAACTAAAGAAAAAAGGAGAATATAGATATATCTATACACATATATAATATAATATATAAAAACGTAATACGATGTAAAATTATATACATATAATTGTTCTGTATTCGTAATTATTTAAATATATATATATATAAACACATTTACTTCCATAACTTGAAACAAATGTTATTGTAAAATGTGGTGTTATTGTCACCAGTTTTAGTTTTGTTTTTACCCCTTAGACTATTTCCAGTCAGTGCACATTGTTTCTTTGGCTCTACTGGTTTGATTTGAATTCATAATATTCTTCGAGATTCGCTGAGACGTCGAGACGTGTTCTTGTGTGATTATTTGTTGGATCATTATTTCATATATATTTGTGATTTTGGTGTGCTGTGGACGTTGAAACTCATCTGATCGTTGTGTGATCTTCCGGAAGAGCGACAATTTTTTATTGCAATGATTCTCAAATACCTTTGAGAACTTTCCATACTAGAGTAGGCGGGTAAATTAAATGCGGATAAAAAAAATGTTATTTTGATAAATAAAATCAAAAGTATCAAATATGGTGTAAATCAAAAAACATTTTTTATAAATTAAATGACGTTATGACGGATGAGATATCGCGCGAAGCTATTTACAAATCACCAGCCCACAAGTTGAGCGCGGATTACAATGACGCATCCAGTATACACGCGCCTTTAGTAAATCTCGGAGATCAATGTCGTATTAAGAGATCACTGTGGACATGGGTCTTAACATACACAAATTCTTCCTGAATGATACTCACGAGACGTCCAAAAGGAAGCCTTCATTCAACAATAAAATGACAGTAGACAATGATAATTATGTAAAAAAATATCTACTGCAAATTAAATAAAATTATCGCAACCCCTCCCTATTTAAATGAGAATTAAATTATGATAATTGTGATTTCAAAATCATTTTAAAAAAAAATATGTCAAAGATCAAACTTTCAAATAAAAATTTCAATATTACTCTGAAATTATTGCATTGCAATATGCACGCGTGTTGCAGGTCAATGGTGTACGGCATTGTGCTGTGGGCTATGTATCGTAATCAATCACGTATGTCATCACATAGTCACCAAGCTAAAGACCATATCGTATTTTCACAAAAAAATTACCTTGAAAACATATTACGATTGGCTCTGTTTCATCCACAAATAAAAATAATTAATTTAAACATAAATTTAATGTCATAAATTTTTAAATGTTAAAATAATTCGACCGTCAATATTAACTGGCAATCACAGACCAGTAAATTAATAGACATGAAATAAAGTGTACATATAGGAGAGGGGTTTGAAACATTATTTGCGGGACGAGAGGCATTCTACACATATTCTTTGTGGAAGCATAATTTAATAGCTTAAGGTACATTTACACAACAGTAAAATAATTTCTCTTCGAAAATTAAATTTTTGTGTAAACAAGACGTATTTTTTACAATGAATGTACATTATATTGTCAGCGTTTAAATTTTCATTTCAATAGTCATATATTGAAAAAAAAACGCGGATCAATTTGATTGCGTAAGTAGTACCAAAGCGATCACGTGATTGACACCAAAGTACAAATATTGAAACAAGGAATTTTCGTTTGTTCATATCTATACTTATATTTGGCAATATGTATACAAAGTTACATTTTTTACATATAACTAGTGCGTAAATTTCGTAATACTTGTAAATATGTACAACTTGTGTTTATTTCAATAAGTACCGGGATAGATACCAGATTTCGTCAAATCCTTTTTGAAATCAAAAAATTCATATGCTCTGGTGTGGTGACTGTGGTGCCAAATTATTTCTCGTGTTAAAATTTTATAGAGAGCTTTAAATTGTTGATAAACTGTTTTTACTTAACATTATTTTATCAATTTTCAATAATATAATTAAATTTTATTTAAAAAAATAGTCCCCCTGTAGATCTTTATAACATGTAAGTAATTGACAACCTTAAAATATTTGTAAACTGCTATTTTCATGTCTTGCTTGATTCGTCTGCAATATAATTGTCTTGCAGGCGACTGGGGTTCGCTTCCCCGCCAGAGAGATTTTTATGTTAATTAAATTTATTTTTCAAACTAAAATAAAGCCTTTTTTTCGAACCAGATAAACATATTTTATATAAAGTTTTTTTAAAAAAAAAACTTGTCAAGAGCGTTCACTTTAGTCGACCCAGATAACAAAGAGTTGCTCCAAACTTCAATACCCACTCTGCAGACTAACTTTACTCTCGATGGCCATCGAAGTGTCGCTATCTTCATCTTATCTGTGACCGTCATCTCCTGCTCATAATCGCTAAAGTGCTTTCGATGTAATATTAAAGACTCAGAAATGTGTAATATAATTTTGTAAATGATCTAATTTAACTAAACGCATCTGCTGATAAAAACAAGTTATAATTACTTTGTGCAACTTTATTCCTTATAATACAGTAAAGCGTGATTGGATGGGGAGGCTCGGATTTATCAACTTTAAATAATGATAATAATTATAATTAAATCGTATCGTAAGATTATGGAATTCTTTTGCGTTTTATATATATATAATTTAATTAATTAAATGAAAAGAAAATACAATTTTCAAAAATTAAATAATTACTTTTAACTACCATACAAGACCATTGTATAATATTCTTTAATGTGAGAGTATAGGAACTTAAACACCATAAATAAAATAATGTATAAATAACCGAGGCAAGACTAACGGTACAGCATGGAGTCCTGGTACCGACACTGATGCATGAAAGTGAAGCCCGGAGCTGGCAGAAGAGAAATGAAAGTAGACTGAATACAATGGAAATGAGATAACTTAAGGGTATATGAAGTAGATCATTTTATGACAGAGTAAAGAATGAAGAAATAAAAAAATAATGTAAAACTGATCTTAGTACAGTGAGTAAGATTAAGAAATGATTACTTAGGTGATTTAGTTATATGAATCGGATGAATGAAAAGAGAATAGTAATTAAGATGTATGACGCAAGTGATGATGGTACCAGAAATAAAGAACAACCGCGGAAGACTTGGCACGACCGGATACTGGAAGATGGTCCTGTTAGAAGCTTCAATAATCGACAAGCTTGTATGAGAAGATGTATGAATGTGGATGAAGCGAGAATTGTGTATCAGGACAAGAGTATATATTAATTATTATATATATATATATATATAATTCCCTCCCTTTTGAAATATATTAATATAATTATATATATTAATCAAAAGGGCAAATACAATAGCAAAATACAAAATATACGTACAGTATTGTTTTATTAATTACGAGATTTAGGGCACTTTCATTATAACTTAGTCGTGAAATTATTTATAAAAGTTACAACAACCCTATTCTGCATAGTTTTAGGGAATATTGCTGTTATCGCTAATGAATTTGTCATCTAAACAAGATTAAACGCTCCATAATGGAGTTCTGTTATGAACATTAAAGTAATTGAAGCCTGAAATTAGTTTAAGAACAGGTCTCGCAGGGGTTTCCAATTAACCGGAAAAAACATACTCAGTTTTTGGTTTCGCTTACTAAAAAACCGGTTAAAACTGTCAAAAAAATAAAATATTTAACATGTTTATAAACTTCTAATATGCTGTAATAAAATAGAAAATATTAATTAAACCATATTAAACCACAACAAAAATTCTATAAAAATAAATTTAAAAACATTTACCAATATTGTAATACAAAAATTAGACAAAAAATAATATAATACGAAACCTAAGTAGAAAATTATCCGTTCGCAATAAAATTTAAAAATATACGTGTTGTACATGTTGTATAATAAATAATCAGTAAGTTGAGTAAAATATACCGTATTTTTAAAAGGAGGATTAAATGGTTTCTGTTTTAACCTATTTTGAAATTCTACTTGAGCGAATTGAGGAAAAAATGGCCCAATGATACATTATAATCATATTGAACAGGACTAAGAGAGATTGGCAAAGGTGGTTTAGATATAGAACGTAACATAAAAAGAGGATGTAGGTATATTAAACAGGATACAATCATGAAAAATATGTATAAGACAGCAAGATTAAAGACAGAAGAATATAGAATTCTTTTTTACGTATCTGTCAACTCCTGCAGTGATATGGAATGATAGTTAGTTAGTTTTGTTTTAATCGCTTGCGACATTTATTGATACTGAAAAAAAAAAAAACTTAATTCAATGTAGAAGTAAAAATAATTATTTAACTAATCAATAAAAAAGATACAGGTAACATATATTAAAAATAATCAGATTTTAGATAATCAAGACCAATTTCTGTTGTTCTTGCGCAAATTAAATATATGAAAATACAGGGTTATTCAAAATGAATAAAAATGTGACATTTTCTTGTGGGGGGGTTGTAAAAGAAGCAGTTTATGTACCACTTCTACCAACAACTTTGGCCGACCTGTGGAACCGCATCACAGCTGCGGTAAACTCAGTGACACAAGACGTGCATCATCGGATGTGGAACGAGTTCAGTTACCGATTAGATATTTTACGTGCACATTGAACGTTTATAAACTGTATTTGGTAATCTTTATTGTGAGTATTATCGAATATAATGTAATTCATATTTGTCACTTATTCGTGTTTTGAAATAAATTAAGAAATTGAGTTCATCATTTTGAATAACCTTTTATTTATAAGAATTACTATTTTGATATACGAGTAGTATACATGGAGGACCTACAGATCGAATTAAGGTTAAAATGAAAGTTGTAGTTTTGTTACGTATTTCAGAATTTGTAACACTAGAATAGATGGTGTGGGATGCTGCTGGTACCCACTGTAGCACATGCTACCCTTAACTTTATCTACATGGTTCGTTCCTAATGAACAACAAACTCCACTCTGCCTGCATCAGTATTTAGTTAAATACAATTTGTACTCACCCGTTAGGAGAAATAAAAGCCGTGTTTGGTATAATATATGATTTTTAAAGTGGTTTCAAAATTATTCAGTTGGAAAACTTTTGTATTTATATTAAAAACACTGAAAAACTAATAATTTTTAATGATCTTTCAAAAACTATTACCTTTTAAAATTTCTGATTCCCCTTTGTAACAATTTGTTTTGTTGCTACAAATGATGAAATGCTCCACCTTCTTTGCTGGTGTTTGCCCGTGTTTGTTATCTTTTTATTGGTAGCTCTCGGTTTTTATGTTGGTGGTATACCTGTTTCGCTCTGTATGGGTGGAGGGCCACTTAACATGACAAAAAATATCCAGCCGTCGTTGGAATTGGTCCGCTATCAAAACTCGCTCTAGGAAGGTTTTTCGGCACACGCAAGGAATTTGTGGATACCAATCAAGAACATACAACCTCAGAAATCAGCAGGAGTCAGCCAGCAATCCAGCAGTCCAAGTTAGTGGTGATATGTCTTACTAGAGTGATACGGTCTTATTATCAATAGGATTCATTGCTATCGAAGGTACGTCGATATTGGTGAAAAAATAATTATATCTTACTTCTTACCTCGCAAGCTCACATCTATACACTTAACGAGTACCCAGGAAGTAGAATAACATCTGAAGTTCTCTGTATATATGGAGGACCTGAATGCGCCATAATGGTACACTTGGTACCGACCCGCGAACCAGATAATACTACATACTCGTAGTAGCGTACCTGCTCCGGGAGTCAGCAGTACGCTTCACTTCTCTCTCGGCCGGCTTTTTATTTAATGTACCTGTTTCAGCCACACACATATATGCGCGCACCGTGATATCATATATAATGAGCACAGTGAACGCCGGGGAGATTGGGGCGCCAGCCTCACATTTAAACAGTTTCTTATGATTCATCTGCCAAACACGCACAGACATTAACACCTGAATTCGAACTGTAAATCCGGATCGATAGGATCTAAATGACCGAATTGCGCAATCTCCGAGTCGTACGTCCCGCGGAATGGAATACAACAATTCTGGTCGTAAAGAAAAATCACTGCAAGGTATGGGAGGAAAGTAGGAAAACTTTGATACATGATGAGGTCGTTGAGGGAATAAGTGTTCTAGTCGAAAGACCAGTGATCTCGGGAACCGGGATTTGGAAGAGGTGCTCGCCTTACTTTTTTGTATATGACGCCTCCATAATCTCTGCAGTCGCCGTTGAGATCACACAAAATGGCACGTGGATGAGCCGATCTCCACTTCCAATTGAATACGGCGATGTCACAAGTTCACCCACAGCACATAAACAACAAATAATACGTGATCAAAACACAATATCACAAAATACAGTGTGGTTGAAAGGTCCACACCGCGAATGCTATAGCGATGTCGAGATCGAACAAATATTGAACAAGTTGACGTCTTCTGGCGTCAAAGACACCGATGGCCTCCCACTCCTTTGCTCGTCGTGGACGTCTGTGCGTCCTTCGGAGAACTCCCTGCACCATTTGCGGACGTGTTGGACGCTGATGCAAGCTGTGCCATAAACTTCTTCCAACTGTCGATGAATTTCAACAGGTTTAAGCTTCTTCGCGTTTAAAAATCGAATCACCGAACGGATTTCACACCTGGCGGTAACGACGATGGCGGGTTCCATAGCGGATGGCTGTCAGGCCTTTACTGAGCGTCGCAGCGTTTGCTCCCGGTAGTGGGGATGTAGTTAAGGGACCAACAATCAAGGCGGTGTTGCCGGATTTCGCCTAGCATCTCGCGTGGCGAGTGTACAGCGTAAGGAACCTTATTTTTTACTTGGCCCTCGTACAATTAATGGGAAAACAAGCTTTTAATGCAAAAAAACAAATCCTCATCAATTCATTAAAAGTTTAACACTCTATGGAAGCGAAATACCGATCAACAAAGTGAAATAGTGTAATAGTATTTGAGATGTAGTACTGGAGAAAGGTAGAAATATTTAAATGAACCGAGAGAATTACTAATAAGAATATTCTGAAGAGAGTGCAAGAAAATATGTTCTTAACAGGCATCATCAAAAATCAGAAGAACTTATACATAAGAGTTAAAGTTAAGATAGCTTAAGTAAAATGCATACCTCAGAAATGTAATTGGGGAAAGAAGTCAGAGAGGAAGGGCCAGACAAAAACATTATCAAATATTGACTGAATGGCATCTAAAACAATGACGCACAGTAAACAGTTCTTTAATATAGATCACGTTATTATGTGTGTGGGAGCAAGCCAATTCTCTAGGTTTTTCGTACCGACCTACATTCATTTGAAAGCTTTAAATCAAAAATACAAAATCTTACAATGTAAAAAAGAGATGGAACGGAGGATATAAGCATTTATTTATAAAATAAAACATACAGCATTTTCATTGTGGTTATTTTTTAGAAAATATTTTATGATATCCGATTTGAAATATTAATACTTGCTCTTGGATGTCTGCATCCATTCAACGGGATTCAATCGTAAAACTGTAAAATACGAAATTATTTTTTAAAATATTAAATAGTTTTACCCAGAGATAGGCTCACGTGAGACCCTTGTTAAATTTGAATTAGGTCGGCGAGACTCTTGTTAAATTAAGGTAAAACAATATTCTCAGAACAAATCAGTATCTAACTGCATGTATCGCACAGAATTACTCGCCGAAGGGGCGCTAATTAATTGATCAAAAAACCTGTAGAATAGATATCAGGAAAACAAAGAAGTCTTAGTAAAATGTACAGCGGCGGCCTGTCGCCGAGTAGGTACTAGTAAATATGACTATATGTATTGCTATGAATTTGAATAAAAACAGAGTATTCTGCATGCGGCAGCCATTCTCAATTTTGCCGCCGTAGTGAGCCTATATTGAACATCTCTTTCGATCTTATAATCATCATCATCATCGCCAGTTGAGAGAAGCTGAGATCGGCGAACCACCCTTGTCTACATTCTTGTTTCCTATACGGAACACTGCAATTTCTGTAGATGGTTTAAATGTATTATGAAACATAAGACTTTGTTACCTTTTGAAATTTGTCATAAAATACATTTATTTCGTGTGCATAATAAAAGAAAACTAGCTGATTTTTTTTGTCTATAGTTTAACAATGCCCAAAAACGTCGATGTTTGGTGTATAATATATTGCTTCCGAATGTAATAAGATGTTCAACGCACATTTTTGTGAACGATTATCTTTCATACTTCACACGTACACATGTTGTTCCTTTTACCGTAATTATGCACAGATTTGAGAATTGACACTTCCTAATATTTATTAATTTGTACCATCATTTACTAAAGAGAACTTTAGTTTTAATCCATTGTTCTGTTTTAAAACATGAAATTGGAGCGAAAAGAATAGTAGGTACCTATTATTAGGTAATTATTTTACGGTATATGACGTATTGTTACATAATATAAGTGTATAAAGTAACATTCAATTGCTTTAATAATTATTGCGTATAATTGTGTAAGAGTGATAAAAAAATTTGCTCCTTTCTCGGAATACCGCGAATAGCTATGAGATTAAGCGATGCCCTTGTTAACGCATTGATAGCCCACCGGTGGTTTGATCTTAATATGAACATATATAATTATATATCTCTTTTTTATTACTTCATCATCATTTTCATGGCATTATCTTAGGAGGGTTGGAGGCGTAAAGTCTCGACAGGGCGCATCTTCCCTTGTATTACGCCGCTTAACTAATCAAGACCCAATCTGTCTTTAGTATTTTTTACTGTTTATCCCAGCCTAGTCTAGGGTGACCCACCGGCCGCTTTCCCGCTGATAAGAATATACATTTTGGTAATCAAATTTGAAAAACATGTCCAAGCCACCTAACTTCAAATCTTTCTGGACGTAGGAGAAATTTTCACCATATATCATTAATTTTCTTTTATCATATCCATCGTACATGTCATGGAAAATATTATTATTATCTTTATATATCTATTTTTAAATAAGTAACCATTTAATATATAATACAATTTAAATAAGGTTGTATAACGAGAAACGAATTCCTGATACAGAAAAATATTGTCATGTGTAGGTATATTACACCTGCGTTATTAAACAAAATATACTCTATGAAAAATAGTGATATTTGTAAGTTTTATATTTATCTAATCAAATACATATTAATATGAAATTATTGAATTTTAATTGGAGACAATTATTAAATAATAAAAATGTTATCCTTTAACTGAATTAATACAAAGATTCTTTTTAAAATATAAAATATACCTACTTTTATCCTGTTCACACGTTGTATTTTTCTCATTATGTTTTAAAAATTCTCCTTAGATTTCAATTATTATATGTGGTGTCTTATGTACCTACTATTATATAAACTATTTTGAATAAAGTAATGACGATTAGATTCAATTTTTACATTAAAATGACAGTAGCGAGGTGATTTTAAAATGATTATTTAAATGTAAATAATTGAACAAAGCTTTTGTTCTTCCAGCAGGTGGCGCCAGCTATCGTAATGCGGGCTTTATTTTAATTGTTACAGATTGAATTTGCGAGAATACTAAAAGCATGAATAACGTGGGTTCGTTACTCGGCTAGAAGCAAAAACTGAATAATTTAATTTGTACTGGATGTACCGAGCGGCATTATTTGTAATCTGCGTCGCTACAAAGTTTAACTGAATTTGTGTAACTTTGCGAGGGACCATGACATTATTTATTATTAGTTTTGCAACAAAGTTATATGCAGTTTTCATTAATTTAACATGATTTGCATAACAAAATTAGTGAAAATGGTTACCTCTAACATGGGTGGATTAGAATATGTTTGAAGATGATTGAAGATTATTTCAATGAAATGGATTTATTATTGAATGTAATGTTTTTTTAGGGAAAACTTGGATATTATATAAATAAGATTACCCAAATAATGTCTAACTAAGGTTCATAAATTCATTCATTACACATTATAATTTTTTTTTTCAATTGATAATTTTTTTTTTTAAATTTAAAACAAACTTAGATACATCTCTTGTATAAAGAAGTGGGTTCGGTCCCAGGCTGAAGATGCAGGCTAACTCCAGGCGGGTCAGACTAGCCCGTGAGTCGATGGAAGGCTTAACATGGGTTTTCTGTTTCAGATGCTGGACAGGGTACTTCGCAGGGAACAGACCTACCTCGGGCACCTGGCGTCATGATCGTCCCAGCCATCGTCCAGGGGAAATACCTAGAGTGGCTGAGTGAGGCATGAAAGGGGGTTGCAGTTAAGGAGAGGGAGGGTGTCCTTGGAATGGTGGGATGGTGTGTGTATGTGTGTATGTGTACCGCACCGCCGGTGTGGGTACGTGTGGCTATAAAAATGGTGCGCAGGAGTGCGCGCATCTCTTTTATCTGCAATTCATCGGCTTAATAGTTTGACCTATACTAGTGATATACCTTGTATTAAATTGTAGCTTATTGTAATAAAAGATTAATTGTTACAAAGTCTATTTCTTGGACCTTCACATTACGAGGTATTCACTAAAGACTTACTACGAAGTCAAATACGTAACAGAAAGATATATAGAAAAAATCTGTATATAGAAAAAATATAGTCATCATTGGTGATGACTGTATATTTTTAATATGTATTTTATTTTTTCGAAATATAAATAATTTATCTTAATTTGTTTTTAAGATTTTTGTAATAATAAATGAACAAAGTGTCTTTATATAATTATTAACAAGGATTTGTAAGAAACGTTTGGGTAATTTATATAATATTAAATAAATAAAAATACCATCAATAAAATATAAAAATAATATTTATAGTTTTTTAGTTTTAGAAAAAAACTAATAAGAAATTGAACTTAGTATGGTATATTGCAACTGATGAAGAACAATAATCAATAGCGGGAGTGTATGTCTGACGTTGGATTAAAAGTAGGTCGGTCAAGTTGGTAATATGAATTCAGAACAGAATTTCGACCATTAAAATATACCGGTAAAAACGTAGCCAAGGAGAAAAATTAAAAAACCTGATAAATATTGTGTTATTCATGAAGTGGAATTTGCACTAAAATTATTAATTCTCTAAATAAATAAAAATATTATATTGAATACACGAGCGTAAGTACAACTAAAAACAAATCTAAATATATTATTTAATAATAATATACATTGTATTTAATGACTAGTATTTTATATTTTGATTTCAATTCATTTTAGAAATAACCAACTCATTTTCCGGGGTAGTATTAAAGAAATCCTTAATTTGTGTTATGGTAAAGGAACTTGGATAGGGTGCAGATTGAGGAGATGAATTTAAAAAAATCTGAATTAACAGACAGTCCGCCAATGATCATTTGCGTTCTTGGAATCTGAAGTACATTGAATGAATTCGTATGACTGAAGAATATTTAACATAAAAAAGTATTAAATTTTAAAAATATTCACGAAAATACATAGCAGGTCCATGAAAACTTTTTTTGGACTTATATTTACATCTTTGAACCGGTTAATGTACATATCATAGAAGATTTGGTATAACCAGATAAACCAGATAATGTATATTTCATAGAAGATTTGGTATGGCCAGATAAACCAGATAATGTACATCTTATCGAAGATTTGGTATGACCAGTTAAACCAGATAATGTACATCTCATGACAGATTTGGTATGATCAGATAAACCAGATAATGTACATCTCATAGAAGATTTGGTATGATAAAATAAACGAGATAATGTAGTTCTAGTAAATGGAATGGAATGCAGATATTCACTGAAACAATGCTAAAGCCACTTGAAGGATTTGAATGTGGATCTATAAATAAATAACTAAAATAAATGGAGTTGATAGGGTCACTATAACAATGTGATTATTCGAATACAAAGTGAAAAATAAAAGAAAACAAAGAACACTAGAAGAAGAAGAAGACTGCATCAAGTATTTCTGCTCTCCGTCTTCTTCCAAGTCAGGTATAGTATTCCTTGATTGAACCAGCAGTTAAATATAATGTTTTTTTGTAGCTTAACAGTTAAAACGTTTCACAATGTTACTGTTTCAAACGTTGATAGTTTTTCGACTTCATATGAATGGTGAACTTTTACCAAGGGGTGTTTCTAACCCTTAAACCCTCGGCGATAAGCCTGGTCTCCTTTTCGAGTGTATGATTAATGTCTAAAGTTTAGAGAGTGGGAGCGGTAGTCACAAATTCAAAGATTGTCTAGATAAATCTTGAAATCTTGCCAAATTCGTGTGGTCAAACCGCTGAATGTGTGTTCTGAATATCCAACCCTTGTCTGCGGCTGTATCAATGTTATGTCTTCTCTATCGATATCGATGAATGAATAGCTTTGTGTAATATTTGTTACTTTATTTTATTTTAAATATACAAATTAAATTAATCAATTAGAAAGATATACAAAAAAAAGAAGATTTCTTTTTACATTATTTTAATTGATTAATTTAGTTTGTATTAAAAAATATCATTGAATTATGTTCAGAAAATGAAAAATATTTATTTAATAATCGTGTACGTAAACAATTTGATTATAAAATCTACTTTTGAGCTATTCAATCCGTGCACTTTAAACAGTTAACATTTATCTGTTTTTTGCTATTACTCATTTAATACGGCTGATCAAAAACAAATTTTTGTACGAGCTTAAACATGAATCCTGTTTACACAATGGGTTGGACAATGGGATGTAAGATGGATGAAAGAGATTTGCTACAAGCACAGGACAGGAGAGGCTCAATGACCAACCAGACACCAGGAAGAACACGATCTACCTGCAGTTGTTTCACTGTCCGGATTTAAATTTTGATATGGCCATAGGTCTTCCAGTTTTAGGAACACACATAATATTAATCTGCATAAAACACTACTTGCACCGCACACAATAGTAAGATGTCATGGTTTTTCGGTATATATACTTTATAGCGTAATGCACTTTATAAAGTCATAGAAAAAAATCGGAAAAAAGTAGGTAATGGGACAGGACCATTATAAATATCTGTGCATGGTGTGTTCATGCTTGCGCACCAACCGCGATCCATGTTGTAAAAGGTTGGTTTCTTGAGGTGTAAAGATATTTAGAGGTTAGGTTAACAAATGTTATCTCTCATTATTATCTATTATCGAATCCATGCACGGCTAGTTCTATCAGCATACGATTTTCCTCCTGTAGTTGGGTGTTAGATCACCAGAGCCTGATTGATGGAAAGCACTTCAATAAAAATACAGAAAGTTATGCTAAGACAAAGGTTTATTGTAAAATGAACAGAACAATATACAACAAGACTATATGCGTGGATGACATGATATAATACAAGTAATAATTATGACAGTACAAGAGTGATATAGTTCTTTAAATCTTAATAGCAATACAAACTTGATAAAAAGTTGCTCTTCCAGAGAAGGCTTATATCTCGAAGATGACACTGAATTTCGCTGAGTGAATCTCACAACTCTCAGCGGTGCTGAGGTGGGCCAAAGAAACACAAGTGAAATGGCAACAGAATAAATACCCCAGATTAAACACACACGATTATTCACAAGATGATTAGAGCTGACCTGCACAAGGTCTGGTTGAGATGGTGGCGGTGCGGAGTCAGCGTAGTGGATGTGGCGAGGGGTCGGGAAGAAACAGCAGGAGTGCACGAGTCACGATGAAGGCAGAATACGATGGAAACAATGGATGCCATCGGACGCGTCTGTTGATCTGGCGCGTGGTCTCAGCGTAGCGGACAGATTATGGTTAATAGAGACATCACCTAGCTGTCCAGGGACCATCGGATGATATGCGAGGCGGTAGACTTGGATTGTTGCAGATTATGCGTTCGGAGTACACGAGGTTTGGTACAAAATGACGATTCTGGGAACGCTTGGGATTCCAAAGACTCGCGAGATTTAAGGTGATATAAACACGACCGCAGGAAAAGATCTTCACAAGACAAAGTAGTACAGTTAATAATACTGATTTTAACGTCACTATATCTTCGCACAATTCTTGATTTCAAGATTGGCGAGATCAAACTTATATATGACGGAGGAACGATCCGGCCTGCACTGGTTTCTGCCTGTGGAAACGGGGGAAGCGGAAAATTTATAAGGGAACCTCTCTATGCAAAATGCGACAAGGGACTAGAAATAAAAAATGAACAATTGCTTAGGAGAGAACTTAAGTCATAAAAATACATCTATGACAATGTATCGGTCATAAACGTGGAACAGATCCAACGCATCAAACCTGTCGAAAAATGTGTATGGCTTTCGGAAAAGTCGCCGTAAAGATACGAAGTGCTCGTTACTGGTTCCAAAAATATACTTTGGGTTGTGCAGGAATCATTCATCATTAGTTTTGAAAAATGGGAGAAACCATCACAGTCGTGCACAGCATATATTGTGACTAATTTCAAAAAGTTAAGGAGGAATTGTTAAAAAAAAATAGACGGCATTGGCAAAAAGGAAGAAAATATTGTTTCTTTGAGATGATCCATTAGAAAATAATTGATACGTAAATGGAGCTCTTGCCCCAATCCATATCACATACCTCTCACCTATTTAATAAATTTACATATGTTCCTTAGTAAGGACAACATACCAAAGAGAAGCAGTTCAATAATGACTGAAAACAGACGTATCGAGTTTTTTTCACAATAAAAAACAAGACATTTATAAAAAATTGAATTAATCAATTTATTGTTAAGTCACTGGAAAAAAGTTGTGAAGTTTGAAGATTCATATTTTGATATCAAAATTGTTGAAATAAAAAACTACAAAATCTTTTCTACGGGTGTGTATTATACGAATATTATGAAAAATCGATTTAAATTTCCACGCCTGTCAGATGACAGCAACGTTTTTCTGGTAATTCTGATGTGGGTTGATTTTTTGCGGAGCCGATGTCTCTTAACAGAATTGATGGTGGCCATTGAAATGTGGTCTAAAACATCACTATGACAAAATGCAAAAATGATTTCTTTTGAACATTATACCCTTTTTTACAGAGCCTACTTTTTATTAGTATGTAATTGGCGTATCTCAGATATCAGTTAAAAGAAGCCACCATTAAATAACAGGCATTTGAGGTACGGCTATATTAACGTATGCTGAAGATCTTCTAGATTGATTACATTACGAAATAAAATGTACTAAGATGCTTTAATAAGAATAGAGAACTAATAACAACTATCAAATGAAAAACTATATACATTCAACGTGTCCATAGCTCTGGTGGCCGGGGTTTCGAGTCTTATTCCAGAAGACCGGCAAGTTAATCTTATTTTCATGGTACAAGCGTTTAGCTCAGATTGAAAACAATAAGAATATTTATGTGACGAATATTTCGTGAACGCATCCCTATTTAAAAAAATTAAACTACAATAAATACGATATTTTATAACTCATTGCTCTGGGTTAGAGAGAAGGTAGTAAAGGCGTAGGTAGAAAGTGGTTGACTAACATATTAGTGAATTTATTCATTTTATACAGGATACTGCAACATATTCGCTGTTTACATAAGGGGTGGGGAAGCGGGATGTAGGAAGGGTGTAATGAATTTGGTATAGGGACAGAACAGTAAAGACTTAGGACCAACTGGATTTTCTTAACTGTAGTCACATATTTCTTGAACTTTAGGAATCTTCTTCGATGATTCGCACGAAGCACTGGAATACACAAAAGCTGCTTCGGCACGCATTGCGAGAAACCGAATACACACTGGTAACAGTAACTGTACAGATCAGTATAACGAACATGTAGCAGGACGTTCAAACTCCTCGACAGTTCAAAAGTCATAGACCACCGAAAAGTCATGCTCTGAGGCATATGATATTGGAAGGGGGGGGGGGCAGATAGGTATAGTGAACCTAAAGGAGAATCCATACACGCTTACGGCGTCTGGCGATCTGGTCCTATCGCCAACCTTTGATATATAGTGATAGCGTAGAATAAGAACCTCGGATATTTCTTACATCAAGCGTAAGTCGCTTACCTAGTTATTAGAGATACGATCTTGTTGTTGTTGTAAATTGTTTCCCCTTTAGGACTTCTTTAAAACTATTTTTCAAAATTAAGTTATTAGTGATGCAAATTGTGTATCGAAAAGGTGTCCAAATAAACACGTTATACTTTTTACCATGGTGATTACATATTTTATTCAGTACTCACGAACTTAGGTCATGACATTATTTTTAGAAATTATACAATTTACATGTTCGAAAATTAAATTACGTCCCGGTAGGTAGGTTACAAACTTTTTTGTGAATTTAGTAACAATATTGTACCTATCTGTTAAATTTAAATTTAAAAAATAACATACCTTATATCTACCTACACAATATTCAATATAAAGCAAACGTTTTCTAACTGATGAATTTTTCAAATAACAAAAATTAATTAAATAAAATAACTACAAAAAATATGTCGATTTTAATGGCGTTTATATCAATTAATAAAGTTAATTATTGGCCGGAAAAAATATATTTTAATTTTAAAAATATAAACTGTAATTATTTTTCAACAAACTTAATAATAATTCGTTAATCTAAAATGTATTTAAAGGGCAATATTTCTGATTAATAATTTTATAATACACAATCTCTAATAAAGAAATTAATTATTAGTGAAGGATGTTTTAGCCAATTTAACAGCTGAGAGCTGATATATACTCAGTTTGGTTTGCCATTTTACCATGGACACACGCCAAAACAACACTTGCAAATTTATTTCGAAAATTGTGGTTCAGTTCCCAAAACGTGCGCCACCGAACGAGTCGATTCGCCATCGAAAGCGCTATATCCATGATTACTGAGTTTTTCGTTCCCCAATCGAATAACATGAATGTAGAAGAGCTGTGGATTCAACAAAATGGCGCAACATGCCACACAGTGCGCGCTATAATCTATTTATTCGATGAGCGCATAATTTCGCGTAATGGACCTGTGAATTGGCCCCCAAGATCGTGTGATTTAACAACTTTGGATTATTTTCTGTGAGTTTATGTGAGATTACTAGTCTACACCAATAAACCAGAGACAATAGACGACTTGGAAGCCAATATTCGTCGCGTTATTGCCGATATGGCTCCAGCTGCTCCAAAAAGTGGTCGAAAATTGGACTTCCAGATTGCGCTTTATTCGAGCCAGCCGCGGCGTCCATATGCGCGAAATGATATTTAAATATTAAGGGAATATAATTATCTTTCCAATTAAGCCAATACCATGATTTTAATGTATTTTATTTCGTTTTAAAGTTTTATACCTCTAAAAAACATTTCTACATAGTTTATTTAAATTTTTCATATACACTAAGTGTCACACTGGACAGTGGATAATATTTTAAGAGTAGATATATATTGTATTTAAAATATGAACGATAATATTCAAGCCTAATCTTAACCGTATCAGAGATATACGCATTTAAAAAATCATCGTTTTATGATTGTTTCAATTAAATGAACATTTTGTTTATTCCAAATTATACTAATTTATGTCAAATGATTTAGGGGCTGAAGCAGAGATGTAGAATAATAAGGGTTAATTTCGCAAATATTTATTTCAAAGTACGTACAGTTAAAGCTTAACATGACTTAGTAAAAATTTCATAGAATTAGATTTTCCGTATTGGTACTGAATTTATAAATTAACATTTTCGACTCGTGATTTAGTCAGGTATCCACCCGTGAAATATTGTGGACTAGGTCTGTCACACCCTGTATAATATATCTATTTACTTAAATGAAATAAATAATACTTGCGTGGGTAGTGATTCCCACGCGAGATTAAGGGTTCATGATATATACGCTACATTGCAGTCACGTGACGCGTGGAAATGAGAACGAAAAAAGAAAAAATGTAAGTGTTCAATGTAGAAAACTCATAAATGAATAAGCAATCTTTTCATTTCTGTTGACTTCAATGTGCCGAAGGGTATTTTAATTTTAATTGCATTACCATAATTAAAATTACTTTATCTATTAGAAGATGTGAATTCTTTCGTAAAAATAGTTTGCAAAAATATTAATATAATTACATTATGTTAGTTCGTGATATGGTTGAATATTTTCATCGAGTAATCTGAATTTCTGCTCTGACAGAGTGGAATAAATTTGAAATAATATTATCACGTTGATTAAAAACGTTTAAAGTATTGAACTACGATAATAATATAAAAACTGATATTTAATAAAAACATTTAATTTTTTTTTTTTTTTTTAACAGTTTAATATTTATTTAAACATTTAATTTAACATTTTTTTTAACATTTAAGCCAAAAATAAGCATTTGAGATTATAGTTTAATCGGTTAAAATTTTTAACCGAAGTAGAATATTCCGGGTTCGAGCCCCAGTAGTGACTATATTTTTCGATAGATAGATTTTTTGTGTGTGATTTATGAAAATTTATTTATTTTAAATATTAAATTACACACACGTTGATTGATATTGTAAAAATAAAAACAAATTTGATACAAAAACTGAAATATAAAAGGTATTTAACGAAGATATGGTTGAGCTGCATCAGTCGCCATCTGGACCTCACGTTAACAAGAATTCAGGCCAGTTGTGTTCTCTCAAAAAAACATAAAAATAATATAAAACTACTAAATTGTTTTAATATTGATATTTTTTGATGTTTCTCGTGATAGTTAGCATATTATTATCAATTAGGTTTAATTTTCTTCTTCTTGTATCTATTCAACGGACGTTGGCTGTCGAGTTGGCTATCATGTTAGTTATAACTACTTTGTTCACTGCGGCCCAGACTAGATCTACAGTATACTGGCCACACCATTTACTTTAGGTTCTTCAGCTGAGATGTTTTCCTTTTTCCAGGGTCTCGACTTCCAGCAATCTTTCTCTGCATTATGAGATGCAATATCTCATACTTCTCTGTCGGAGATATTGAAGTTTTCGAATTATTATTGTTTTAAATACTTATTTTTCTTTATTCATCTTCAATCATTTATAATATTATTTTGAGCATTTTTCTATAGATCTACATTTCAAGTGCTTCAATGATAGATGTATCAGTATATAAGTTTGAAACTTTTGTCGTCAACTTAATATGTTGGTGTGGTATAATCGATTAACGCATTTCCTAGGATAGGAAAGGATCAAAGTTCAAATTCCAGTAGCAACTTGTATATCTTTATAATTGATATATTTAATTTGTATTAAAATACCACAGAACTATGTTCCGAAAAAATTGCAACTTCACAATAATAATGTGTTCTCCTTAAGGGTAAATTTTTACGTTACTATGAAATACATGGAATAATCGTGTAGTTTTAACAAAGCAAAGCTTTAATATTTCAAAATTTTTGTGATTAACTTTGTGGAAGTCCATTGTAATTACTTTTGCAAAAGTTTTGAAAAAAAAAATAGTTTTAGTAAAACTATTTTAGTAAAAATATTTTTAGTAATTATAGTAAAAACACAATGTTGTTTATTTCACACTATACTTTAAGTAAAAAAATAAGTACTAATTAAAATACGTCATTGTCAATAATAAACTAAAATTTAAACTAGAAGATAGAATAGGATTGAGGAGGGTTGGTATAAGAGCGGTGATGGGGAGAGTGGGTTTCAGTAAAAAGTGGTTGTGGGTGAGGTTAATATGGACAGCAGATGAGATGTATTTGGGGGTATTTGTAAGTTAAGTACATTTTTAATGTTAATATTAATCTCTTTATTTTCTAGAATGTCTAATTTTCTCCCCTTTTTGCATATATATAGTACTTCTACGTTGTCATGGGCGAAAAGCTTTAAGAAAAATTTTAAATGACCTATTGTAGTGATTCTTGTGACACAATTCACGTAAAATATTAGAGTTAATTTTGTACATATCACGAATAAATTCGTTAACTAGTCTGATCCACTAGCTCATTTCAAATTGGCGACTATTCAAAATAAATAAAAAAAACTCAAATTTCAGTATGTTATTTGATAGTGTTGTATTTTTGAATTAAATTGAACCTACCTCTGTATGCTGGAGATGAATTATTTGATATCTCTGATCTGCATTGTAAGTAGTCACCCCCACGGTAATCAGATGCCGGTCCTTCCTGCTGATCCAGGATACCTGGAAGATAACACGAAAAAACTGAAAGACGAGAACGAGGTATAAAAGTTACTCTTAACAATGTTAGGGGTTGCTAGTTTTAGGTTACGAAAACATGAAAACAAGAGAGACACGAAATATATTATGATACAGTAAGTCATTGATCAAAATTGACAGTTTGAAAATTGAAGATGTGTTCAAATATTAGCATAAAAGACACGTGTTGAAATTCACGGTAATTCATCATGAAGTTATTTTTCTTCTATCGCTCAGAAAGAAAATAAATGTTTGTCTCTTGAATATTTTTATGTCAACAAGTTATTAAGAAATGTTAGAAATACGCTCTGTATAAAAATTTAAGCTTTTGATATAAGTTATTTTTTGAAGTATTTTTTTATGATATGGACAAGAAACACTTCAAATCAAATAAAAAATAACGGTAAAAATACGCAATGAAATATATTTTTTTAATGAAACAAATTTTTATTTTTCGTGGGTGGTTCGGTGGGATCGTAGAGGTATAATCAATTTAGAGTTGTTGAATTCAAAATTTACGATTACTGTAGATGCATACGTTCAGCACGCTGAAAATTTCAACAAAAAGCATCTTGCTACTCGTCAATTGCAAAAACATTATTCTGTTACACGACAATGCGAGACCACACACAGTAAGAGTGACTCAAAACAAAATTATTGAGCTTGAACGGTCTGTTTTACTACATCCACCTTACTCTCCGAACAGACTACCACATTTCTCTTTCTTACAAAACTTTTTGAATGGATAAAACCTTCAATACAGAAGAACAAGAATCAGGCTGTTGAAAACTTCGTTCAGTCCAAACTCACCAAATTTTACCAGGAAGGAATTGATAAGCTGCCAGTAAGATGGGGAAAGTCATAAATAATACATAATAGACTAAATACTAATTTAATGTATTAATTATAAATATATACATATAAAATCAATTTTGTCAAAAAATGTTGTTTTTGCACTACCGGGATTCGAACCTGGATCTCTATTTCCAATCCGGGGAAGTACACTACCAATTGTGTTATAACGGCAGTATTTTTCATGACAAATTTTCGAATCTATATGTTACACTTTTTCAAATTAATATATCTATCGTTCCATTATTCTTGACATAATAGACTAAAAAAACGTAAGTTATTTATGACTTGACCTAAGTATTTTCTATAAAAATATTAAAAGTATGTGTAAGAATAATAAAATGACTTTAATCTTATCTAATTGAACTTTTGGTCTCGCCGTTAGGCGTTCATCTTGTGTCTGAGAGGTCGGGAGTTTGATTCTCGTCCCGAAACAGCGATGTTTTTAGTTTAATATTTCATAGTGGAAGAGTTTGGCTTACATCAAAATAATTAAGAATACATTTTATGACGTTTATGCACAACGCGTGTTTTTAGTAAGTATCGGAATTTTTTAAAAGAAACACATCATCTTTTTAACAACATTTTATTTTTAAATACTAATTTAATGTATTAATTATAAATATATACCGGGATCTCGGTAGCGCAAAAACAATATTTTTTGACAAAATTGATTTTATATGTATATATTTATAATTAATACATTAAATTAGTATTAAAAACATCATAGACCTATGTTCTGAATAACAACAACTTCACAATAAGAATGTGTTCTCCTTAACACTTTATTTTCTTTGGACGCTTTATAGCTTAAACTACTTTTCAAAATAGTCGTCATCATTATTAAGGCACTCATGATAACGGGGCATCAATTTTTGTATACCTTCGTCATAGAATGACGCTGGCTGGGATGAAAACCATGTCCGTACTCCATCTTTGAGTTCAACATCATCATCGAAACGCACCAAGGAACCAAGGAACCGCTTTATGAATAAAAGATGTAAATCATTTGGCGCCAAATCAGGACTGTATGCAGGATGCTGCATTGTTCCCAATCAAATGATGTGATGAGGTCCTAGGTTTGATGGGCTGTGTGAGGTCGGGCATTGTCATGAAGCAAGATGATTCCACGGGAAAACACCTCACACACTTTACGATGATTATCAGCTGGTTTTATGTTTCTCATTTGACCACCCACTACAAGATGGCCACATTATGTGAATGTCTCTACATTGCATGTGGTGGGTCAACAGACAAAATAAATTATTGCACATCGCAATCGCAACGTTACATCGGAATTATCCGGTGATTGCTTGAAAAACGCGCCTCGTATAATATTTAATAAATGTATTTTATCACTACATCAATTACAGTATTGTTAATTATATACTGTATTATAATATACGAGTATCAAGTAGTGTAGTATTTGCTTAGATTATCTATATTTAAAGTAATTTAAAAAAAAATCAATTCACTTTGGAACGCAGATTGGTTTTTCCTGACTATCCATATTTCAAATTATCTTTGGACTAAGATTTTTTTATACAAAATACACAGATTGGTAATAAACTTCACAAATGTTGGATTCAAAATACAAGATGCTCCCTTGAATAATTCGAAACATTTCTTCAGCCCTGCGGTTAGGAGATAGTAAAACAAGACCTTCAATCTTGATACAGCCATGTAACTATGAACTATCTTAGAGGAATTGAAGCCCTTAAGTCTTGGGAAATTACCCTATTGTCTTTAATATCTTGTTGTTTGGGGCGGGTATATTTGCTTTGCAGCTTCATATATCAACTGAAGGGTGTGTTGATAAGTTTTGGGATGTTTTCTGGGTACGGTACCGAAGTAAGTGACTTACAACGCCGTAACGACAGATATTATTTTGGATGGACCCATGGGACACACATACACACTGTGTAATATTTATTTAGAAATAAAAAAATATAACTTTAGTTTATTCCACGTACATACACTGTTTACGCACTTTTTCTTCGACTAGCACCCCTGGGATATCTTGTTGGTTGGTATTGGTCATTTTATGTGTGTGAATATTGCTGCTTTTTGGAGATTGAAGGATCACGGTCAAACGACCAGTGAACCAGTTATTGGTTAATTAATACTCGAGGTATATGGCTGTGGTATCAAAATTACATCAACAAATTACTGATGTGAACTTAGCTGGAGGAACAATTACTTAAAGCTAAAATTCCACAAATATTAAAAAAAAAATTCTTAAATCATGCCAACTCAAAAATAATTCCACAATTCTTTAAAACAAGTGTAAAGCTGAAGTAAGATTAAGAAAATATCACTTAGGTGGTTTGGTCCTATAAAATGGATGAATGAGAAGAGAATTATAAGAAAGATATATGACGCAAGTATTGATGGCATCAGAAGTAGAGGACATGGTCCTGAAAGAAGCCTCAATAATCGGCGAACTCGTAGTTCTCGAAACTCGAAGAGTGTGGCGACTTTATCTACCCCCGCGGGGAAACAGCGTGATGGTAAGTTAGTTAGTGAAAACAAATGTCTAAAATTGTGCGATTTCGTAGTTGAAATAATGCCAAAAATTGGACACAACATTCAATTCAAAGCTAAAATTGTACAATGATAATAAAAAAATATTTTCAATAATATGTTTTCTTAATCAAAATAATGCTCAAAATTAGATATTCATAACAGACCTCAACTAAAAGCTGAAGTTCTTCAATCTTTTAAAAAAATGTTTATAATCTATGCGTCCTTCTTTTCCCGAATGCCGAAATTTCGAAATTCATAATTGGCTACAAATCTGTGTGTGACCAATGTATATATAACATTTCGTGTATTATGTGAACTGAGCACCTTAATCGACGAAATAATAATTAATAAAGTTTAAAAGGATCGGATTGATTGGAAGGATTGCAGGGAGTCCGAGGAGAGAGACTTTTATTCAACGTGGAATGAAGAAAAGGTAGAAGTATTAATGAAAAGTTTTACTTTAATCATCATGACATAATTACGTCTTTAGTTTTGCTAATTATATCGAAAAACATTTTATAAATCTCCATTATGAACCTGAGTTCCTGTTAGACGTTGTATTTAAAATTTGAATGAATAAAATATTTTGAGAAAACATATTTTTCATTTTCTTGTTCATTTTAATAAAAGAAAGATAATTGCGTTTGGCTTTTGAAAAACGGTTCACTACAACTCAAGATGATAACGCGTCACACGCTCCAATAGCTATTACAAGGGACACGCTCCTGGCATAAACTATACAAGGGTGGGAAAGGGGCTTTTTCTATGATTGAGTTTTATTATCATCCTCTCAAGTGTTTCAGAGGTGTGGGAATTTTATGCAAGTGCGTGCCGGTGAAAGTGTTTCACATCAAACACTGAGCTTTGGTCCGAATAATTTCCATACACTCTTCTACTCTTGAAGTATCTGGCACTCGGTGCACAATACGTCTCCATTTCTCCCGGTCTTGAGCCACGTTAACAATAATACATAATAATAATATCGATATAATTTTTATATCGCTATTTTCGTAATAAATAAAAAGCGCTTTACACATTAATTGTTTATAGTCGTACATTATCTTTGTATTTAATTAAAAAATGTTATTTAAACTTGTGTAAATGACATTTTGAAAAGGTGCGTTTTTAGTCGCTTCTTAAATCTGATGCATTTATTGCAAATAGTTCCACATTTTTAGGCCTGCCACCGCAAATATTCGTTCACTTAATATGGACTTCTGGCAACGGCTGGTCGGTTCTCAACCCTCCCTGAGACTGAAGTTGAGGCTGAATCAAATATTTAAAGTACTATTAAATGCTATTAAAAACACTTCAAAGTGAGCTCAAAGATCTATTAAAATCGTTAATGCTATCATTTTTATAATATAACATAATTGTAAACAATCATTTTTATTTTTATACACTGTGAGGTGTAATCTGGCGGACTATCCTCCACCGACCAGATAAATGATGAGCATGAGAGTGAGTACGTGAATCAGAATCTACCTACATACCATCATGTTGAGGTACTCTTAACCATCTTCTGGGAATAAAATCTTTACTTTAAAAAAATACTTTATGTGTATACGTAAATAAGTAAATATCCAAGGTGATATTTCATTAATCCATAATCTATTGTAGAAAAATAATAAATGACAAAAAAATATTTATAGAGAAATGATCAAATAATCAATAGTTAAATTGCAATAAAAAATACGTAAAATTAATAATAACACAGATAACAATGAAAACTTATGTTGATAAAAATGCATCAACATATTTGATGAAAAAAAGACGACAATAATAATTTTATATAGAAAAAAACGTGGTGACCTTTAACTTGTCTGGCGTCGGCTCATGTAATTGTTTAACCTTTTCTCCTCATCAAATCAGCCATTATATTCAGTTTTCTATAAGTAAAAAACTGCAGTCAAATACAACATCCAAGTTAGACCTCCGCCATCTCTTCGGCGCGTCTTCCCAGGTAAGCAAAAGTAGGAAAGTAAAAATAAGTTAGAAGTAATAGAGAAGAAAGAAGGGAAATTTAACGTATTTTCTAGAACAAGATAAATTTCTACGATACAATTAGGATTAGGAATACTAGAAAAAGGGTGCAACAAAAATTAACTAAATTAGTTAATTCACTACTCGCCCCGTCATTTTGAAACGCTCGCCTGCGTTTACCTCTTGCCTCAAACTGTACCTTCTATTAAAGGTTTTTATCGTGCAATTATTATTATCACAGATTTTGCAAATTAAATTGGTCGGTGGCACGGAGCCACCGACGTAACGCTACTATCCCAGCCTGTAGCTGCAAGTAGAATGAAGTACCCGCGCGAGCGAACTTTTGTCAATGTGCCGCGAACAGCCCTAGAACTACTATTGGGCGACCTCGTCGAGCGTAAAAATATATAACCAGGGTGATTCCTTTACAGATTAAGAATTTAAGTCACGTTCTTTAGCCATGCCATGATTTGTAACGTAACAATACTTCACTACTCTACATAAACACAAGTTTTTAAAAGAAGCGTAGTACGAAAAAAATATATTGTACGTATTTTATCTTTAATATAATATCATAATTTGAAAAATAAAAATAATAAAGTTGTCTGGAATACAAAGCTCTTGAAGATACAGAGGCGCCACATTATGTGTCGCCTTGTACATCAACCAGCATCTTTGGCATCATTATCGGAAGGTGAGTCGACCATATATTGGCTTATTAATTTCTCTTCGCATACATTCTATCATATTCGAGTCACAATTTAAAAAAAAAACTCAAAGGCAACTCATTTAATAAATTAATCGCTTCCATCCAAAAAAAGTGCCTTCATGAAAATATAAAACGTTTCTATATTATTGACGTTGACAAAAAAATATTTTTACAGCCTAAAATATTTTTATTGTGTTCCGAGAATATTGGAATTCATTTAAAGAGATGTGACGCGCTTTGTGTCGTGTCCCGTCGCGTTTTACGAAAGTCAAATTGCTTTTTCTCAGTACTGTGCCGTAAGCAGCAAGTACGTAGAAGTGGGGCTATCCATATTGAAAAACATTCATTTATCTCTCTGAGAAGCAATTTTGAAAAATTGGTGCGCAATGTTGACGGAAATTTTTTTTGCTTGAAATTCTTTACCAGTAATAATTTGGAAATTTCTAATGCGACGCTCTTTGTTTTGCTCAATACATTTGTGAATAAGGTTTTCAATTCATTTTAGACTCTTATAAAGTATTAATAATTTTTGTTTTTAATACCAACAGAAAAAATACCTCTTTTAAGGCTCCAGTCCATGAGAGTAAACATAATGAGATTTAGTTGAGATACATCTACACCCTGTGTACCTATTTACATTTTTAATTTAGAGAATCAGCTTGAAATCGGTAGAATCGTAAGATTTGACATGCATACAAACTAACATAAATTTCTACAACTACTTATTCTGAAAAGATATGTCACATATGTGAAAATAAAACACTTGTTTAAAACACTTATTCGATTCTTTTAAATTACTTGAAACACAATTCGCCATGTAACAGCATTATCAATCTAACAATTTAACCCAACAACTTGTATTTATAACTATAATGGAGGACAGCTATACAATACAAGACTTTTTTTAAAACTATTACTTAGATAGGATTTTCACACCAATTTAAAACAAATTAACTAAATATTATTTGTCATATTTCAGACAATACAGGCATTATAACAAAGACTGCTACCAATAAATTTATTTTCCTGCCAAAATTGGCTTAATATAAAAAATTCTTGCATATACAAATTTTATTTTCTTATAATCGTAAAGTCAAGATTACGGAAACAAATTTGAACTAAGGAAAAATTATACATTTTAAAATAATTAATAGAGTTATAAACCGTTACATAAGCATTATCAATTTTCGATGTTTTGAAAATACTTTGTTTTAGTGAAAATATACGTTCTTAAATAATATTATATTGTATTTACTCACAAGCTTTAAGGCTTCAGCTACTATTTAAAATTAAGTTTTATATCAAAAACACTATAATTTTATACTAAATAATATTTATGTTATTGACCCTAATGTTGTGTATTTTATATTGTTTTTTGCTCATCCCGCATGCCCCGAGCGGAATAATAAAGTCCAATTCGCCCTCTTGCAATTTTAGTGAAATTATGCCATGAATAGAGGTTTTCTTTTAAGGGAAAACAACGTTTTATTGAATAAATAATTTAACCGGATAGGAAGAAATCCAGGTTCGAATCCCGGTAACAACAACAATATCGTTTTGGATACATTTAATTTATATGTACATATTTATAATTAAAACATTTAATATGTAATAAAAATATCACAAACCTATGTTCTGAATAATTGTAACTTAACAATAAGAATGTGTTCTCATTAAAAATAAAAAAAATGAAAATTTAAACTCTGACAATATAATATACATTAATGTAAAAAATACGTCTTGACACGAAGACTTAAATTTCGAAGAGTAAATACTTTTACTGTTGCGCAAATGTGTCATAGTCTGTCAGATTTATGTTTTGTTGGATAAATGTCTGTAGAATGTCTCTCGTCCCGCAAATACTATTCCAAACCCCCTCTCTTATACATACACTTCATATCATGTCAATTCATATAAACTTTGCAATTAAATATTTCCAAAAATAATATGTATAAAACTGTACAAAAAAAAATAATGAAATTAGCATAATTTATGATATAAATGATTTGTTTTGGAAAAAATGTACATTTTTAATAAAGTTGAGCAAAAAATTGAGTTTTTTAAAAATATCATTCCAATCCCTATTTTTCTTCTTTTTTCTTTTTCAAGTCAATATTTATACTACATAATTATAATAAAGGACTTAATCAGAAGAGACACGGCTCGTAATGCACCTCCACAAGTCTATATATGACATGCTATGCTTATGTGAAATGCTATCTCTGACATGGTTGACATAAGGCACATATCCTTTTATTATTTTCGACTCGTAATTTTAGTCAGGTATGTACATATTACTTGCGTAAAAGGGCTTCAAAAAAATGTATTTTTTAAAAAACGATAACTATGTCAGGCGTAGGTACCACTTGTGCCATACATCATAAACCATTAATTTTTTTATTATCATTTGTAAGATTGCTGAAAGCAATACACATTTTACCTCATTTCTCAAAATGCTGGAAACTTTTGCAATCAACTCGAGCACTATCGAAGCGTTTTAAACTCTTTGACTAACAATATTAGGGTCAAACCGATCGCTTATCGATACTTTGAAACTCTTTCTTAATTAAAATAAGTTGTAAAAGTTTGAATTTAAAAAAAATATTTCATCAGGGGCCATTAAGGTATCAGGGCTCTTCACAACTTTACTAAATTACGATATTGATCGACTACAAATCTGGAAAATTATTATAACCTTAGAATTAAACTTTATCGAAAGCATCTATCAAAAAACAAATTTGGAAAAAACACCTATCGAAAAAATATGATTAAACTTTATTTTGTCCGTGAGTTCTTAACTAATTAAGCTATAAGGGCACTAATCAATGATTTTAAATTCTATTATACATATGTTATCTTTTTAATTAGACGTATATTTTTCTCGTTGGAAACAACGGTTTTTGTCCGAGCTTTTTTTACCAGACCTTTCTTTGAATTAATGAATTACCTATAAGGACAAATAAAAAAATTATTTCAGGATTGAAGTCCTAATAGTAAAATATTTTTTTTTATTAGAACACATTCTTATTATTAAGTTATAATTATTCAGAACATAGGTCTGTGATATTTTAAATATGAATTAAATATATTAATTAGAAAGATTTACATATAAAATCAATTCTATCGAAAAATATTGTTGTTGCGCCACCAGGATTCGAACCTGGATCTCTTTCCTAATCGGGGAAGGTGCATTATCCAACTATGCTACAGTGACAATATTTTTAGAGACAAATTTTCGAACCTATATGTTATCTTTACGATTAAATGTATTAATGTCAAATAGGTATGTTCTGAATAATTATAACTTCACAATAAGAATGTGTTCTCCTAATAATAAAGTTGTATTAATGTATCCAAAATTTAATAAAAATGAATTGATAATCTGGCGACTTCCATCAGATTATTCAAAGGTATTTGAGATTTTGTAAAAATAAGGTAGATGGCTCTTTCAAATAATGGAAAGATTAAATGTATTAATATCAAAAAGGTTACATATAAGATAGAATTGATTTTATATATATATCTTTCTATTTAATATATTGAATTCATATTTAACATATTTTTTTCTATGTATCTTTCAAAATGATTTATCTATCCTAGTAGTTTTATTAAAAATTTAATTTTATTAATATTAATCAAAAAGCGTATATTCATTATTAATCATTTGCATTGCATTGTAAAATAAGTCATCATCTAATTAGTATAGAAATTTGTGTTACGTCTATTTTTGGTCCGCCATTGTTGGAAGAAACCTGGAATATCCGAGAAAATGATTCTCTATCCTTATAAATAAACCTATTTATACTAATTTAATGTATTTATTATAAATATATTCATATAAAATCAATTTTGTCCAAAAATATTGTTTTTGCGCTACCGGGATACGAACCTGGATCTCTATTTCCAATCCGGGGAAGTACACTACTAATTGTGTTATAACGCCAGTATTTTTCATGACAAATTTTCGAACCTGCATGTTACACTTTTTCAAATTAATACATCTGTCGTTCCATTATTTTTGAAAGCCATCTACATTATTTTTACGGAAGTAGTGTGGCTCGAATATTTAAAACATTACATAGCTATGTTCTGAATAATTACAACTTCACAATAAGAATGTGTTTTCCTTAATAAGCTTATTTATCCCAAGAATATTGCACTTGATGTGATCTACAATTGAATTTTACTTCGCTGAAATATTCTCCGTTAATTATTGGTAGATCTTTTTAATCCAGAAAAAATAGATAAACCACCAATAATAATATCATTTTAAAGTGTAAGATCGACTGAAGGCGTCATTTTTTCTGCTTTACTTAATAAAATAAATTAAATAGTAAGTTGGAGTGGTTCAAGTGACAAAGGTGGATATGCATCTTGCAGTGTACCTAAATTTATTTTAGTTATTTAAATCGGAGACTTTTCTTCTTTTTCTAAATAGGAAATCCACCCTTCAAGAGTGATTTGTGCCATTAATCAAGTTAAAACTTTATTTTATAGAAAAAATTGGAAATGTTATATTACAAGTCAATAATATTGTCGTTCAAATAATTTGCTATTACATAGATTAAATGTGGCGAGTAAAGGGGAAGAAGATGACACAAGTTAATCGGGAAATGAAAATTGAAATGAAATGAAAAATAAAACTGTGATCCGCAATAGACAGGTAAAAAAAATATGCTCAAATTTCCTCCTCGGCACCACACTCACACATTAGGGAATTGATTAAGTTCAATCTGTATAAATATGAGGCTACCTGGCTATGTCCAATTCTCATTCCTTTTGGAGAATCAGGGGTTGCGGGGAATAGATATTTGAATTATGTTAAGCCGATTACCATTATGATTATTTGGATCCATCCATTGTGCAGTCCAGTTCTCTGATGAGCAGGAATCCAACGAATGACAGTTGTTTATTGGTGCTGTCCAAATTAAATAGACATCTTCTGATGGAACAGATTATCTCATTGTCTAGCCAAATTTTCATATTAGCAGAGAGGGATTCAAGAGCTGCTTGCGAGTCGGAGAATATAACAGCCTTATCGACGTTCCGGAATACGCAGATGTCCAAGGCCTTTTTAACTACACAACATTCTGCTGAGAAAAAAGCAAAGACTTAAAAATTAGATGAAACTTTAGATCTTTTTGCGTCTTATATTCTTCTTCTTCTTCTACGGTACTATATCCCAGGGTGGGATTTGGTCTACTGCACAAATACTCTCCACTGACTCCCATCCCTTGCCATTATTGTCCAGTTCCCAGACCCTCTCATTCTGCTCAAGTCGTCTTTCACACAGTCCGCGTCTTATAACTATTACGGATAAAATAAAATATTTTAGAAAGATATTGTGTACAATAAACGTATACACCAATAAATATATTTATTTAAAGGCACAATAGCATATTATTTTAAAATATCTTTTTTTTGAATTCTCTGAATAAAAACGTTTTGAAAATATTAAGATTTGAAACAATACGCACCAATATATTGAGTTGAGTAACTCGTGTAAAAGTTTAAAAAATCGAATATTTTCGCATTTATTTAAGAATTTAAATAATGATGGATTTTAGATACGCCTTATTAATGAAAAGAGCTTGTTTTTTTTCAAATGTGTGATTCTCAGATAAACATATTTCACTTATTTTACATTTTGTAAATATTTAATATGATAATAACATGGTAATATGTTTATTTTTTTACCAGTTATGTAACGCTTCAATCCTCTCGGTAAAGCTGAACATCAATATTTATATTTTTTAGTATTCTAAAAATGAGGTATCTTTCATTCCTGGAAGGACATCCCACAAGGATCGGAAAGGGTGTACTTTTATGTCTACAGAAAATATTGAATAATTAATGTCAAACTTATTTTTGTATTAGGCATGGGAAATGAAAACATAATATAATTATTATTCCAGTTGCTGACGTGAACTGAACTGAAATATATATTTTTATAGACAGAAAAATTACTTATATTTTCGTCGGATTTCACCAATATATATAGCGTATAATTTAACATTTTATATATTTTAAAGAGAACACATTATCATTTGTAAAGTATAAATTTTTTCACAATTATGTGATATTTTAATACAAATAAAATGCATAAATTAAATATATATACATACAGATAAACTCAATATATCGAAAACATATTGTAACTACCACAGGGATGTGTGAAATGTTAGATGTATCAATTAGAAATAGTTGCAACATATAAGTTCGAAATCTTGTCGACTATTTACGAGGTTGACGTAGTGTAATTGATTATCGCACTTCCCCGGATAGGAAGAGATCCTGGTTCATATCCCCGTCGCAGCTAAAATATTTTATTGATAAATTAAGTTTATTTGTATGTATATCATTCTAATTGATGCGTTTAATTTGTATCAGAACGTATTGTTGTTACGCAGAATATGACAGTGAAAAAAAAAAAAAAAACTAAAAACTGATGTAAAAGCACTTTTGTGAAAAGTGTGAATAATCAAGTCTACGCAATTACTTGAATGTTCTCTAACTTAAAAATGATAAATAATACACAAGTATCAAATTTTGTATGACTTTTGAGAGGATTTTAGAAAAGACTGTACAAATTTTGTTGCTATTGCGGCGAAAAAATTTTTAGTAGGCAATTATTATATATTTTTGCATGAATGCGGCCTAGTTGTTTTTTTGACAAAATGTAGAATTAACCTCATTGAGAACGATAGTTTTATTTTTTTTAAATTTGTGACTGACTTCAAAGTACGTTCAATTAGTGGTCGTTTTAACTGCATAATGGAGTGATACCATATATTCAGTAAAGGCTCTAGTGTCTTTATTAGTGATGGTAAATATATTTTTAAATTAAAGGTGTAAATAAAATACAGGATTAAATTGAGATTAAAAATGTATTTTTTTTTTCAAAATAATAGTAAATAAATCTCACAATTAAATTAGTACAAAATGAACAATTTCAAAAATGAAGAGAACTCAAGAATTTGCTTCAAACGGAAGCGTCACCTTTTTTCATTCAAAGGTTTTGTCTTTGCATTTTTTTCTCGTATACATATTTAAACATTCTTTCCTAAAGAATAATACATTAATTTACATATTTATTCATATATATTTTAACATCGAAGGGATATGTAAAGTATATTCAAATTTGTCTACTTGCTGAAATACGGAAGTTATCTAAAGCAAAGGAATGGCGCTATTTAGAAAAAGAAGCTTTACACTGTAATATGGTGTAATGTTAGAAGTGAAAAATGTAACAAGATGGAAATATGAAACACTATTTATTATTAAGAGTGCTATATATTTATATACCGTTACATTTTTTACTGCTTGTATATTCGTTTACCTATTTAAATATGATCCTTCTCGACACACGATGAGATATTTCTCAGAGTTGAGATAAATATCAGTATTGTGCATTGTATTAAGATTTTGATCTGAAAATAAACTTTTTTATTTTTCTCTTAACCAGTGACGTGTGGTGAATCTTGGTGACATTTTAACTCCTGATAGTTTCGCTTATTCTTCATTAGCGTTGTACGTTTGGACGTACGATTTTATCCTTATGAAGTTTTTTACGTGATCGGATTACAGGGGTTTTTTATGCAGTTTATTTAACACATTCTACACACCCAACAATAGGCCAATATGGGCCGGTGTTCTATCTTAATTATCTATACCATTCAGTTTTATACAATAAATTAATCTTCAATTATAATATATTCACTAATAATGTAGAATGCGATGAGATGACTCCATTTAGCATACTTATTTGCATCTAGCCGGGTCAGGTGCAGAATCAATGTATTATTTAGTCTCCTAAAGTAGTGTGACTCAAATATTTGAAGATTGGAGTTCATCCAAAGGTTAACCCTGCTCATAAAGGTATAGCAAACAACTGTCGCTTTTTCGTACTCGGCAAAGCAAAGCAGTGAGCAACCACCACTGGGAGAGGTTAGCGCGCATATATAATGCAGCCACCGGCGCGACTGATCGCCGCCTAGACAGATCGACCACTTTACATACCATTTGACTGCGTTTGTTCAAAAGTCTTCTTTCAAACAATAGATTTTACTAAAATCTTTGTAACGTATCTTCAACAAATTCAATGTAAACCGTAAGTACGTGTTTCTGTTCAAATTACCTTTACTGTTTGCCTATATTCACATAATTATCAATATAGACTTAATCTATGCACAAATACGACCTATACAAAAGGTAAACCTATTTGGTGGTAATATATCACACCCATCTAATAGTTATGATATCATACATAACGTACAACACCTAAACCGCTAAAATGGTTTCCGGGTTCATATTTTGTAATATAAATAAATAGATTTAAAAGATGGTGAAAAATCCAGGCTGACGAAATGTGTTATCTTAGGGGAGTAACAGAAGTCACATTATTGGATCGAGTAAAATGTACCAAGATAAGATACATTTTTGGCATGAAGCTCATACTTTTATGTATAGAATAATCTCAATATCGGCGGCTTGGACGCGTCTTGGGAATGCTTGAGGAACGACTACCAAAAATGTATATTCTTAGAAAATCCAAAAGAAAAGCGACTGGAGGGTTCAGATTGAGCTAAACAGCAACAGAGACTGTATGAAGAAAGATTAAGTTTTGATTGATCGATTAATAAAATAGAAGAAAGTAAAATTGCCTTGTCGAAAATTTAGAATACGATAGGGGGTTGAAAATAATGATGATAATGTCTAAAAAAGGCGTTATACATAACTTTTCAGTATTTAATTTTTAAGAGGGTTATGAAACTATTAAACATTGGGGTCAAATCTGACCCAATGATACCGGTTACAGCGTGCTTAATTAAATATGTATAAAAAATTAGGTAGGTAGTAAAAATGTCCAGGTACGGGTTAACGTATTTCCATGCTAATTTTGACAAGGTATGTGATTTTTCAGGGTACAAAATATTATTAAAAACATAAATAAACACTACCTCCGTATTTTGCACAGTTTTTTCAAAGCGTTTATTAAAAATGGAATTTTGAAAATGTTAAACACGACCATTAAAATTTTCGCGCATTTTCCTGTCGCGGATGCCCTTAAAACCATTGTTTACTTTTCCCTGCTCAGTAAATTGTGATTTAAAAATGGTGTAGCAAAAAAAAATACAATTTACGTGCCAAAATAATAAAACGCTATTTACTTAATTTTATATACTTTTTAAATTCGTTAAAACTGTAAAGTAATTTAATCCTTATTTATTATTGATTTTTGAACGCCAATTTTTACACAACAAAATAATAATAATAATAAAATACATACTTAAATTATGATGAATAGGTTTTGAAAATAAGTAGGAAATTAAAATTTAAGATTAAATAAAAAAATGGTATAAGTACACAAATATATCATATTTATTAAAATGCAATATTAATAAATAAAGTCTTAAATAAATTATTGTTTTAAATGTATAAGTCTTAACCTAAGTACCGTCTTTCACTGTATCACTAGTGAATTGTTAATTTAGAGTAAACCCGTAATTTGTTGAATTTATTATTATAATTTTATTACTGTTTTATATTTGATTATTTGTTATTAAAATAAATACAAATAAAACAAAATAATAAATAAATAACATGCTCGTTGGTCTTGTGGTTAAAACACTCGCCTAGTGATCCACTGGTTGGGGGATCGAGCCTCATTCTAGGAGACCAGCAAGTTAGTCCTATTTTCATATCATAAGTGTTTAGCTTAGAAAATAGTAAGAATATTGATGTCAAACGTATTTCGTATAGAATCTTTATTTAAAAAAAAACCTAAATTTAAAACGTAGAAATGAAAACTTATCAGAATAGAATGAAAAAAAAAAATATAAATGAAAAATATGAATTCATTTTGAAAAATAATGTTTTTAAAGGCACATGGTAGTATTTTTAATAATGGTCTCATTGAGCTCTGTCCCTGCTGAGGCAAAATTTTTACTAAAATGCAATTAAATATTTTAAAAATCATAAATGAATTTGCAATAATAAATAATGCAACACAAAATAACCAAAAACTGCTAAAGATTATAAACAATTTATCTCAAAATTTATATAGCACGATATGATTAATATAATTGATATAATTTTCTTTTCATTGATTTGGGTATAAATAGTCCTTTAAAATATGGAACCATATAGAGACATATAAAGGCTTTGAAAAGGCACTACGAACGATATTCAAGACGTATGTTAAAAATAGAATTCCAAAATAAACGCGTAAAGGATAGTATGCATGAGGAATTAAATTAAAGTGCATCGAAGACGTTATCATTCAGCGAAAATTTCGATGAGTTGGCCACGTAGTTAGAATGTCTGAAATTATTTCAAAGAAAACTCTCACATATGGGTCAAAAAAAGCTACCCTGTAAGCAAGCCTTCAAGAGGCTGTAGCAGACTCATACCGGATCACAGCGAGCTTGCAGTAGACACCACCAGAGGGACGCGGTGCTAGTGGGCGATCAAACCGGGAGACCCTGGCTTGGAGACGAGAACAGCAAGCCCAGATTTTCATTCTGCTTCCATTTTTCATTCCTCTTAAAGTGAAACTTATTTTGTACCTATAAATCTAACAGCTACCAGTATTTCATAGTGTTTCGACTGCGGACCACAAATAAACCAGACAACAAAACCCAAGATATGGTTTTCTTTATTAAACACGCCCGAGATGTCATTCTACCTTACACATTATTTAATTGGCTAGTGCAACATCAGTCAGTTGAGTATTCTAAGTAAACCTTTTAACTGTTACATACTATACTAGCCAAAAGGCCAACATTATTTGAGTTTAAGAACTGGTTGCAGGTAAAAATCTTAACTGGCAATAATATACAGTGGCACTGAATACTAAGAAGCAGAAAATCAACAAAATGCTACAACATAACAGTCCACAGCCTTAGATCATGCTCCAAAACTTATGGATTCAGGATTGGACTCTTTACTCACCAGAGGACCCACAATCGTAAAGATAGTCTTCCTCGGATACGAGTGATAGCCGATAATGATAATGAATAGAAGATGAAAAAAAAATTAAGCATATTTAAAATATAACTATTATATAATATTACACATTAACTCTTATCAACGCAACCACATTATTAGATAAAATATTACGTGAGTTTGCAAAAACCTTTTTTAAAACCATTTGTTAAAAAGGTTATAATTTTTATACCCCTTGTTGTGTTTAATAAAAGTTGACAAATTTACCAACTTTGATAAATACCGCCTATAAATTCACTGAATTCATTAGCCAGGTTGCATAGTTTGTGTAAAACGTATAATGGTTGAAGTAATTTTTATCATAACATTATTCATATTAATGTTTACTAATATTACAAAATACAGCTCACCGCGATACCTTGCTCTAGTAAACTGGGCAGGAATACGTTGGATATGAATTTATTAAATTCATACTTCTTGTTACGAATTATTATATTAAGCATTTTGTTTTATTAATACTCTATCAGAGATCAATTTGCTATTGCCCATTGCTGGTAAAATGCTGTTCCGCGAATAATTCTGGCTTCTGCGCGTTCACGGTCCCTTTTTTAAAGCGATGCGATGATTTGAGCTAATGTTCGGAGTCTCGCCATTAGGGCTTTATCGGCCAAACATAAACCATGTATGGCATCACCTTTGTCTTCACGCAGAAATATATACATCCTCGTATATCAGTGGCGTACAGTCAGTACTCTGAAACAAGCTGTACTCGACTAGCATCTCATAATATTCCTATAACAATTATTCAGATTATAATATATCATAATATTATATCAGAAAAATATTTAATTTCGCCCCGTTCCCGAAACATACAGTTACGTACAGCTTATTTCAATGTACTCCCTGCACGAGCCTGTCATTTTTATGATACATACCTCATACACTTGACTAATATTAGTAATGTTCATAATGTTAAACCATTGTAACATTATTGTACGGCAATGGTCATTTATTGAGCCGACGAGTATCATTCACTCGAGAACTCTTCAGCATCTCGAGAATGATATAAGGTTTCCCTACATTTTTTTGAGAAAAATAAAAATCCAAGAATTCATAAACTATCCGCTAGACATCTCGTCCCTTACACACGAACTAGCTTTTTTATTCCGACTGCGTTTGAAATATAATTCGCAATTATTTAATAATATATTAGAGATTCAGAGTCGGTGTTGTCCGAGATTTATATTTAGTTACAATGTAAAATATGGATTTAGGAGGAGAAAGGATGTACGCAAAATTCAGTCCAGGCAGAGGGAGGAAGATATCCGGGAGAATTAAGTGGGATGACTATAATAATATTAGGATCCTAGAGTAAAAGTGAACAAAATTTAGATGTTGTTCAATGTACAAGTAATATACATTTATATGGAATGACTATATTTCGCACAGGATCCTGAAGAATAACTATGTAAAAATTGGAATGGATGGTATTCAATATAAAGTAATACATTGTCACATGAAAAATGAGTCGTCCCCAGGTAACCCTGTGCACCATCTTAGTCAATAGAAACAGATGGGTTTCGACGTGTGTGGATCCACGATCTTCGTGTTGGCCAATTAAATTTCCGCTAAGCGGAGGGCGTCTATGATTAAGACAGGATAGGTGATTTGTCACTTTTTATGGTGAAATGGAACAGCTAATAAAAAAAGGAGCAAAAATCGGAGCATGGCAGCTCTCAGGGGCCGAGGCGAAATGCCTGGCGTCCTCAACCCAGATGGAGGGAGAATTTTTCTGTTAATTTGGTCAACTGTCCAGGCAAAACTTCTGGAATACGGCGGACGATTCATGGAACAGTAATCGGTGATGACTTGGTGAATCGAGTGCACTCTGGGCTTGGTTGGTTCTCCAGGGCCTCGGACAAAAATAATAAGAAAGTAGAGAGAAGGAAAGTGAAATGTACATGAGAACTTTTCCTTTCCCCTGCAGACAAAAGTTCCATATCCCTGACTTGGCAAAAACTCACACAGTGTAAGTGCCGATGGAGGCTAGCTGGTGACATGAGGCCCGGTAATCTGATCAGCCTGCCTGGCTAGCCCGGGCAGTATGTCACAACATATATTATTTACATCAGAAGGAGAGAGAAAGGTGGTTATGTTTAATTAATTAATTGATTAAGATCTATTAAACAGCATACGATTGCATACACAGAAATATTTAGATTCAGTTTTATTTACGATATAAAAATATCATCAATACCTTTGTCAATATCATCATTTTGTACCATAACAGGGTAGGGTTTACTTCACTAATATTCTATGAAAGGACGGGAGAAGAGGTCTTGATTAATCCCATTTTTATATAATTTTAGAATAATTTAAGGAGTGGGGACACAAAATAGAGTAAAAATATCATAGCTAATAACTAGCATTCTGCATCGACACGTGTTCAATAACATTCAAATGAATTATTTAAAAAAAAAAAAATTTTATTCCAAAATCTCAAAACTTGTGCTAACAATTTTTGTACCTACTGTATTTTAAAATTCCAAGGGTGGTATTCGTAACATATTAATTAAAGCAATAAGGTACTTTATTGTTTATCCCTGTCGAATATGGGGTTAGTTATGAAGTACGTGAAGGGCGGAAGTATGACAAAGTGCTATACATATAATTATATATAATGAATATAAAGTATATACTTGAGCTTGTCGCATCTCTAGATAAGGCATAACTTCCGTTTTTAATTTTGAATATTACATTTACGCAAAAATAACATACGCTTGTACATTTATATCTCAAAATATAATAACTTATAACTATTTCATTGTTCATTGTTTTTAATTACTAACAATAGATTATTTTTTTAGACTGGATGCTATTTTTGTGAGTTATGATAATAGTTAAGACGGGAAACAAATATTATTAGAAAATTATATATATATTTTTAAAATTAAAATAAAAGTTTACGAACGTGGTTTATACAGATAGAACGATTTATAAACGTAAAGAAATATATGTTTTTCTTACGTTTTATTTCACTAATACCTATAAGTTAAAACTAATAAAAAGTTTGACAACTATTTAGACATCTCAAGCACATAATTTGAGTACTTGAGATGTTCTAATAACTACAACTATTCTGAATTCTCCAATCAACTTTTGGAAACAAAATACCCTTTTATATCAATTTTAGATACAAATACTAGGTACAACTGTACTATCTAGATAAAAGTTTTAATAGCAAATTAAATATTATAAATAACTAAATCCATTTTGCAAATAGTCACCATTTAAATTTGTTTTTATATTAGTTCCTACTTATTTATAGTTTTGTTTTTATCTATGCTTGTATTTTTAATTTCAGTATACCTATATTGTTTCCTAAAGAAGATTACCTATGAATTTATCAATAAATTGTGATTTAATGCAAAGCGTTTTTCTTATTATTTATATAATATGTTGCCACAAAGTAATTTTGCAAATATTGAAGAATTTACATTTTTGTTGCGTAGAAATTCAAGTAAAAGAATACTCCTCTGGATGTTTAAATACCTTCACATTTACAGCTTTTTTTACTCGATGACCATTCGGGAAATCTTTATGGGATCCCATTACGGTGGCACTAAAGTACCAATAGCATTTCAAGTGATAGCTTTTATTCTTTGAGGTATTTCCCTAAATTTTTTATCTTCACTCTTCGAATGAATAATATAAAATAAGTATGATTTTTTTACCTACTCATATAATATCATTTTTATGTATAAGTAATTTAAATATATATATTTATATATTTTTTTTAACCTTACTCTAGAATATCTATCTTGGCATGGGATAGTGATACGATCAACAGAAACCTTCCAGAAACCATAATTCTACATAACATGGAGTAAATATCTTAGATTAAATTTCTCAAAAGTATTATGTATGAGCTGTAAATTGAAGTTGGCCTACGCGTGTCTTTTATAATGCGCTCGATCTAGTAGCCTTAAATTAGATAAATATAAATAAAATTACATGAAACTTATTATAGACGTGCTTGTTGGTCCTGTGGTTAAGAACTATAAGGACTAGCTTTATTGGTTAATATAGACTCTAAAGGGTCACCAAAAGGATTGTATTTATTCTCGGATCGAGAAACTGATGTTTAAGATTATGAATAATTAAAGATGAATTCCTCAAATTCTCACGCAGGTACATTCAAATATCGCATTGTATACTAATGTTATTAAGTGTGCGTGTGAGTGTTGGTGTTGCTGCTAGGGCAGGTTGATTATAATGACGTGCTTACAAAAGGTTGTGTTTTTTGTCAAATGAAGTATAATTGGAATTACACTGTTTGCTAAATTATATGTGAAAGTTCAGGATTAACGAAGTTCACTGGAGGCAGTTCTGAGATGCGCGCGAGAAGATAGCCAGAAAAAGAGTGATCGGTTCTGGTGGTTTCTCGGATTTGTTGCGGCGTGATGTATCATTGTCTGCATTTCTATTTATTTATTGTCAAGTGTTTGTTTATATGGCCCAGTCTGTGAGGTGCGTATAGGGCATACATAGCTATTTGATGCATTTGCTGGTTCTACAGTTAAGACACTCGCCAAGTGATCGAGTGTTCAGGAGTTAGTCCAGCAAGCTAGTCCTATTTTTATAGCACAAACGTTTAGCATAGTTTAAAAATAGCAAGAGTATTAATGTGACACATATTCCAGGTACTCGTGGCTATTAAAAATGGCAAAATATCTAAAAGTTAATTATAATATAATAATAATAAGTTTATTCCAGCGTGATCGGGTTTTTTTATGAAAACCCGATTCGCCATAAAGATAATACATATTATATAATACATTTAAGTTACAAAATATTATTTATGTTATGAAAAGAAAAACAGAAAAAAGAAAAGTTCACACACATATATATAAATATAAACAAAACAAAAACAAAACATACAAACAAACTTGTTTCAGCTGATTTTACTTTTGAAGAACTAGTTGAATGAGAGACAGAACGAAAACTGTTAAACAATGTAAAACTAATCTAAAATATAACAAAAATAGAACAAACGAAGCGTGTGATATGTGTGGAAAATATAAAGGACTTTTAAATAATTTAATATTAATGCTAAATGTATACCAAATTAATTAAAAGAAGTAATAAATGATTTTTGATTTACTTAATATTTTATTTTTATTTATCTTTTGGGTGTTTTTGCAACTAGAGCAGGCGGATTTATTTAATACGTACTTACAGAAGGTTGGCACGAAATTGTAAGTCGGATGCACGATTAGAAAATTAATTACGCGAATAAAGTTGAAGACTGGAGTGGCTCGTTTGTCGAAAGAACGGTTTGCGGAGAAGTAGTTGGCTAGCTTTTAGGACTTGTCCGTCACGATGTATTGAAATCTACTGTTAGTCGGTGCATTTTGGCACTATATAGCTGTCAGGTGATTTGTTACACGGCCATGCTTGTGGTGAGTGTGCAGGACCACTACAACATCTTAAGATCAAAATAATGATTGCGATCTTTATAAGTATGCGGTTGCATCCGATTATTAAGAATTAAGATTTTTATTTACGTACCTACATATATAAATAATGTAAATTAAAGCTGGTAAAGCCCCTTAAAACCAGGCATAATATTTATTTTTAATAATAATATGTATATTTCTTGCTCATAACTCATTGCATGTATATTGTATCTATTTTTAAAATTACAATATAATAACAACTTTTACAAATAGTACAATGTTCAATAATACCACGTTGTATAAGAGTATCATGTTGTATTTAATAAATTTAACATAAACATTTTGCAATAATTTAAGGCAGGTATGGCGAGACCCCTCGTGACATTATATAAAATGAGTCGGACCATGAAGCGGTCAGGGGTGAATTGTACAACGTCCCTTAAAAATATTTTTTTCTCCGAAAATTACCGTCCCGTCCGTGAGATAATTAATGGATTTCTGAATAATAACAACCCTTAATGGGTATAAAAATAATTCCATTAGGTCGCCTTCATTATCATTTAATTAGAAAAACGTTTATTTATAAAAGGCTTTTGGAGCTTCGTTCTACATAATTTCGCAGTAGCAAAGATATTACCATATTTTTTAGGGAAAATAAATTCAATGTCTAATTTATGTTTTCTGTAAATATTGAGTAGTGAACTTCATAAACACTTGGTTTTTGATTTAATTCGTTTAAGACGATTTTCGCCAAATAAGAGCATTATCAATTAAGACATCAATCGCTTGATTAAAATTACTGAAAAGCAGAAAAGCGTTAACGTAACATAAATACAAATTAATATATTTTAGCACTTCACAAAACAAAAATGCATCGGCTCTACTCTATTTTTCTTTTCGTGAAGCTTTTAAAAATCACTTTTTTTGAGAAAATCATAAAAACCGGTTTAGGTGGCGCAACGGCGATTTGTAAAGCATGTTCAGACTCCAAGAGCATTCTTTATGATCATAAATTCTTCTTCATCGCTGAGGGATCGGCTGCACTGGATCAGATGTCCAGGGAGGACTGGCACGAGGTAGGACTAATGATTTTTAAAGCACTGCTCGGCATCCTTGTTCGCATCTGATACTCGATAATTCTAAAGAAAGACGATATATATTTTTTAATTCTATTATTATACCTAGACAACTTTTAATATATTATAATTTACAATTTAAAATATAACTACTAGACCAGCAAGCATTTAAATAAAATATTGATTTAGATGTTATACCACTTAGAAATAGTGTCTGGAAGATTGTTTGTCCACAATTTTATGACTACAATTACTCGTCGTTAATCTATATTTGTTCGTAGCATATTTTGAAAAAAAAACACATTTGCGATTATTGTTTTTTTTTTTAAAATACTTCCAAGATTAGTTATGTCATCAGTACTATCGGTCAAAATCAGCAGAAATGTGGATTTATAATATAAGTATTTTATTTCATGTACCATACTATTGTGCTACCTTTTTTGTACATTCGTATGAACACACATATATAAGTAATGCCAAGGAAAGTACATAATTATAAATTTTCATTAAAAAAAAATATATTTTTAAAATTGTATTCCAATTGTGCCTGAGAATGGGTGTGAAAGAATTATGTTCCAAGAGCCCTTAAAGATGTGCTTCAATAATTACAAATGGTTTTATAAATAATAAGAAAACACATTGTTTAAACCATCATATATTGTAATACAAATTAAATGCATCAATTAAACATACAGATAAACTAAGTTTATCCAAATAATATTTTATCTGCCACCGGGATTCGAACCAGGATCTCTTTCTATCCGAGGAAGTGCGATAACTAATAAAAATAATAAAAAGGTGATAGCTTTTAAATAAATGGAACGTAAAATGTATCAATTTGAAATAGCTGCAACAAGTTCGAAAAATTTGTCGACTATTTACGAAGCTGACGTAGTGTAATTGGTTATCGCACATCTCCGGATAGGAAGATATCCTGTTTCAAATCCCGGTGGCAGCTAAAATATTTTTTAGATACATTGAGTTTATCTGTCTGTATATCTTTCTAATTGATGCATTTAATTTGTATTAAAATATCACAGAACTATGTTCTGAAAAAATAACAACTTCATAAATAATAATGTGTTCTCTTTGAAATACAATATATATATATATATTGATTTATCAACATGTTTCAAGACCAATATTCCCTTCATTAGGATACAAATTGTATATACTAAAATTAAAAATACAAGTATGAAAAAATAAAACTATAAATATATAATGGTTTAAACTTTAAACGAAGTGTTTTTCTTTCTTATTATTTATAAAATGTGTTTACAAAAGAATTTTGCAAATATTGAAGAAATAAATTGTTTTGTTTGCTTTATTTTTCATATTAATTGCACACTATATTATATATCATTCATTATATACAAAAAAAGTGGCAGCTGTAAGAAAATTATTTATTAAATCGGGATGTTTTAACAATTAAATTTTTTAGCCATTTTAATTGTGTTTTATTTATTTATTTCAGATAAAAAAATAAGTAAAATGTGTGCATATCTTTGAGATCCATATAAAACATTATAAGTAAATATTTTACAAGACGTATTATATTATAATATACTATAATATATAATAATATACTCTATCCTTTTTAAATGTCGGTCTGTTGACATATTAGGATGCTGTCATAATTAACAAGCTGCCATTGCATTGAATCCTCAACCGAAAGCTAGCAACACAATATAGTAGAGCCCTGAATTATGGAAATACCACAGAAATCCGAACAACAATCGATACACGCTAATGCATTGTACTTGCATGCGCTGTAGTGCGGATAGTGTAAAATTTGTTTAAAGTTCTACAAGCTGCTAGACAGATGACAGTTTGCTTTGGGGCTACATTTGCTAAACCTCCTGGCTAGCATGTTAGCGCGACTGTATTGTGTTCATTTTGAAGGTGTCGAATTATATCACTGATTGATACTAATTCATATTAATTAAAATTTTTGATAAAATAAAAATAAAGAAAGATTATTCTTATAATGGTTGTTTGCGCAGGGGATGGAAGAGATTTGGTACAGGAACAGGAAAGGAAGGGCTCAAAGCCCAACCAGAAAGGAGAACACGACCTGCGTGCCAGTCATTGTCTCTTTGTCCATACGTGTTGTCTGATTTCACTCTACCCCAGAAGCGCACATTTCGTTGATACGCACGAAGTCAATAACACGCACCATGCACAATAGCAAGAGGATTGATTCAGTATAAAATACTGATCAGTCCCACACGTACAATTGTATAATGTACAATAGCGAGACGTCAACAGTTCAGTTTGCCGTGCTTAATAACGATATGAAAACTGATCAGAGTTATAAACAACATAGCATACAGAAAAAATATCGTGCTCTGAGGTAAAGAAGGGGGGTGGACAGATTGGTACTAGGACAGAGACCATGATGTTTACATAATTATGCATTTAGACGCGCGCTCATGGCGACCGCGATCCATAAAGTCATAAAGGTCAAACAATGGTCATTAAAGTCATCACTTTCGGTTCTAGAACCCCTGATAAGTCTTGACCTTTAAAAATTTTAAGTCTTGTATTCAGAAATGACTTCAGTAATTGCTATTCAGTCATCCTCTTTGCATGGCCCGACCACCGAAGTTATCTTATTAAGTTTTCTATAACTCTAACATTATGTACATAAATACTTTTAATACTTTGGACATAGACCTAAGGCAAGTAAATGCTGATTAAGCATTTTAGATGAAAAGTGCAATACCTTGTACACATTTATTAAATTTAAATTGAATAAAAAAATTTATCAGAATATATATATTGTTGCTATAAAACTAAGATTAGATATCTAACACATAAAACATAAAACAATTTTTTGCTGATGTTTGTAACGTTAACTTTGTGGTTGGACATGATTATTATTTTTTATAAACTAACAAACAATGTGTATGCATGCCACATTATGCTTATACAAAACAGATATAAGCTTAATGTAGTTTATGCAAAGATTGTTAGTTAATAAAAGTTAACCATTACCATACCGTGATATAAAATACCTGTATGCAACCATGTTGTCAACTCGTGTTACCGTAAGATATTTGGAGTTTTTTTAGCCTCAAAAATACGAAAAAATGCTTTCATTAGCTTTTGTGATTTTAAAATTGTTAATGCCATAAATTTACTCAAAATATTGAACATTAAATGTGAAAAAAGGATTAATATTATATTATGATTCGGAGAATTCATCAAGTCCTATATAACATTCCTTCTTATCTCTCTTCATTTAATCAGTGAGAAAGATACCTAATTACATTAGTATGTTTTTAATTATTTTTTTTGTAAAATTAATGTGTCATCTCTTTCTGTCTTACCACAAGTGATATTTTTGCCAATGTATTAATTTTACAATAGAGTAAATTGAAAAATAATAATTTTTGTAAGATTCGCTTTACGTAATTTGTTTTTCACTATTCATTTCTAAGTGTAAGTATTTTCCTTAGGATTAACTAAAATATTAATGTGTGTATCTAACGATATATTGGGGCGGTAGACCTGCATTACATCATGGTTTGGGAAGGGTTAATAATATATTATTATATAACTATATTCATCTTCAGAACACTGAATCCTGGATCTAGTTGCAATATAAGATAAGTATTATTTTAACACATCTACTTAATCTCACTTTATTTTTCCAGGTAATATTGAAGGACATAATTTAACCGTACTATAAATGTATAGTTATAATGTTCCTCAATTTTATGCATCATATCATGTATTATGGTACATCTAGAGATTGAAGTCGAGTGCATCGGTTCCTTTTATGAAGGCACTATCTCTCTACATCACTTTCTAGGAACGATCCCTTCGGAATAACCAAGCCCCGATCATAACACTATATTATTTTTATATATTTATTATTCGGAATTCGCTATGAAATTTTCGAAATTCAAAATTATGTTTATGAGAACGAATTTTGGAATTTTCAAATTTCTTATACAATCCCTAGGTACTATGCACTTGATTCAGATAAGACTAGATCAAGTCTGAAAAGATTTTTTTTCTTACAGCTAATGATGGTAAATCCGATAATTGTTTTATTGTTGTTAATACCTCGCATTTCAGGATTTGATTTGCAACCCTCGATACTTTGGTGTCTTTGAAAGCGGCCGTCTTCAGCTGGAGCTCTGAAATGGGTTTTTATTTGAGCTAAACAGCTTTCCGCGCGAATGCCTTTGGCGTAGATCCAGAAAATATCGAACTGACACGTATCCGAAGATGATATCTCAAAAAGTTTAGTTATTGATTATCGTCGAACAAAGTTTGCGGTTTGAAATAAAACTATACATAATACTAGAAAGGACAGTTTCGCTTTGTATGTCGAACAATCTCAAAAATAACTTTTTAAATATATACGATTTCAGTCACATTCACTTGACAATATTATTAGTGTGTAGGATTTTTCAAAAATAGAGAGAGCGCGTACGTTTAATACTAAATCGCCTTATTCAATAGTTCTCCATGGAATCTGAAGTTTATGTCTTTAAGCATACTCTGAACTTTATATTATAGAAAATCTCAAAAAATTAATAATATTGTATAATAATTCCCTGGAATAAACTGTAAAGTTATTAGTGCGATAAGATTCCGTGGACTGTATCAATTATAATATTGATCAGTGGACGCAACCCGAATTGGATTTATGAACGAAAATAAGGGTAGATGGATCTGGCCTACCTTGCTCTAAAATTCTGGGTTGGACGTCGTTTTCACCTCCAGTTGACTAGCACGTTTGTTGTGAAGAACCGAGAGATCACTGCACTTCTGGAACTGTTGAGAACACAGCTTCTTCGTGGTCCGAGCGTTACGCACGGCGCTGCTCTCGGACGGCAAAGAAAGAGCAAGACCTTGATAGTTCTGTGTCAGAAGGCAGCCTCTCCCCCGTCGGTGAAATCCCTAAGTTATTGGTTGGCCAGATTAAGGTTTTTTGGAAGGACAAATGCACAGGGAGTGGGTACTTGACTAGCGCTACTTGTGATATTTTAAAGTTATTTAATTAAAAATAATAGACATAACTAATTAGTTATTTAGTAAGAAACAATTCTATTGTCTAAGTATGCAAAATATTATTGGTCAGATAATCATTAAATAGCTTTTTTATGTATACGTGTGGCGTATTTCATTTTTTTATTTTTTTTATCTATTCTTTTTCATATTACCTACAGTATCGCGGGGGTAAGCAAAGAGCATAGAGTGCTACACTTCGTCCTGACATAATTCTCACCTCATCCACATTCATACATTTTCTCATACAAGCTCGCCGATTATTGGGGCTTCTAACAGGACCATCCTCTAGTATATGGTTTTCCTGGTTATTCCAAGTCTTCCGCAGACATCCTCTGATTCTGATTCCACCAATTCTTGCGTCATATATCTTTCTTACCATTCTATTTTTATTTATCCGCACTGAGTACCATCACTTTCGGCTTGTTGACAGGTGAGTAGACTCTGAATAGTAAACTTATATACGCAATCGCATCTCTGTGCGAAGGAAGTTCTGCGTATGTAAGAATCAATGGATTATTCACAGCATAGTTTGACAATACAAAGAGTGTCAAACAGGGTTGAGTAATGTCTCTATGGCTGTTCAACTTGTATATGAATAAATGTGTGAAAGAATTGGAATGTATGAATGTAGAAGCAAAAATGTGTAATTTCATAGTACGCTATTTATTGTACGCTGATGATGCAGTACATATGGTGAATAATAAAAATGTACAATCATCTAAAGTCATTGAGCTATGCTATTCATATAAAATATTTATGTCGTGGTCAACATACACCAACATCATAAAAACAGTTTAATTACTAATATAATTTAAAAAAATAGATCATTTTTATAAATCATTGGTGTAATAAAGAATACTTTCTTCAAGATTGACAAAATACGAGACATTTATATCGAATATTTTATAAATAGTATGGTGGATATTTGGTGCCATCAGTGCCCAGACCAGTTAAATGCGCTGCTAAGCGGAGGTGTGAACTAGTGATGAGAAAAAATGCTACTCTTGACTAACCGGTGTGATTGCGATTGGTATTCGATAATATCAGTGATTGATATCTGTGACTATGATTACAGTTTCTGATATCATATTACACAAAATAATTTAAAAAAAAACAAAATACATAAACATAAAACTTCATTTGCGTAAAAAACATATTCTAGCATAAATAATTAGAATAGTTAGTAGAAAGTTATAGCACATATATACACAAACCTAAAAAATAAAAATAAAAAATACTAACAAAATAGCATAAACATTACTAACAAAAACATATTCCAACAAATGGAGCTAATCAAATTACAAAAAATCCTGTAGATGGCGCTGATTCAAGTGATAATCGATTTAAACGGCGGCGTCAAAAAATCAATAGAATTTTTAACAAAAAAAAAATGTTGAATCACGAATTACAATATTCGCAGATATTCAATTACCAAGAGTGAGTGTGACTCAAAAATATCAGTGATATACTCACAGTTTGTGACTTTGAGCTCATCACTAATGTGAACTACATGGGAACAGACCATACTTGAGTAGAACGGATTAGAGTAAAGTCACGGCCTAACAGTTCTGTGAAATAATCATGTGACTCCATTTTCTTTTGACTACTGACTCATTTTGATACAAATACTTACCATGTTTTACTTCTTAACCTGTGTCTAAGCTGGTTAGTGGTATATGCTGTCTAGCTCACTGTAAATTTTTCATTATACATTTTATTTTATCAACTTATCCTCAGATGTGACGCTTTTTACAATAGTATTTTGGAAAATTTAAATAAATTATTAAATAATCTAGGAATATTTAAGGTGCTGGTTTCTAAAATATACGAAAATATAAATGATTTAATACTTCGGGTTTTACAAAAAAAAAAAAAAACATTTTTCAACCCTTCATAATTTCACTATGGTTTCAGATGGACCTTCTTCAAAGTCTATCTATCAAAACTGCCCACTGAAATCCCGCCAAATGTGTCTTATTTTATAAAAAAAAATGTCAAAATCAACCGAATTTGAATGTTTTTCGAGTATTCGCTTCTCTTGGCTTATTTTTCTTGAATATTTTTATAAAACGCGATTTACGTCACGCATTTCGTAATTTGACTGCGGACGGTGAGAATGCTTTTAAGAAAGTGATAAAATAAGCAATGCTATAAAAAGAGATAAAGTCAACACTTATACATGTAAAAATAATACAAAAATGAAATATTAATATTTTGTTTAAATATATGTGTGCGTCAACTACTTCATTTTTCTTTTCTTTTTTTACAAAAATATTATTTTGTTACTAGAATGTGTTGTATGCATTATTTATATGGCGAATCAGGTTTTGCACCAACAACCCGATCATGTTGAAATAAATACATTATTATTATTTTTATATTACGCTAAACCCTATGCACCTACCGTTTCTTCACCAAACTATTTATTTATTTATTTTATGTCATATGTTGTGAGTACATTTCATATTTTAATATCTGCCTCACTTTGCTTCGCCCCGGGCTGAGGCAAGTATTTTACATTTTTAATCAATATTCATATTATACATAATTAGTTTATCAACTACAAATTTAGAATAAGTTATAAAAAAATTAAAAATATGATGCAATATTTGATCTTGAGAAATTTATAATTTATTTAAAATTTATAAAGACAATGCACATTTTAACAAGTTTAAATAATACAGTACAATTTAATTTAACACACACACATGTACAGGCTGCTCACTCATTGGTGTTGGGTCCGAAGTCTTGACTCTTTACGTCTTCATATCGAAGGGGTGACCATGATATACATATACGTTCGGTATGAGTTTTTTAGCCAAAATTTTATTGCGCCTTTGAATTGTCTGTATTGCTCAATATTTTTTATGTATTTAGGGAGAGAATCGTACGATTTGGATGCTACGAAAACATTGGTTTTTTACCCGTATGTAGTGCACATCCTAGGAATTGCTAAATTATTCTCCTTTGAGATATCAATGATTATTATTAGATATCAATGATATACCTGGTTATCAATGATTATTATTAATGACCTTGTTATAATTTAATGTGGTTCTGAGTAGGTTACTAATATTGGATGGATTCAAATTAATATTAGTATGTCATCTAAAAAGAAATATCCTTCTAGACAAATATATTTTTATTAAGGAGAACACATTCTTATTGTGAGGTTGTAATTATTCAGAACGTAGGTCTGTTATGTTTAAGAATGAGTTGTTCTTAATAATATATAAGTTGTATCAATGTGTCCAAAATTTAATAAAAATGGATTGTTAATTCTGGCATCTGCTATCGATTTACTCAAAGGTATTTGAGATTCTGCAAAAACAATGAAGATGGCTTTCAAATAATGGAATGATAAATGTATTTATATGAAAAAGTGTAACATATAGGTTCAAAAATTTGTTGTCAAAAATACTATCGCCGTAGCATAGTTAGTAATGCACCTTCCCCGGATTGGAAAAGAGATATCAGAAACAATATTTTTTGATAAAATTGATTTTATATGTATATCTTTATAATTAAAACATTAAATAAGTGTTTAAAATATATTTTTCGTTACCTACCTAGGTTTGGTAAATAATTTATATGAATTGAATGTATGAAAAGATTTGTACCACTGAATCTGGTCGTTTATTGCACTAAGTTACATTTAAAGTAAAGATAAGTACATTACACGTATTGAATGAGATATCACCGCGGAATTATTAAATTTATGAAGATCGACTATGCTGCGTAGAATGCAGGCCACAGCCAGCTAAGAAATGGATGATGAGGAGAGAAAGTGCATATCAATTGATGAAATCATGAGACCCTGGTGATGCTGGGTGCGTTTCATGTATGAGCTATAATATTTTGGTGAATACTCCGGCTAGGGAATATTTTACAGGGCTATTCTTAGATGGCAGCAGGAATCGGACACAGTATGTTCATACATGTAAGATATAACTATAGGGTAATTTATTTTAAAGGCTGAAAGCGATTACAATTATGTTATGTGGCAGTAATGTTGTATGGCAACCTCCACGTAGCTACGATTTTAGGTACGTGTTTTTAGAATTAATATAACAGTAAAGGGATATTGGAATTTATCTAGGTTGTAAATAAATAAATAAAATAAATCACTAAAAAATTATTTAGAAAGATGGTCAATCAATATTTTTCGATTCCGATTGGTTTATCATAAAATTAAAACAATAATATTATGTCGACAAAATACGAACGTTTTTTAATCAAAATGACGACCGTGTTTCTTTTCTTAAGTTGATATTTATATATAATAGAATTTTGAGATTAAAACAGTTTTAGAAATATAAACAAACGGGAAAGAAAAATATACTTTAATAAGAAGTAATGTAAAGTATGTGTAATGCAATGTATGTGTAAAGTAATAATCAATAATCATTATAAATATATTAAGTGATACCTAAAAATAATATAAAGAACCCTAGTCAGTATGTTTGATTCAGAAAAAAATGCGCCATAAGGTTATGTAATCTACAATAATATAACAATGGATGACATAGGTGAAGGACAAATATTTTTTGTAAAAAAGAAAACATCGAATCAGTTAAAAAATCCATCTTTACATAAGGTAATGTTTCGTTTAATGTATACAGATTTTTCGTAAATTTTTACTGTAAAATGAACCATATAACTCTTGCGCTGTGCGCGTATCTACGTAAGAACCTTTTGTAGAAAACATCGCGAAAGAAAATCAATGATGGAGCACTTTGCGAAATGGCAGCGGTCTTGTAATTTGCATTAGCTAACGCAGAGTTAAGTAAACAGAAACAAATGATAAACATCTATTAGTCATACAAAAGCGCAAATAGTGTGAAGTGTGACTCCATATAATCATTATATAATTCAAACTTATTTTTAATAAAACATATAATTTTTATTTTCACTTCATATACACACAAATAGGTATTTTAGAAAAAAAGTAGGATATATCAAATATCTTGAAAAAAATACATTGGCCAAACCAGGAGAAATTTAAATACTTACATAAAGAATATCGACGCTGTCTGAAAAATAATAATTTCCTCCGAATTCTCTAATCATATTTATTAACCGCGATCTAAAATTACACTACTTGGTACCATATAAGGAAATAATCATAAATAATCTCAAAATGATATAAATACAGAAAAATTTGAATTCGGAGAAAACATTAATAAACAATATTATATTATCAAATCCTTCGCCGCTTTTATCAATGTTTCCTAGAAACAATAAAACCACTTCCTCTCCTACATGCCCCGCCGCCCCAATAACCAACTATATTTTATTTTAGTTCAATTTACACCTGTAGATGGGAAGGACTGTTTTTCCTGAAACTCAAAAAAATTGTGCGTGTGTATATACAAAGTGAAAATAAAAAATGTATATAAAAAAAAAATTAATATGCTATACACCACGAAGTAACTGCCAAATCCATCAATGATATTAATTCAAATTTAATTACATTTACAAAAAAAAAAAATTTCTTTCATGATAAAATGACTTTTTATCAATTTTTGTTATCACGATTCTCGTATCTATTAGAATAACTTTTCTGTATCTTTATCTTTAGTAGTTTGTGGACTCCATTTTTATCAACAAAAAAAAGTGCCATCTATGCCATTCAAGTTAATAAATGAATAAAAGTCGCGATGTACGAAAAAGTGGAAAATATATCTTGAGCATGTAGGAATTAATCACTGAAAAATTAAAATGTTCTAAACATAGGATCGTATAAAATGTTCATTAAAATTACAATGTTCTAAATAACGATTATTTTTTAAAATAAAACTGGAACGTTCACTTCGATATCATAAATATTTATTCTTTGTTCTGATTCTGCATTCAACCGGATTCTGTATATTGAATTCACACACAAGAAAATAAAGGAATCTTGTTCATTTTCGTATAATATTTTGTGTAAAATGTAATCAAATATTTTACTGCTTTCTTCACGAACAGTTCTCAGATGCTGTATGTGATATTCATAAATATTGTTTATTTTCTTCATTAACCCCAGTTTAAGAACTATTGTCTTGGTGTTGTGTTGTCTAATATGTTTTCGTAGTTTTTTAAAATTATTTTTAATAAAATCAAACTATAATACAAAAATTACAACATTTCAATCAATGTCCATTATTGTTCCGGACTTTATCCCATCTTTCAACCAATTTGTTGATGCCTTTTCTATAAAAATCGGCTGGTCTGGTATCAAAATAGTATTTGAACCAATTTCTGAGGTCATCATCGTTGTTGAACATAACGCCACCACGCATTTGATTGGAGAGCGATCAAAAAATATGATAAATCTGACGAAGCGGAGTCTGTAGGGTGGATGCGGCAGAATTTTCCTTTAGAAGCATTACGACTTTGATTAAATGCAAAAAGTAGTATATGTCGAAAATCATAATTTTTCTCAACTTGAAACTCCATAACTTAAGCCCTAAAAATAAGAAAAACTAAAAAAAACGGCTACACTTGCGTTTTAGAACAAAAAAAGAGCTATCTGCCACACATTTTTTGTCATAAAAAATAGCGGGCAAATACCATATCAAAAAAACTTATTAGATGACGCAATAAATATGCATTACATTACACATATTCTACTTGTTTACTTTTATTATTAATTAATTTCTAATTATATAATATCATCCTTAGTTCAACAAAAATAAAATATTAATTTTTTAGTTGCTTTTTATATTCAATAATCCGATATTTTGTTTACAGTTGCCTCCCCTCTCATTATCACGTTTTATGATTCAATCCGCGCAATATGCCTCCGAAAATGGTAAACAAATTTAAATCGTGGACACTTTAGCAAATTTAAAAAAAAATCCAAGCTCTTCAAACTTATTACCAAGCTGAAACATTTTTTTGAGGCCTATTATTAAGCAGTTATTAACAACCTACACGCTGGATAGATTAGATAAAGGTTTAATGGATGTGGTTATTGTTGTCTGAGGATCGAAGATTAGAGATGGCAAGGTTTGTTCTAATAAATTACGTAAATTAAATGCCAAGACTCCATTTTCGGAGTATTATAAGATGAGCGCAGGCATCATGGGTGTGTAATAAAATAACTACATACGCGTGGTTTTGTTTCGATGTTTATTAAAAAGTATAATCCAGTTGCTAAAAGTTTGACAGATCACAATAAATTTAAGTTATACTCAGACTCAGTAGAGAAAACACAATTAAAAGCAGCTGATCGACTGGATTTCACGAGAGGAAATGGGGCGGTGCAGTCCTCGTCAACCCAAAATTCATCACGCTACTTGATATATACCTCTATCGGCGGTGCACTGAAGCTCGTTTATGCACCATCGAGTCGCGAAGTCTTAGACTTTGGTGTTGTGTCGCCCTCTGTTCGCCTCAAATGTTTTCATTACTACACCGACCCAAGTGGACGTGGTCGGTAGGAGAGAAAGCTGAACGAAGGAGGAAGAAGGACTTCCGCGCGGGTTAGTGAGGTGCGTAGAGCGAGCGCCGGGTGGTGCTCCGCCGAAAAATGCAAAAACGGCGACGGCCAGAAACAGAGTTTAAGTAATATTTTTAAGGAAGATCAAGGATAATTGGCCCTTGATCTGCCTGTGAAACTCAAGAAGACTCTCCGCGGGAACGAACGGGAGGCTGCGAGCGATCAATAGGAGTCCGGGGCGAGCACAAGCCATACCGCAGCATCAAGATAGCGCCTTTTGAAAGCCTCTAGAAGGCGAGAGAAACTTTGGTCCGACCTCGTAGCGATCCGGGACCCCGACTACCACATCACACCATTGTAGTCACGTGTCATTCAGGTAACATTTCAACCTCGTACATAACCATAAAAATAGTGTCAGTTTCGTAGCCAATAGTGAGAACACTCGGTGGATAGAACTAAGGCGTGTAAATAAGATGAAAGACTCTACTCGTATAAATCATTGTGTCGGATTTTGTTGTGGTATTTAAATAAATTGTTCAATGTGATTAATTTGTAAATCAAGTGTTTTTATTGTTTGAGACTATTCCCATCCATCCGAACCATCCACTCTGACAACTTACATACAGACACCCACAGACTGAGCCAAGCCGGTGGCGCAAAGCGCTGGTGTTCGATCCACCGGTGCCAGCGCGTTAAGTAACAATACATATAAATAATAAATAAATATATATGTATGTTACCCGTACGTAAATATAATCAATGCCAAAGTATGATAAACATAGAGCACTATAAAATAGCGTAAAAGCAAATGTAATATGAATTTACAGACTACATAAAGTATTAAAAATAAAACATGCGGGAAGTTTATTTAGTAGTTAATCATATAACCATAATCGGCCGTATTAGGAAATGATTTTGATTGATTGCCCATCAATTTGTGTCCCTTAAGAAATTGCCCATTTGTCGAGAGGCATTTCTGATCCAGCACAAAATTGAGACGATATTTTTCTTATTAAGTAACAGGTTCCGCCTAAGGAAGACATCGACAAACAAAGCCAGCTAAGGACGATAAACGTGAATGAATTGACGCAATTGGTGCAGACAGTTGTTTGTGGCCATTTACGGCTATGCAAGGAGCTATCAATGTAAGTTATGTTATTTTCTAAGCCAAAACGCTCGCCGGGCCGGGATACAAGGAGATACGGTGTAAACTGTCTCTGTGGTTTGAATTTATTGTGTTTACAGTAAACGGAGACCCAATAAATTCACTCAACTGCGTAAGTATTAAAAACTTGTTTGAATTATAATATTGTGATCTTTTGTTCAACAATTACAACGTTTTATAACGCATAACATTGATATTTTATTTTTAATACGAAAAATATCAATAAATAATTAATGACCCCGATAGACAATCTTAGTATGAAAATAACAAATGGAGAGATATAAGGAGACTGCTATTCAGCAAGAAGGCTAAATTTTGTAAATGGTGATGTACAGTGCGATGAAGATTTTTAATAAAATGCCAGAAAAAATATCAATAAAAGTTGTATTATAAATTGATTATTATTGTAGTATATTTATTGATGATTAAGAAAATTAAACAAAATATTTAAAACTATCGGTACAGGAGTGCATGGTTTCCAAGGTTAACGATGTGTCCTTTTTTTTGTTAAGTTTTTGTCGTACTTAACCCCGGTTGACTCACTCTTAACTTTTAAAATATCTAAATAAACAAATACATAATATACACATATCAGGAAATAATTTTCAAAAGTAGTCAACTTAAATTTTTTTATTGATTTTAATGGTAATATTAAATTATTCACTCTCTTGAAAGAGTTTTTCATTATATGATTTTTAAATCAAGTCAAATTCAACGTCCGATCGTTTAAAAAACCTTCTAAATACGAAGTTGTCTAAAAATTGTTCAACCTTAACATGAAGATGGCAGCACTCGTCAACAAAAGTTGGGGACACGTTTGCACATGCTTTGATAAGTACTCACCGTTTGAGTGAGTCGATGTGAGTGTTTTTGTGAAAATGGAAAAAATCGAGTATCGAGCTGTCATTTCTTTTTTTTTTTTTTTGAAAGGCAATAAGCCTAAAAAAATTAAAGACGAGTTGGATGCTGTGTACGAGGATTCTGCACCATCATTTACCATGGTGAAATTTTGGGCAGCTGAAAACGTGGCTATACCAGCTTGGGTGACGATGAACGTTCGGGACAGCCAAAAACTGCAACCACTGTCGATAACATCGCTCAAGTTCACCAAATGGTGCTGAACAATCGTCGACTTAAGGTTAAAGAGATAGCAGAGGCTATGAATATGTCCAAAGAACGTGTTTGTCACATATTAAATCAAGATTTAGGCATGAGAGAACTGGCCACACGTTGGGTGCTGCGTTTGCTCACCACTCTGGACCAAAAACGTGTTCGAATAAACATTTCCAACGCTTTGTTGGCGCAGTTCAGGAGCAATAAATCAGAGTTTTGGCGCCGATTAATTACTGTCATTGATCAATTGCGATCAGTTGAGGAGGTCATCACCTTCGTAAATAACTATTTTGCAGAGAAATTCTCCAAATACTATTCGCTACGTATTAGCGGGTTAAAGGGATGGGAGCATCGCTGGTAGAAGTGTATGGACTTACAAGGAGACTATGTAGAACAATAAAAATAAATTTGAAGAAAAAATGTCTTGTTTCTTTGTTAGGTCGGAAACTTTTCAGACAGCCCTCGTAAAAGATAATTTTTCAATATTTTTCAACAATTTTTTAATACCTATTTTAATCTATTTCTTTACACGATCACCTCTTGCATTTAAACATTTATGATGCCTGATAATTCATTTTCAATTTCCGCTGTTGTAGTCTGATAGTTTATTGTTAACCGCAAGCTGCAATTTGTCATCACCTCTAAAACATTTAAAAGAGCTGAAAATCGCTTGAGGCAAGGTCCGGACAATACGCTGGATGATTGAAAACCCTTCTCAATCTTTGCTGAGCAGTTTTTCTTAAATGGACTAGCAGTGAATGACTACAACAGCGGGACTTTAAAGCTCGTGAAAAGGTAATTTGATTTAAAGATGAGAAATACTTATGTAGAAATTATGTGACAATAGATTAAGGTATAGTGTATTTAAAAAAATATAAAATTGTATAATAAAATATTTTTAAAAGGTTTTACTACTCTGGATTAACCTCGTACATAATTTTTAATACATTTTAATTCATTGTATAGCCTATATAATTATTGGTTCTATCATAAATAAATTTAATAATCTACAATATACAGTATTTAATATTTTTACAAAATACAGCAACATAATTCGCTTTTTTATGTGAACCAGATAACTCTTGAGAAATGACAAAAGTTCTTAGTACCCCATAAAAAAAAACGTTATCAGTAAGGTAGAAATGTAATAAAATCCCATGATAGAAATGTAGCAGTAGCAGTTGTGGAGTAGATATACAAATAATATAAATAAATTTAATAAAGCAACGTTGCTCCATCAGCGCAGAAATATTATTAAAAATCTGTCTAGGCTTATATTAATCTACATTTCAGCACGTTATGATCGCAATGTTAGAATTCCTCGAGGAGTTCATTCCGTGTTAGTATATTTTATTAATGTAATACTATGTGTATACATTTTTTTTACCGTTTTTGTACGGCTCGAAAATATTTCCTTTAATTTTATTTTGATATTTATAAATTTGAAATAAATGTGCTTAAGGTGTTATTTATTGAAATAGATAGTGAAAGTATTTATATTATATGAAACACTTGTTTTTATTTATTTTAATATTAGAAAATATAATACATTTTAAAAATAATCAGTAGGATATATATACAATTTCTTTTAACCTTTATTTCTTCTCTATGAGAGTAAGACTCGTGTATAGAGAAGGAGTATATACGAGAATTTATGTTTTAGTTAGTCTGTGTACATATTTTTTTTACTTCCGATACAAATTTATAGTAGTTTATAATTCTGATGGGGAGGTTGTTAAAAAATTTGATGTCTTGATAAATATAGTAATTTTGGATTGCGGTATATTTTAGTTTTGGAATATCAATTTGGTCTCTAAATCTTGTAAATTGGAATTCGTTTCTAATATTTAATTGATTTTTTATTTAAAAAAAAAAGGATTATTGAATTTTTTTTGGATATGTTTATTATTTTTGGTACATTGAAATCTGTGAAGAGTTGTATACTTGGAGAGTTTTTTTTTTAGAATAATTTTTATTATCATTTTTTGAATGATTTCTAATTATGATATTGAAATTTTATATGCTCCTCCCCATCCAATAGTACCATATTGAAAATGTTACTGTATAAACGCGTAATATATCATTTTCAGTCAGATTTGTAAGTGATGTTTCCGAGTCTTAAAAATATGTAGGTAGTTTTCCATATTTTGTTAGTAAGATTAGTAATATATTCTTTCCATTTGAGTTTGTTATCCATTATGATTTTTAGGTACTTGATACAGTATTTTTCTTCAATTGATGATCATTGGTTACAAGAGTCTTCTTGAGTACAGGCTTTGGTATTAATTTTAATATATTGTATTATAACAATAACATAAAGGAAATGTAAACACAAATAATATGAAAGAGTAATGCATTATATACTATAAGTAGACTTTTATAAACAACAAAATAGTGATGTTTAAATATATAATAACATTAATAATTAAATAACTCAAAAATGGCAGTTGTTCTCAACAAATTTTCTGTGAATACGCGATGTTATATATTCAAATTAAAGAATAAAGTATTCACATTTGTAACATGTATACGGCTGACACTATGATACTGCTACGAAATATGTTTAAAACTACAAATATTTTTATTTATATTATATTATATATTATCATCTTCATTATCCGCCGTTTTCTATCCATTTCAGGATGAAGGACTTCCCAAGTGTCTTAGGGTGAGAAAAGGTTAGTAAGATCTCAGAGGGGTACACATTGCCAGATGTGTATTTGTAAATCGACAAATCCTCTACCTTTGCGTAGTTCTAGGAAGTGATGAAATACCCCTTGGCTATTGCTAACGGAAAAGAGAGAAGGGTGAGTCTCCTGCTTCCCAGTAACAGGAACACATGTAAAAGAAAACCTAGAAAAAAATCACACACCAACCCTCGTGGATAGTGTGTTTTGCAAAGCCAAACACCCCCCATGATAATATTATACTGTAGCAAGTCATTTTTTTGCGAAATTATATATGTTTACCGTGTTTATTCGGTAAAAAATAGGGTTTTTTATAAGAAAAATCTATTTTAAAAAGAAAGGAGAGTAAATATAATCAAGAATAATGATTTCAAATATTACAAATCATTTAACGTAATGGCCCATTTTTAGTAAAGGACAATCAGTATTGAACGCAGAAGTAAAAAAAAACAAGCCATTTCAAAAAGTAAAAAAAAACTTCTTAACTTAAATTTTCCTGAAACGCAAACAAAAAACATATAACGCACCCCCTAATAGATTTTATCCCGAGGTTCTTGTAAAAACCCCAGACAGAACCTCTTTAGACTTCAGCTCTGTTTTTCACGATAGACTTTTCGTTGTGTAGCCCACCAAATTGCATTCACTTATCTCCGTCGGATAAAGTAAGGGTATTCTTTTTGTTTTCCGCCCTTAAATCCGCGATATCGCAGAATGATTCAATTGTTTTTTTCACGCGTAAAAAAATTTCAACCCTTAAGTATTTTTACTTTGATATATTCTTTCAGACCTTTGAAAACCACTCTCTGTGAATTGAGATAGTTTTCAGACGATCCGCGTTTTACACTTCTTATTCTGTTATTGAAGAATGATTTTTTAGATGATGTCGAAATACCTCTAAAACCTGTTATCAAAGCTTCTGTTTTATTTATTCGAGATGGCAAAGCTATAATATGCCAAAATGTTTTTATACTGATCTCTAGGAATTATAACTTTATAATTTAGAGAAATTTATATAAAAAACATGTGAAGTTTGTAATAATATTTTTTTTATATATACTGCAGAAATATTATACAGTAACTGTACTCACGTCATTTATCTTAATAATAATTTTTCAGAATTTACGAATCATTTATTGGTTTTATATAATGAAATAATTTTTATAACTGCATTTTGTGTGTTTTGATCTTGCATATTTTCCTTTACCTTATGTGCTTACATTCTTTTACATATTGTATTGCAAATTGGTATTTTTTTCTCTCTTTTTATATCTTTTCCCATTTACTTGCCTTGAATGTTTCGTATTTAATTTTTTTGTGTTTTTGCCTTCAACGAGTTATTTGGTTGTGTGAAATGTAATTTGTTTGCCAATTTGCCCTAAAATAGGCTTTCCTAGTTGGGCAATGTATTGTGTTTTTTTTTGTAGCTGTACAATGCTTATATTTTATATGTTTCTAAATAAATAAAAGATTTAAAAATAATTAAAATGATTATACATGGAATAATATATTTTTAACGTAAATAATGTTGGTCTTAAATTGGATAATTTAGAATCATTGGAATAAGTTGAGAGTTTAAAATTAAAAAAAAAATTTCATAAATAAGCAGTTAAATTTAATCACATGTCCAATGTTAATTTTTTTTACATTAGTTTCGGATCATTGATGTTTACGCGCCGTATTACTTCGATTGGTACCACTGGGTTTCCTGGTTTATAATAATGTGTATGTATGTGTGTGAGTATTGTTGCTCTTTTTTTGGAGAGCCGAGAAGACGGTAACCGACAGGCGTCATTCAATTTCATTCCGTGCTTCGACCAGTCCAGCGGTTCAAATAAACCACCAGTGTGCGCTTCGGTCGGTCGAAATCTAAAGAAAACGACTCAGCTAAAAGAACAACAACATCAGACTAGAAAGACAGCAAAATTAAAAAGGTTAATGCATATATAACGGTTATATCATATGTATGCTTATTGTTAATCGGAAACCTGGGAACCAGCTATCGAAGGCATTTACATAAACAATTAATGTTAAATTTTCTTCATATTTTATCAAATAAATTTTATGTAGTCAGGTACTTGAATAATTTTTAATTCATTTTATGATATATTCAAAAGTGGAAGACAATAATTTGCTGTTTGGTTTTAGTATTTTATCATTCTCATGAAAATTAAAGTTTATTTCGAAACCGGTTAGTTAGTATAAAACTCGCATTATTAAATTCAAAGTACTCTTTCATTTGTTATAAATAAATATTTAGGATGTATACGTTCGCCCAAATATATTATTAACTATCTAATCCATTAGATACCCTAAGTAGAATAAAATATAGTTAATTATGACCCTGATGAAAGGCCATTTATACATAATTAATAATCTTAAAACAATTTCGACACATTGATTTTTATTTCTTTCGTTAGATGTTTTTCATTAAGTATTTAATAGGTTTTAAAAGTAGGTACATAACATATTAGGTATATTATAAATAAGAACTATGAAAATAAATTTACCAGAAAAACCTTGGATATTATTATTATCGTATATACATATAATTAAAGTAAATTATTATTTAAAAAAAAAAAAATATTTTTTAACAATAATTTGTCGAAAATTATACTTTATTTATATTATGAAAGACGTAAATAAAATATAATTTTAACATCTATTACACAAACGATCTATTGCTGTGCACGATCGTGAATCGACTCATTCATATATACTACGCTAATAATACTACGCTCCACTGCAGCAACAGCTTCTTCGGTGCGCACTGTACGACATCTTTGCGGATGCGTATTATCAATGAGAGTATGCGTGGTGCGAAAACGATCCATGGTTATTCGAATTACTTGCTCGGATGGATGATTTTATCGACCGTAAAATTGACATAGCGCACAGAAAGTTTCGCAAACTGAACCACTATTTTCGAAATAAATTTGCAAGCGTTGTTCTAGCGTAAATGGTAAAATGGCAAACCAAACTAAGCACAAATCAGCTGTTAGCTATAACAATTTAAGCGCAGCTTTATTTGTCAATTTTAAATTGTTCTGCTAGTTATACAGTTCTAGTTAATACGTTAACATGACAACTGAATTATTTATCTATATAATTAATACATAATATGTCAAATAAATATTTAATTTACATTTTTTTCGCAAAGATTATAGTTATGCACAGCTTTTTCGATTGTAGAATGCACGCCCCTGACTACATTAAGGATAAACAATTTAAGAAGAACACATGTCTGTTGTGAAGATGCATTTTAAGAACATAAATATAATTTTTATGTTCTTAAAATGCAACTTCACAAAAAAAAATGTTTTCCCTAAAATTTTTATTTATTTATTCAGTAGTATTTTAGTACAGATTGAATTAATCAACTTGAAAAAAAAATCTGAAATAATAGAATAATAGATGTATCAATTGGAAAGTTAAAATTTGTCAAAAATATATTTGATTGCTATAGCGAAATGGTGAACGCGTTTCCTAGAATAGGAAGAGGTGCAGGTTCGAATCCCGGAAACAACTAATATATTTTTTTCTAGTTGATTCATTCAATTTATATAAAAATAAATAAATATTTCAATTTTCCACGATTTTCTACCCCATCACATATTTTCATCTTTTTAGCAAGAAATCGACACTTCGTTTTCACCGAGTTCATAAATGGCAAATGGATATTGACAGGGGCAACGAGCCAAATCCTATCAAAGATTGCAATAGCTTATGTTAATCTAACAGCGTTTCGTGTTCCTACTCTACATAGTATCACGTACATGAGTAATTCATCGCAAGTATAGTGTCTAATGTAATCTAATGGGAGCTTTTCAACCGAAGCAAGGCTAGCAGTACGCAATGGAGTCCTGGTACTGACACTTGTGTATGGAAATGAGGCCTGCAGCTGGCAAAAGAGATACGAAAGTAGAGAGAATGCAGTGAAAATGAGATCACAAAATGTGGCAGATCCATTTATGACACAGTAAAAAGATGAAGAAATAAGGAAAGAATATAAATCTGATCTTACCATAGTAAGTAAGATTGGAAAATGATCACTTTGGTGGTTTGGTCATGTGGAGCGGATGAGTGAGGAGAAAATCGTAAGAAAGATATATGACGCAAGTGTTGAAGGCACCAGAAATAAATGACGTACGCGGAAGGCTGGCACGACCAGGTAAACCAGATACTGGAAGATTATCCTATAAGAAGCATTAATATTTGACGAGCTTGTATGAGAAAATGTATGATCGTGCATGAGGCGAGAATTATATGTCAGGACAAAAGTGTGTTGAGCTCTATCCTCTCTGCCTACTCCCGCGGGGAAACGGTATGATGGTAAGATAGTTAGTTATTTGAATTATAGAATTAGGCTTTAGTGAATTTACATATCGTGCATTTATTGTGATATACATTGTACTTGTGATATTTTTTCATTCGTAAATAATAATACAATATACCTAATTAAATATTTTTAAATTCAACGTAATTTATTGTGTATTGTATTTTGAACGCAGAGTAAAATGGCTTAACCGTCTCATCTCCAAGATACGATAGCAGAGTTTCAAACATGTACATGCATCCTTTGAATCATATACGTATTATACTTTGGAAAACGACAGACTATTTTAAAAATTAAGAATATTGTTTGATTCATAAAAAAAAAAAATTAAATTAAATACAACTTTAAATCTCGTATTAAAATATCACGTGCCTCTAAATTGAAATACTCAGCCACAAAGGCCACAAAGTAGTCAGAAGGTTAGGCAAACTTTCACGCAGGACAGACAGGCGGCAGTCACTTGTTCTTGCGAACCCATTGTTGTATGTTTTGTTGTGATGACCAGACTGACAAAGTTGTGGAGGAATCGGTTCTTTTAAAAAATAGTTTTAATCCGTTTGTAAAATCTCTGATATCCTCCATAGCATAATCTGTATATGTATAAAATCGTAAGATGGACCTTGTTTCGTGTTCGTATAAACACACTTTTGGCGTGCGTTAATATCGGTCACGAAGAAATGTTATTGTCGCATGTCCGCGTTCAGATTTCCGTTCTCGATCCATTACCTAATGCTCGATCTCAGTATGAGTTGTAATTCTGGTGCTATTGGGCGTCACTAAGTTAATATTAAAAATTGACCTCGACAACGGCGATATCATTCGCGTTGTGAATCAGTCATCTCCAGTGCGGTTGAGTATTGTTTTTAGTGTCGCTTTGTGGATTATTGTTTTGTTGTTTGTGTATGGTGTGGATGAAATCACCGTCTTCATTTCGAAGCGGAGATTACTGGACATCCTCAAGTATTGCAGTATGTGGTTTTGGTGGCGATTACAGGGAGTTTGGAAACGTCATACTTGAGGTATGTTGAGCATTCCTCCTAAATCCTGGTTCCCCGAAATCACTGGTCCTTTGATAGAACTTTCCTCCCACTAACCTTTTCCTATCCCATCTCCTGATACTCCTTCCTTATCTGGCGGTATTTCCGACTTACAACTGGAATGATCGTATCCTCTTCATGGAATGTGCAATCCGGAGATTGAATAGAGGTAGAGAGATAACGAAAAAAACATTTTGGATTGTTTTGAAGAACGCTAGGTGCACAAAAGTCTATATTCTCCAAGAGTTAATTATTTCCGAAAAACTTTCAACAATATGCAGTACAAAGATTCTTGTATTCTTTGGAAGAGTGCCAGAATAAATGTTGAAAGTTTAATTACAGGAACAGTTGTAGAAAAATGAGCGGAGGATCTCCTACAACGTGGATACACATGGCCAAATAAAGAAGTTAATTTTTGGCCAACGTTTCGGATACATCATCAGGGCTGATGTAATGTATGACTATTGGTGTTGTGGTTAAGTACTGACTTGTAGTACTGTATCGAAAGCAGAATGTGTCATTTTTGGTACTGGTTTGCAGTACCGTGTCAAAAACAGGTGTTGTGTGAAATGAGTAGTATTGTGTATGTGTAAGTTCCATCTACTGTCGGATCACTATCTGTGCGGACTCTTCGACTTATTTGGGTTTGATGCGCCGGATACTACGAGATTTTTAATTTTAGGCAGTCATCCTTATTAATGTTCATATATTTCAACTACCTTCTTAACCAGTCATGCGTAATGACTCTTTGCTTTTTTTCAAATCTCTGTGATTTTTCTCATCTTGCCTCGTTCTGTGAACACGTGCCATTATATTATGATAATATACAAACAGCAGTTAATAATCTCTGCTTGTACGTGGAACAGCATTAAGGTTATGGATTCCGGGTATCTTTTATTATCCTCGACATTAAATTGATATTAAGATCAGTTCAGGGTAGATTTTAATAAAATTTTCTCCCTAAGACGTGCAGACTGCATCTAGTAACAATATTTCACGCTTGAATAACTGCAGTCGGTGCAGGGCGTAACATCTGTTACAGAGCGGCTGATATTCTGGATCCCAGGAATCATAAATTACTTTATCTAGCTAGAGAGAGATTCTTCCACTCAACTGCTCACACTAATATAACAAACACACATAAAATTTATTGAAAAAGTATTCCGAAAAAATATATAGTAACTTAAATATTTTGGAACCTATAAATAAAAATTGTTTATAATTTTTTTCAGGTAAAGTAGAAATCCGTAGCTGAGTTAGTTTTCTCCTTCTACGTCACTACATTCCAGAATTTGACCTCCTCCACGAGTGCTCTCCACCGACTTATAATTTCTGGCCATTCTTCAGTTCCCGGTCTCTACCATCCCATATCCTCCTTGGCCTGCTTCTAAGACGATTCCTCTGAGGTATCTTCATGGTCATGATTATTGGTATCTGGCATTCTTTCAACATGGGCAGCCCATCGCAGTTGTTTTTGTGACCTACAGAATCTGACAATTGTTTCTTGCTTAATTAAGTTTTCGTCGAAGACGCAAAATCAAAAATTACTAGTTTAGACGAAGACATGGAGAAATCCCAAAAAGAACAGAAATCTGCCTGTTTTATCTAATATTTTTCATAGCATTATACGGAATCGAAACATGGATATTAAGAATGAAGGAAATTTATTTACACTTTTTTGACATACATACTTTTATTGTAACAGAGGTGAATATATTATAATATAACATGATAAACATAAGATACAATTATATTGCAATTAAATACTCGCAATTTATTGTATGGGATGGAGTAGACTCCACTTTTGATACATACAGCGATCTCCTGGCTACTTTGCTATACTGAAGTATGTGTTATAATGTTGGATAGCCATGCTTCTGATTGTTCTCTACTCGATTGGATCATATATTGGGTCCATATTTGTGTAATATTATTGGAGTTGAACGATTTCCAGTTGTAACTGAGTGTGTTGTACAGTTTTGGAGCAAAGAACATGTAGAATCTTTGATAAATGTCGTTGTTGCTCTCGGAACTGCCGTGTAGATGTTCATTGTCTGTCTTGTGTTGTGTCCATTATTTATTTCTTGGGGTGAGTTGTTGTTAGAATGGAAAAATTGAACGAGTCTCAACATAAAGATTTGTCTTATGTCTAGGGCATTGTACTTTTTAAATATAAGATCTGATGGATATTTAAAGAGATTCAGGTTCGAATCCCGGCAGTAACAACAACATTTTTTCGATAAATTGATTTTTATGTATTTCTTTTTAATTAATACATTAATTTGTATTAATAATGTTAAAAATTTTAAATTATAAAAAATATATAATTATATAAAGTACAGTACTTTAAAAAATATATAATCAAATTTCAGTTCACAGTAGGTATAGTAGAAAGAAATACAGGGTGGCCCAAATGAGACTGAAGGGTTAAAAATATCCACACCTTATTTGGTTTTATGTATTTTTGTTTTTTTCTTTATGCAGGTTATAAAACATTTTTTGGAGATATATGATGGCTACTTATGATATGCAGTAACGTGTCAAAATTTTTTTTTTTTTATACTTCTTTGAAAGGTCTCCCGTTTAGATACTTAGTCTCTCGTTTTGAGGTACAAGGCTCAGTGCCAAATCGTTCAGAAAGATGTATTCATCGTTCTGTGTTTACTGAAGCAGCTATGAAGGTTGTACAGAAGAGTGTAAATGATCCATATGTCTCTACTCGTCGCAGTTCGACTCATTTTGGCGTCTTCAGAAAATCCCTGCAACGAATTTTGAAACTGAATCTTAAAATGTTTCCGTATAAAATTTAAATGGTGATCCTCAGGAAAGCCTGCGATATGCCATTCATGTTAAACCTTCAGTCTCATTTGAGCCACCCTGTATCATACGTAATATAAACATTGTGTCAGTTTATTGATATTGTTCAGCATTTTAATTGGTCAATCTATCGTCAATGGGCATTGTCATTTGAAATTAGTTAAAAACGTCATATCTACAAAAAATATATTCGTAATGTATAATGTTTGTAAATTAGGAATGTTTTATGTATTAATGTTTATATCTGTGATTTTTCAATTTTCCTATAATGTCGGTATTTTTGGAATATATTTGGAAACATTTCTACGAAATAAATTCAAATTTAAAAATTAAATCGTTTGTTTTTCTATTTGAAAAAATGTACCTTCTGAACAGAAAGGTCACGTATCCATCTAATTCGTACTTCAAAGAAAATTGACCCTTCACTCCGATGTAATAAATCAGTGGCCTTTCAAATTTGCCTACAAAAGAAAGCGCTTGTATACATAGGTATGCATTATTACTTTGTAATATTAAATCGGAAATTAAATTTCATTACATCATCCCGTTATAATAATATTATTTGATTGTGTTCATGTATAATATACAGTAGGTACCACAAGTGCCTTTTAAGTGGTAAGTGCATGATGTCATTCGAAAGAACTTACTAGAAGACGCAATTGTTTCGAACAACAAGCATTGTCTTATCTCAAGGATGGGCGGCACAATAGACCATAGAATTAATATTAATTGATGGAAATTGTATTCTTAATTACTATACGGAGGTCATATATTAATACATACGTATTTTATTACAACATATGATTTTTGGTAGAATTGTATTTCTATCTAATTGAATTGGTTGGTGCCACAGATCAGTAAACGAATAGTCATGAAATAAAGTGTACATATAGGAGAGGGGTTTGGAATATTGGTTGCGGGACGAGGGGCATTCTACACACATTCTTTGTGGAAACATAAATCCGATAGTCTATGATACATTTATGCAACAGTAAAAGTATTTACACTTAGAAAATTAAATCTTTGTGTAAACATGACGTGTTTTTTACATGAATGCATATTATATTGTTAGCGTTTAAATTTTCGTTTCAATCGAATCATATATTTAAATACAGTCGTGGAGCTATTTTATTGCGTAAGTGGTACCAAAATGATCACGTGGGTGACACAAAATTAAAAATATTGAAACAAGGAATTCGCGTTAGTTAGAATATTTGGTAGTCTGTGGTTGGTGCACATGAAATATCGCATTTTATGGAGAATTATAATAAAAAACATTTTATTTTTACTTATGAAAATATTTTTCTTCTGCTTAAATACACTTCTGTGAATGATTAAGAAAGGTAAAAATACAATTTAAAAAATATATACATTTTTACACTCCACGACCTTTTTTAATCTCTTTTTCATTGAGATTTTTTTCACGCTTGAAATGAAATTATGGTCTGTGGGAAACAAGACTGGTGAGTAACCTGGATGCTGGAGAACATTATAAAAAACACTATTTTAAAACCTTTGTTCGCGAAGTACGGGGTCTTGCATTATCGTGTAATAAAATACGTGTAATATAAATCGTGTAATATAAATAGTGAATACTGTAATTAAAATTTAATGTGTTATATATAATGTAATTATGCTTTCATCGGTGTTTAGTAATGACTAATCAATAACACCATATATTTTATTTATTAAAAAGATATCAGAATTTTCTGTAGTAGAAGTGCAGGCTTTATAGCTTATCCTGGAGCTCTTGAGGTTCATTTTGAATCTTTAGGAACAATGTAGTTCAGTTCGATGTTTACGGAAGCTTTTCTATTTATGTTGCAAATTGCGGCCACCACACTACGAGTACTTCCAATTATATTCATATCGGATTTCAATGCGTATTTCAGTAGATTCATTAGCACTACATATTTCGTTTTTTATAACAAAAATTGACAGCACGTTAGAAAAATACAACATTTCATATACACTAATCAATACTTAGAATGTTAGCAATTGATTAGTTAATATGTCAATGAGAACAACACAAACGCATAATTGAAAGTAGAATATCGTGGATTTTAAAGAGTTAAACTGATACAATTTGTAGCGCCTAATTCCAAAAACGACTTTATGTGTTTTTGAGTTATGGATGAAAACGTATATTTTGAAAGCAAATGTACAAAATGTTTTTTTTTATATCAGCATTTTTTAAAAACACAAATTTGTAATTTAATTAATTTTTTTCTGTATGCATCGTTTTGCCAGCCATATTGGATTTTAGAACACGTGATAATCAACGAGCGATGTGATTGATTGATTTCATTTTCGGGCGAATAGCGACTTATATTATAATATTCTGTCTGCTTTGAGATATTTGGAACTAACCCTAATTTTGAACATGCAATATCAATTAATATAAGTGGTTTTTGCGAAAAACAATGTGTTCTGCATGTAGCTGACAAAACAAATATTCAAAACTGCATATTTAAATAAAATTATCCGAATACCGTTTTAGGAGGTTTTGGAATTAGGCGCTACATATATACTAAATTTGTTTAATTTTTACTGTTTATCGTATCTCAAATGATCGTTTCGACCTTAGCCGTAATACACACGGGGCGGAGCACGGGTGTCGATAGCGACACCGCGGCGTAATCAACACTTACGGTGCATTTTGCAAACTTTTGATTTATTTCTTGTTTTATGAAACCAGAACTCCGTACCACGTAAAATAAGCGAAGAATGCTAACTAGAGTACACCCAATTTGTGATTTAGCTTGAGAAATGAAAATAACAATAAAAAATTGCAGGATAACGACGATATTCAGATTACAACGTAATTTTGAATCATTTTTTGTCTAATTTTAACATTATTTGATTTTTTTTTGCATAATAGCGTACATGTTATATACCTATGATTATTTACATAGTTTCAATATATCTAATAATTATCGTATTTTATACTTACATTTAAAAAAAATTAACTAATTTGTAGTAATCTGTTGTCAAACGAGTCGTACAATATTTAATAAATTTAATTTATTTCCATAATATAATGTGAATTATTTAACATATAATGTATTCAATTTTTACGAGTATAAGTCGCACCCAAGTATAAATTTATGGCCAAAATCTTTTGAAAATTTTTTTTTATTGTAAAATAATAATTTATTTTAAATTTATAGTTAAAACAAATACCGTGCTTTCCGATCAATTATATTTTCGAAAAATAAGCTTTTTCAAATGGTCAAATTTGCACAAGTATGAAGTTCGACAGTGCACGTAATACGTATGCCCAAACGTCTAGTTGTCTAGTGTCACGTCCGTCCATAGTCGTTTATCATAGATAGTACAGAAGATGAAAAAGCAAATATGTTTTGTACGTACCTAAATAATGTACGAATATTTTATAACTTGCAAATTTGGTTTATTATTTTCATTTTTTGGATTTACAGAGAACTTGACAATCTTTAAATCGCTCGCTTCGATGATTTCCATTTTCAAGACATGATATACAACGTAGATGGTGTCGATATTTTTATATTATCTATATAATTGTAAGGGTTAATTAAGCTTAAATCGATAAAGAGAAAAATCAAGTATTTTATCTCTCCATAAAGGAGGTAAAATATCAAAACCTGTTAAACCGAGTGGAAAGTAATATAAAGTCCCAAAAAGTCATTCGTTTGTTAAATTTTCGAGCGTCGGCAATAATAAAATTGATCTTTCACAGGAAATATAATATTTCTAACGTTATATCTATTATTTTTAAACCGACCGTCACATGCATGTTTTCTTCCCCATTTCATTTTGCCGTAGAATGTCTTCCCTTATAATCCTGTACCATCCCCTTGAGTAGACAGCGTTTTCTTATTGCCCAGTGGAGCGCAATGCCTGACCTAAATATCGTAGGCTGTCATTCGTTATATCCATTCTCTGGATGCTGGATACGGTAAGATGATGAATGGGGGGATAAGTGGAGCTTTTTAACCCCGGATTTTGCGGACAACGATAAGGGAGAACTCGTGACGTCATCGGATGGAGCAATCGTAATAAATTTACGGTTTATTGCTTTCCTTTATTAATTTTTACAATTTTGCTATTTTCGCAAAAAAACTCTCGAACCTTAGTTTATCTATTATTTAACCCTAAACTATTTTATTACTTTTAGAATACAGAATATAACCGAGCGAGTTGTATCATTCTCAGTCTGAGTGCGGCTTCTCTCGGCGGAAGCCTCGTCTCTTGGTGTAGATGTCACCGGTGTCGTCTGTTAGCTAAGAACGGTGACGATGGCGGTGGATTTGAATCTACGTCTCCCATACTACTGTGCGTACATAATACAATAGAGAATGAACCATTCTCATGCTGTGCCCAACTTTATGTGTCTTTCTTATGTGTCTTTCTGTGATGTTTATTGTGATGGATATAACTATGAAGATAGATATAATGAAAGGAATGAATGAAGATGTAGAAGGTGCGCGTGTATTATGAACTGAAATGAAGCGACTTGGCGGTCTTGCTCGGCGCGCGTGAGCCGGCAAGACCGCCGTTGTGAAACGATGAAACTCGAGAGACTGCTTGGCTGTGAATGATTGTACCAGACTTGTAGCAGTAGCTGGCAGCGCTGTCGCTAGCGTCGATGCCGACTGAGATGGCGGTGAATATGAATTCTGATCGCTACATATACTTATCATCTCGTTAATTGACCCGCCCGTTACTTTGTGATTCGATATAATTATTTAAGCTTTATACATTTATTCACACCTGTTGACGACAGAGACTGCACATTTTAAAGTCACGATAAAAGTAATATTCAGTTGTGTATGCACTACAAAGATTTTTTTTTTAAATCAGAATATTTACCTCGTTTGAGTTTGAATAATAAAATGTGATTAAAAATACGATGATAATATCAAAACGTTGGCAAAATAAATTATAATATATTCCTGAATAACTATACTCATATAATTATAGTCATGAAAGAAAAATATATATTAGGAGAACACATTCTTATTGTGAAGTTGTAATTATTCAAATCATAGATCTGCGATATTTTAAATATGAATTAAATATATTAATTAGAAAGATGTACACCTAATAATAATAATGCACCTTCCCCGGTTAGGAAAGAGATCCAGGATCGAATCCGGTGGCGCAACAACAATATTTTTCGATAAAATTGATTTTATATGTATATCTTTCTAATTAATATATTTAATTCATATTTGAAAAATATATAAACTAGTCAATACTAATGAAAAACCTCGCTCACAATCATCAATAACGATATTAGAGAATTCGTAAAAAAATATATACCCCATCATTTTCAATCTTTTCACCATGGACGTAATATATTTTGTGAAAATCATCATCTCATTGTCCTCTTTATAGATAAACTGGATAGATAACAGTCATAAAAAAATACGACTTAAGTATTATTCTTATTTTACGATTTTCTTAATATATATTAATATTATCGAGTCAGTTTTGTGAAAGAAAAGAAAATAGATGATTGATTTAATTTAATCATACATTACTTATTTTATAAAAATGTACAAAAAAATATTGACATGCCCAGCGACTTAGGATTGGCTAACGATTGGCAATGCGGATGATAAACCATCTCCATACATCGGTCTATTGTCCGTGATCAGAATGATACAATACTCAACTTGGTTTAACAGCGAGGGGTGAGAAAAAATTGAGACAGTAATAAGGCGTGGACATAAAAAGTAATATTTAAAAGATTTAACCACCCTAAAATATTAATTGTTTCCTTTGTTGTATTACATTTAAAAAAATGTTGGTGATAAAAACTCTATAATTGCTATGTGAAGGGCAGTTCTTACCGTAAAACTATTATGCAGTTTATCTAATATCTGCCATAATACATATAACATTTTTAATCAACAATCATAACTACAAACATAATGCATAATTAGTTTATCAACTACAGATTTAAAATAAGTAAGAAGAAAAAAATATAAAGTTTAAGTAACAAAATATGATACAATATTTGATCTTGAAAAGTTTGTAACGTACTTGAAATTTTAAAGGATAATGCACATTTTAACAAGTTTAAGTAATTCAGTACAATTTAATTAAACACACACACACATACATGTACAGGCTGCTCACTCATTGGTATTGGGTCTGAAGTCTTGACTCTGTATTTGTTCATATTGAAGGGGTGATCATGTTATGAACATACATTCGGTCTGAGTTTATTAGCCAGAATTTTATTGCGCCTTTTTTAAAATGTATTTGGGAAGAGAATTATAAAATTTGGGTGCTGCAAAAATATAGCTTTTTTGCCCGTATGTGGTGCACAACCTAGGAATTGCTAAATTATTCTCCTCTGAGATTCTGGTATTTTTGGCAATTCCATGGAAATCCCAGATGTCCTTATTGATGAATATGTAGTTAAGAATGTTTTTAGCATAGATTTGGACAATGTATATTCGAGCTTGTTCTCATTGGTAATTTGAATATAACCTTAGGTAATATTTTTTCTGCTGAAATCAAAGGTTTTAGGGCAGTTTTTGTAGTGCATACCCATCCTATTCAATGATAGATTGAGCTAGGGCGTAGTATACTGTCATTAGAAGTTGATTATATATATGTAATAAAGTTTTAAAATTTTTTCAAGGCTTAATTTATTTAGGTGAACATTGAACTGCGCCAATAAAATTGACTAAATTGAAAAGTTATAGCGAACGATGTTGTGGAGTCCGTAGTCCGGCAGGGAATTGGTGTCACCCTCGAACTCCCACTTCGTGACGAACGGAACCGTCGTGGTACAACGCTAAATGTCACCCTGTGTCCGCTTCGCCATAGTATCACGAGTTTACCTGAAGTTTGGGTTCATAAGTTATCGCTCAGTTATTTTTAAGTATTTCTTATTTCAAACGAGAAAAATACCTTTAAAAAAATATATATCTCTTATGAAGATAATCAAAACTTTTATTAATACACTATGTAAACAAAATACTATCATGAAGATGAACTATTTGGTTTAACCGTATAAATATGCCCAACAGCTATAATATAATATTTACTGTAGTGTACTTATAAATATGATTTGTAATTAATGTTAAGCGTGCCGATCGCCGGGTATATGAGCCCCCACGAGAAGTATATAAAAGGGAAAACGCGCGTTGAAGGCGCTTTCTTTTTATTTTCCTTGAGCACCACCCACCACTCCTACTCGCGTGGGCTCATTCGCCCGGCGATCGGCACGTTGAACATCAAATACAAACTGATATTTATAAGAACACCACATTTACAAAAATTTAAAATAAGTAATTTTATATGTCAACTGAACCTTTTACAATGAAAACTGATATTTTAAAGATACGAGAGTAATCCAAAAAGTAAAAACTTATAACTTTAAAAAATTCAGAAAATAATTAGCTAAAATTTAAAATAAATTTAATACGTAGTACCGTAATATTTTTCTTTACATAAGCACTTTCTATATTTTAGTATTAATCATGTCTATTAAAAGACTTTAATCTATGTATAGTGGTAGTAATATACCACTATACATAGATTTTTAACTGTGTAAATAGCGTTGTTGTCTTTTATTATTGCGAAGCCATCCTTCACAATGCAACAACAAATTATTATTATGAATTTTATAATATTACGTTATAATATTATCCCAACCCTAGGAGACCAGGAATTTTTGTTTGTAATCCGCGTGAACTACAACACAAGCGGGCAGTTGTCTGACACATTTTTTATGTGGTGAGCAAACAATACGCACGAATTGAAGGACTCCGTAAGATCTATCAAAATGTAACTTCCATTTTTCAAGAAAGGGTAAATATAATCATAAAGTGGAATTTATGTAATCTGTAGTTTGATTACTATAAATGTGTGCCATCCCAATATTTTGATTTTAGGGCGAAGTCCCTTACTTTTATTTTGGGTTAGCGATTTCGCCGTTGGCGACGCCATTGCGAAAACTATTTGTTTGTTGAGCCGGGAGGGATGCCCTGCTGCTTTTATTTAGTTTTATTCAAACGGAACAAGGCAAGATGGCTGGACGAAAGAAATTGTATATAACTTACATCACCATTTAAATGGGAGTACGCTGTGGCAACGCCGCATGTAACATATATTTCTTTTAACATAATTTGACTGATCCGGAGACGCTAGGTTTGAAATGGGATTTCGTGAGTTTAAGCTGCGATAGATTTAAGGTGGATGAAGAAACTCCAACAAAATCTCATTTGTCAAGGTGTGTCAGAGCGATGACTATTATTGATTCTCTGTTAGCTTGAACGTAAATTTATAAGATCTAGTTTTAAGCACCAATTTGAGTCCAGCTCGCATTTGTATGACAGGCTTTCTATGCCAAGTATCTTTTTAGTTTATCAGTTCTCATATCTGATTTCAACCATAATGATGTCTGTTTCTTTTGTTAATGATTATTATTATTTTTACTGATCTATTTTTTCCCTAAAATAACTGTTCAAAGCAAGTGATGGAGAAGTAGTTAATTCTGATCATAGTACTCACGAAAACCTATGCACTACCCTGAAACTACCAGGTGTACGTACAGATATAGGTCACATGCGTCACAATATATAATAATATACTATTTATCGCACTTTATTATACTAGAGGTAATTAAGCACTCGAAAATTGTTTGTGAATTTCATTTTCGCATTGCTGAATTCATCCCTTGCGTTTTTTGCCGGAGCCGCTATTCGATCTGTATAAAATCCACCGATAGAACAAAGAGAACCACCTGAAAGCTTTCTCGCTTAACCCTCCAAAGCAGTGGTGGGTAGGTTCTACATCCAAGCATTTAATGCAGCCACTTACCACCCCGTCGCCTACATTGTGCACCATGCAGGGGAGATGCGCCGTGGATCCCGTCTGTGAAGTGACTACCGTGCTGTTCTCGGTGCCGAAGTACATGTGGGAGAAGTCTACGCTCCCCTCCTGGTCTATCCGGTTGAGCGCTCCTTCCATATCCCCCGCGCCGCTTGAACGCAGCGGCAGGGCAAGGCCGATGTCTACGTTAATCGTCGTAGCACCTGAAAATTTAAATAACTGTTATTATAATAACGTAAAATACGTTAATTGAGAATACTAATTGCACTTTTAATGCAGTTACCTTCTCAAATTGCTTTTACACATTGTGTTACTGTACTAATAATTAAACTTAGCCCTTTTTAATGTATTGGCACTTAACTATAGACTATACCCGATGAATACATAATTTTAAATTAAAAAAAGGTTACCGCTTGATATTTTCTAGAATTATATGTACAATGTGTCCCAAAAGTCTTTTTCATAATATAAATTCTGTAATCAAATAAAGGATGGATTTACTACAAACATGATTATTTTGCATTTAAGTGCAGTCCCTGGGAATTTATTTCCCAAAAATAATGTTTTCTAAATGTGATCCGTTATTTCGCTGGCACTCTTCTAAACGGAAAGCTAAATTTCTGAGAACTACTCGGCACGTGTTCTCCGTGATAGCTGACATTTCTTTTCGGATATTTTCTTTTACATACATATACATACGGATAGATTATTACGTTATATTTGGTACCTAACGCGCACGAGATATGTTGGAAGTTGACATTTACAAATTGGCAACACTACACCGCGTAAGAAAAAAATTATCGCTAGTGTTCTTTCTTTTGACAAGTTTTGACGAGCATGGGAAATTGTTCCGATGCTAAAATAACGAAGATGTGACTTCGTATAGAATTAAGGAAGGGTGAAAATAATCAAATATATTAGGCATCTGTTATCCTGCACCATATTGTAAGATTTATTTGCTAATTGTTTTTGTTATTACACGATGGACGTATCCCTTATTTTCCTTTCCTTATATGACAGAAGAGTGGTCATGTGATGACAATACTTTTGATTGATGAAGAATTCCTCAATTCCTCATGAACAGAGCTGGACAGGGATACGATTTGGTCTCCTTCGCTTCATAATTTGATAACTGAATTTGTTTTATAATAGAAGAGGACGCAAGGGATTCCATGTGAGTTCAAACGGAAGAAGATGACCCAGTCTTCCTGACGTTTTGATAAGTAAGGAGATACAAGTATTTACGGGTGCCTCGGAACATCAAATCTGGACGGAAACTGGGGATCACTGCTGAATGAATGAAATTACCTCACGTTTAAATGGTTGCAAAACAAATTTCGATGTGAATTGTTAACATTCGAAGTATTGTAGTCTTGTTTTTTTTCTCATCTTTTAAATTTTAAATAATAACTTGCTAATCTTGTTGATCACATTTATTTAATATGATTTTTTGCTGCATTTGACCTGACAAACTCTTCAGGTGATTCAAAATTGTTGTAAAATAATTTCCTAGGTGAAGATTTTCACATTCAATGAATCAAAGTGTTTTATCTCACTATTACTTTTAAATAATAATATGTTGATTGAGATGTTCACACGGTAGTAAGCAACTCCATTATTATACTTTTAAAATAAGCAAAGTTATCTTTGTGGTTAAGATTCATATTTTTATTATTTATCTTTGTTTAATTAACCACTAAAATGAGTTTAAATACATCTACCGGTTTCGAAAAATACCATTTTCTTCTTCAGGATGTCATAACTAACTAAAACATATATCTTTTCTTTGACAGAATCTATTTTTAAAAATCTATTTTTAAAAGAAATATTTTTATTTTATTTTTTTTATTTTTAGTACCTAACTCAAATCATTACTTAATACAAATTTACTCGAATAATTCTAAAGACAAAGATGATAAATTTAACAATTCTGGTGTCTATAAACTTAGTTGCAAGGATTGTGCTGCATTTTACATTGGTAAAACGGGTAGAAATTTTAATATAAGAGTAACGGGACTTTTGAGATGTTTGACTACAATAGTGGATTTTCAGAATTTGCTTAATTTTCTTAATTTAATCATTTGATAGAAAATGGTCATGATTTTGATAAAAAATTGGGATTGTCAATTTTGCATATAAACGGTGTTGGTCACAAATTAAATAATTTGGAATCGTTGGAGATAAAAAAAGCGTGTAAAACTAATCAAAAAATTATAAACAACCAACTAAATTTAACTACAGTCCCATTCTAAAATTTTTTCTAAAAATTATTCGATAAATTTGTATTAATAATGATTTGAGTTAGGTTACTAAAAAATAAAAAAAATACAATAAAAATATTATTCTTTACAAATTAATTTTTAAAAATAGATTCTGTCAAAGAAAAGATATATGTTTTAGTTAGTTATGACATCCTGAAGAAGAAAATGGTATTTTTCGAAACCGGTAGATGTATTTAAACTCATTTTAGTGGTTAATTAAATAAAGATAAATAATAAAAATATAACTCCATTATTGTATTAAGGCAAAATTGTCAATTAATCTTGACAAGTTTTTTTTATTAAATTTTACTTTACTATTCATATGTTTTCATATCTGATAGATTATTAAATTTTGTTATTATAAAAACTTAAAACTAATTTAATTATTTTCCCTGAGAATACTAGCTAATGTCAATGGCAGGTGATATGGTGAATTCTGTGCATCAGAACCACGCACTTCGTGCTATATCCTGAGCGAGTGAGTCGGTGGACGTGTTAAAAACGACGTCACAACATTCAGGGGCGTAGTCACCATCGATGTCAATTACTGCTTCTCATTTGCTTCTCCAAGTTATCTTTCCTTCTCGCAAGATACTCAAAAAATTGAAGGATTCGTCTAAGGTAAATGGTTGTGAGTCTGTCCTTGGTCTTTAGTTTCTGCAGAATAGAGATGTTTGTGTGACTCGCCGTCCATCGCACGCACAACATGGACTCCAGCACCACATCTTGAAGACATCAATTCGTATTTTCTTCCTTGCCTTCAGTGTCCATGATTCCACACTATATAAAAATATAGAATGCATTAGAGATTGCAGAAGCCTGACCTTCAATGTCTTGGAAATACCGCGGTCTTTTAATATTTTGTCAAGTCTGGACATAGAACTTACTATTACGCCATACCTATGGGTCTTTTAATTTCCGGCTCGCATTTACTGTCGCCAGTGATTATGGACCCGAAATAATTGAAATCCTTGATAATTTTGTATTCCCTGTGTATATAATAATAATAATAATTATTCATATTTTGTGATACGTAAGTAGGTACTTTTACTTTAATTTTAAATGATAAGGAATAAATTAAAAAATAAAAGAATATTTTTTTTCCAACATAAAATTACTTATACAGAGTGTATAACTTTGGTGGGGTTTACTTTTTATTATGTGTTTTTTTGCAGATGATGAAGAATTTATGAAAGTTTATAATGGCTACATACCCAGCGTAAGAGCGCGTTAAAATCTATTTTTGGTGACGGGCTAATTTTAAAAAAACGCAGAGTTTGTTTGGCCTCCCCGTTCCCCAGATTTGAAGGTGCCTGATTTATTTTTGTGGGGCTACTAAAAAGGTACATACATGAACAAACCAGCAACAATTCAAGAGCTTATATTCGTGCAGAAATAACAAATTTGGAAACAAAAACGTTGCGTAACGTAATGCAAAATACTTTAGAAAGAGCAATTATCTGTCAACAAGAAAATGAAGGTCATTTAAATGGTATTATTTTTCATACATAAATTAAAAATAAGTTAACAAAGTACACTTTCATGTAATAATATTTTTTTTAAATAAATATTAAAATTATAAAAGTTATATGCATTTTACACCAGTCAGTCCAAGTTGGCCCACTCTGTATTATACATTTATAATAGATTCATAATGTCAAATGTTAAATAATGGCAATTGTCTTTGGGTGTCGATAAAAGGTCTTCTGAGTAATAAATCTTAGATTTGGAAATAAGTCAAGTTGGTTTTGAACTATGTAAATTGTAAATAAATGCCTTTTGGTAAACTATTTTAGAATATCGGTAAATAATAATTTCGATAACAGTTGTTATATGTTTATAATTTTCTTCAAATATAATTTATAATCAATAATTCTGGATGAAAGTCTTTATATAATAACTTTCTTCAGTTTTTTATCATTTTCTGCCTTATAGCTGGTACTATTCCGATAATTTCATCTACTCATCTAGATTTTGACCGTCCTGTGGATATCATTCAAGCCATTTTCATTTTTTACCAGTGGTAGTTTTCAAATTCACGTGTTTCTTTCTCGTCTTTTCTAGTGATTCTAAGCATACTTATTTCCGCACTACGTTATGTCATTTAGAACTTATGACTTAGCTAAATCTTTAGAATCCATGTTTCATTATCATATCGTACCTAGACAACAAAAGTGACAGAATTCAAAAATGTTGTTTTAAAAAAATCAGTATATTGAGGATTTTCGCAAAACACGTAGTTTTCAAATACACGCTTGAGTTAATTCAAACAAAAAAATTACAAATTTGTATAGTTTTCAATGTGCGATATATAAATAATGAATGATTGCACTAGTCAAAGATTATTCTCGTAAGATAAGAGCCATAAAAAAAAATTTCAAGGTCTATCGCCTCTATTGTCATCATCACAACCGATGACCTTGAACGCATCTTGCATACATCAGTGTTTGAAACAGAACTTCTAAGAGCCATAAAAACTTTAGGTGTGACGCCAGGCAATAATAAATATGCGACCAGCAACCATCTCCATCTCATCTTTAATATATCTAGGAAACGCCTCTGTAATTCTTCGCGTGTAGAGATTTTTTTGTACCGCTTATCCACTTCTCAAAATTTGTAAACTGTGCCTGTCAATAAACTAATGTCGACCATTAGTAGTTTTCATTTCATAACCTACTTTGGCCACACGCACTTACACAAAACACTGCGCTATCATTAGCAATAGACCCGTGTGTGATGGGTGATTATTGGGGCATCCAACACTCATAATCGGCCAAATTTTTCTGATTCACATTTATCTACATTAGCCTACACAAACATCAATCATAATCTACAACATCTAATAATCATAATACTACATAATCACAAAATCTACATATTTATGTAACATACCTGTTATACTAGAAAAATCCTTCGATAGTTTGTTGTTCCCCGGGTTTCCTATTGATAATATGAAAGTCAATGCAAGCATAAATGTAACCACTAACCCGATTTTAAAGATAATTGTTTCTTTGCTCGTCGTGGGTTCGTGTTTTTCCTTATGTTCCGATTTGGTCCGGATGCGCCGATTGCTGACTCCAAGTATTTTTTAGACCGGCTTAAACAATTAACTGCCGTGAACCGGCACGAACAATCATGGGTACCAACATGCAAAACAAAGGGGTGCCAACCGAAAAAATAATAATGTGCGTAAATACCTGTCGATTCTTGAATACGAAAAACCATATTCAATCTACCTTATGCATTCCAGCTTATTATTTCTCTTTCTCCAGCTTTTATTCTTCTTGTTATTTTCTTCTAAAGTGCTGCTTTTTTACGTAATCTAAGGTAAATAAAATTTGTGAGAATATGTCTTCCATATTATGGCACAAAATCCCCTTTTTATCTTCATTGTGTCGTGTCTGGATTACCTGTAATAGGATACTCAGACTTACTAAAAATACAACTGAATAGAATTCCGTATATTTTTTATACTGCAGCCTGAATTCTCTCAGCTCTTGACATTTATCCATGTTGCTACATTTTTGAGGACTTCTGAATCCGCTTTTCGGAGAGAATAGAGTTCAAAATGATGCTCAGGTGCTTGTTGCCGTATATGGTATTACGTTCCATGGTTCAGATTGGCAGAAAACAAGACAACAAAATAGAATACGAATTTCAAATTATGGTGAGTGAAATTAATCCATTTTTTAAAGGAGGCGACTGAAATTAAATATTTCGAAGTCATAAATTAGGTAACAGAAAAAATTATCTCACTTCTTCGAAAGATTAGAAGATTATTTTTTATTCAGTAGCATTTTATATTCGGCTAATGAAGAAGAAATGCAACAATTATCAGCAGGTACTGAAAAATAAAACTTTGAGAATAATATTGAGTAAAAATAAATATACTCGGACCAGTGCAATGTTGAAATAATAGTTAGACCTTTAGACAGAAAATATATTTCAATGTTATGGGGTTTATATCGCACAGAATTACTCGGCAAAGGGGTGCCAATTAATTGATATGATAAGACATGTGTCAGTAATTTAAATGTGTAATTATCGACGTGGCGCCGAAAAACCCATAAGATAGATTTTGGGAGAACAAAGACTATCATTCTTAGTAAAACGCCACGACAGCGGCCTATCGCTATGTAGGTACTTGCAAATATGGTGGGAAAATATTATATGAATGTATGTATTGTGTGTAACTGAAATAAAACAGGGTATTATGCACGCGGGAACGTCATTCTCGATTGTGTCACAGTAGTGTGCTTATATTAAACATCTTTTGTGTTTCATTTCTTTCGACCTCATAATCATCGCCGGTTGACAGAAGCTGAGATTGACGAACCACCCTTGTCTATATTTATTATTTTCTGTAAACACAATTGAGGCAAATCAACAAGAGCACGAATATCATACAAGAGGAAGAAATAGAATAAGACTAAGATAGCCATTCAGGAAGTTATAATTCTTAGAAACCAATGACGTACAGTGCGGAAAAGATTTTCAATGAAATGACAGATGATATAAGAGAGGAGAAGAAATAAAATACATACTAAATTAAATTAAGTAAATATGTATAAGATATATTATATATAGTAAAAAGGGAGCTATTGATATTGTTTATATACATATATATATTGTGACATTACAAACTGGTGTCACGTTCGAAATTGTAAGTAAAACTTGTAATTGCCCTTACTGTTTTGAAGATTACAAAAACGGTCATCATCTATGGTTCTTTTTCAATTCATTGAGTAGAGCTCCAGCGGAACTAAGACGTAATCGTGAGCATCCAACGTGACCAAAATGTAAATACTTTTATGTTATTCAATCACATTTACTGTATTTTTTAAATCTAATCGCATGGTGAATAATCTTTACAGGAAACGAGACGTTTCCCTTTGGTTACTTTCACTACTTCAGTTTTGGTGTCATTATTACCACGGGCAAGATTACATCTCATTTTCTACAATTCTGCATACGAATCTTATTGTGTTGATCTGAACGCTGAGAACCAATTAAATAAGATAACTCGCGCCATCAAGATGAAATTAGGATTTGTTAAAGTGAATTGTATTTTGATTTAAACTTCATTTATGTTCTTTTTTATGATTAGATTCCATTTTATAACGATTAGCACCTTTCCATTTATCTCTTCCAGGTATTATTCATATTTTTTTATCTGTTTAGGATGAAGGCGGAACGTGACAAACGGAGCCCGCCGAACTTATGTTCACCACTGACTAGCCAGTGAGAGCGGAAAATTTTCAAGTTTAATATTTCATTAAAAAAAAGCTACTATATATAACGATGCGGATTTTACGTTTTATAAATAAAATCGTCTAAATGCCGTCCATTTCTCTCAAGACGCTCTTGCAATCGGACTTTTAAATTTGTAAACACGCGAGAGCAAAGTGTTGGTTTAATGGCAGCAACTTCACGGTGGATATTTTCTTGTAGGGCCTGAATTGTTCGAGGATTATTGCTGTAAACTCTCCACTTAAGGTATCCAGAGTATGGTTCCGTACTTGCTGATTAATTTATTGGGAAAAATTCCCTTCAGCTTCTCGATTGAAACTCTAGATGTGTGTGGAGTGACCCTGTTTTGCTGAAATTGTGTTATATTATTGAAGCTGGGAAATAGATTCATTTGCGGTACCAAAAACTAGTCGATTAATCAGCAATACATGTCAGCAGTGACTATCTTGCTGGATAAAAAAATAAGGGCCAATTATCCCTTGGGCAGAAATTGTACACCACACTGTCATTTTTGGAAAATACAAACGTTTTTGATGGCGTTCCCTTAGGTTATCGGGGCACTAGTATCTCGTGTTCTGTTTATTAACATAGCCATTGATATGAAAATATGCTTCGGCAGTAAACAATATGTTTCCAAGGGTTCTTCCTGCTCCAAAACGTTCTAGCATCGCCCTCGCTAAGGTTTCACGTAAAGAATAATAATTTTCGTTGAGAAACTGTACGATTTGCAGTTTATGTGGGTGAAACTGTAGTTTATTTTTCAAAATAATGTGCACTGTTGATTTTTTTATTCCAGTATAGGTTGCAATCTTCCTTATCGATTTACGCGGATTGCGCATAATTTTACGTCGAACTTGAGCCACATTGACGTTAATGGTTCCGGAGGAGTTTTGTTAACCATTGTCTCTTCTTGTCTGAACTTTTGAACCCAACACCAGATAAGGTGCATGCTCGGCCTATCACTTACTCGTTGAATATTAAAGTAAGTACAAAAAGCGTGACGCGCACGAACCAATCACCGCACTTTAAATATTGTTCAACCATGAACGCATGGTGTGCTCCCAACCAGTGATTTATTGCGACTGGCAAATCAAAAAATCACGTGCGTCGAACAATACCCCTCCCACTTACCTCACCCTGATGGTTTACAAGCAATTACAATTTAATCTTGAAAATTTTTCGCTGAACACCATTTATATGTGTATATGTGTGTTTTGGTTTCCGCAAATACTAGTGTATGGAACTGGCGTCTTTTCTAGGTTAAATCGCGTTTTTAGTAGATGGTTTTCTTTGAGCCTAGGTTGTCTCAAAAAATTACGGTACCACAGTACTTTATCGCAGGAGATATAAATCTTCATATTCGAGTAATTATACAGTAAGAATTAGAATATATAGAATAATCGAATCGAAATTTGCACGTTATGCCGTGCCTAAATTTGGAACGGGGAATTCGTCTTATTTTTAGTTGGAAAAATAGTAAAAATATCGCAGTAGATCTTTATATTACATTAAAGATATAATAATTTTTGATTACTTAGTTGCATGTTGCATATTGCCGGCCGGTATAAGTTATGGTTATTACTCCACTATTAATGCTTGTTAACACCTTCAGGCAGCTACATCATTCTGGCTTTATTAAAGAGGGATGAAACATCAAACATTATAAAGTTAAATCATTAAACCGTACATAATTACAAAATACACCAAACTTGTTACCTTATTTCACAGAATAGTACGTCTATCGTTAATATGCATATTTAGGAGTTGTTATGACTTTAAAGCTGCCTCAATACGCCAACATTTTACAAACTAGTGAACAAGCTTAAACAGTACAGATAAGTTGGAGTTGGAGGATTCATACAGACAATCTAAAATATAGCACGTGTACAAAAAAATACTTACTGAAATATCGATTAGAAGAAGACCTGTTCAACTGCAACTCTGGGACTACGTGTTTCGTCGAATTTTGAAAGGTGATATGCTGATTTACAAAATTCAATCAGTACAACTGAATCCTGGTGGTAACAGTGCGTTGTTTTTGCAGAATATTTTTATTGTGCTGTTTAAATGAAACGGAAAATAACAAAAATACAACAATTGACAAAATCTAATGATGAGTGATAAAGTGTAGGCACTTTGTCAATAAACAAAACTGCTGGTATTGGGCAAGATAAAATCAGCGTCATAGAAAAGCACTGCTTTCTGCTCGATTAAACTGTTTTGGTGTAGTATGGAGGACGTATGGGACTACTTCACAAACAAATGTTCACAATTCTCAAATGTTACAGTGGGCATACACAATTTATATATATATTCTATGCGCTTCGTGAATTGTTATTGTTAAATATAGTTTATTGTTGTCACCCTTTTTTCTCTCGCTTGATTCAATTCACTTAGTGCCTAATTGTTTCTATATCGGAAAGTACTCAAAAGAGTATTTGTATGATGCAACTCATTGTGAAAATTGGATGTGGATTCATCAGAGTCGTTGCAGTATAAAATTGTCAGTGTCGTTGCAGTATAAAATTGTCAGTGTCGTTGCAGTATAAAATTGTCAGTGTCGTTGCAGTATAAAATTGTCAGTGTCGTTGCAGTATAAAGTAGAGCTATCCATCCATATCTCGTAAGTCCTCATAACTTCTTCTTTCAATATCGAAAGATTCCCTACTCTACTCATCCACCCATATGCATATTTACCATAATTCTATTCCTTTCCGTTCCCACACCATCCCCATGACTTGCGTCAGTAAAAACCGTAATGTGAAGAAATATAACGGTTTGTAAGAGTATAGCAACCTCCAATAATAGCCGTACCCTCGAGCTCAGTTGAAAGCAGACACTACGAATGACCAAAATAAAACGCTTCTTCCAATTGCACTGATTTTATTGTAAAAGTTACAACCGAGACTTAATAATTAGTACGCGAAATATACGGTGAGATCGGAGTCGATGTGAGTTGAGTAATGCTGACCAAGATTGGACCCGCGCTGGGCTGATCGTGCATGCGCCCAGTGTCTAGTGGGTGGAACGCGCGAGTCGCTCGATGTGCATCAGCGCGACTCAGGGGCGGTTAAGTATCTCAAAGCTCTTCAACGGACCTACGAGAATGATGATGGTGCTACTCAAACAGCCGATGGTTAACGATATATTCAACATTTGTAATGGTACTGTAAATTGAGGAAGGCATTAACAACATTTGGTTCCAATAAGGTGACGCGACAAGCGAGAAAAACATACTTTGTGGCAAATCGATTGATATTATATAAGATAGCTACCCGATTCACCTGAGGAAACCAACTACAAACCGACAACTCGTTCGCCAGATTTGAGCACGCCAGATTTCTTCCGGTGGAACTTCCTAAAAGAAAAAGTGTACGTCAACAAACCGCCAAATTTACAGCAGTTGAAAGCGAATGTTCGAGCGGAAATTGCCTCGATATTACAGGAAACACTAAGAAACGTAATAGAAAACTCCGCGAAGAGAGCGTACTTCAGAGTACAGAATAATGGCTCGTATTTACCTGATCTTATTTTTCGCAAATAACGTAGAAAAAACAAATAATAAACTTTTATATCCAACTCATTTTTTTTATTTATTATATTTTGTTCACAAGTTATATAAAAAGTAAGTCTACATAGATATCAACACGGCAACTGAATGAAATGTGTTTTCTGGATTTGACATTTTTGTTTTATTAAAAGTGAGAAAAGCGAACAAACAAGTTGACAAATTCGATTATTTTGCGTTGATGTGTAGGAGTAGATATTTCTATAGTTAAGAGAACATAATATATTCAGTCAGAAAAGGTATTTATTTCTTATTTAATATATCTTGTTCTTATATTGCTACTTTGTAATATTTACAAAATTCCAGAATTACCCGAAATCTGGAAGCGCCAATACTTCTGGATTCTCAGAAAAATGAAATCAAGAATTCCGGGAACTGAGGTTCTACCATCAAGGTGATAGGGAAAAATATTTTTTAGCTTTCTCGTCAAGTGTGATAAGAAATATTTTATATTCATCTTTTTAATGTCGCTATCTCTTTCTCCCGCTCCCAGGACTTAGGCTACGCTCCCGCCTGATAATTGATTTCTTTGCATATTTTTTATGGATAAGTTAGTGTGCATCCGTCCTAACGAAGATACCGTAGTATCGAAACCAATCCACGTTGAATTATTCAAAATTTTAGTAATTAAAAAACAATTATTGAGTGTATTATTATTTTTAATACATACCTAACTTTAAAGCAGTTAAACTATCAAATGTTATATTAAAATAATATCAATATTAAATACAGAATGTAACAGACTTAATCCACAATATTTTTTGGGTTGATATCTGACTAAATTACGAGTGTAAAATATTAGACGAATATGTGCAAATTTTACACCGTTATTAACCGAAATAACCGAAAATTTTACAAAATCATGTTAATCTTTATATCTAGGTGCTTTGAAATAAATATTTGCGAAATTTATCGATTATTAATCTATATATTTGTTTCAAGCCCTAACCACTTATCCACCCATAAAATATTATGGACTAGGTCTGTTACACCATGTATAACATAATTAGGTAATTTGATTATTAAATAAAATATTTACTCATTTATTAAAATTATTTAAAAATATTTTTTCTTTTACTGTGCAAATCGTAGGGTATTAAATAATTTATCGTTCCCATTTAATCGATCCTCCAAATATTCAATGACAGATGCTCGGTGGTTCACTATTGCTCATCCTAATCAACGTGAATTTGGATAATTTTCCTGACATCGAATTCCTACATAAAAATATCACAGACCGTCTGTTCTGAATAATTACAACTTCACAATAAGAATGTGTTCTCCTAATAAAATATAAGTTGTATCAATGTGTCTAAAATTTAATGAAAATTAGTTGTTAATTTTGGCGTCTGCTATCGGTTTAATGAAAGGTATTTGAGATTCCGTAAAAATAAAGTAAATGGCTCTTTCAAATAGTGGAACGATAAATGTATTAATTTGAAAAACGTGTCACATATAGGTTCGAAAATTTGTCGTTAAAATAATGTCGCTGTAGCATAATTGGATAATGCACCTTTCCCGGTTTGGAAAGAGATTCAGGTTCGAATCCCGGAGGCGCAACAACAATATTTTTCGATAAAATTGGTTTTATATGTATATCTTTATAATTAATACATTTAATTAGTATTTAAAATATCACAGATCTATGTTCTAAATAATCACAATTTCACAATTATAATGTGTTCTTGTAATAATAAACAAACTCATTATTATAACGCAGTCCGCACACGCATACACTATTTACATGACCCATACATTTTTTTGTATTTGTGGTTAGGTTTTTTCGTCACCACCCCTCGTCAGCACCCCTATTTCCGAACCGATGAACAGGTCTTATTAGAGCATCATAAAATTGGTTTTATTTTTCCGCTTGAGGAAACAATATCTCAATATCTTTGTCAGCTCAAAGTATCATGTTGGTAGCGACAATTTTTCTTTTGATCTCTTTACTGGTATTATTACAATGATTGGCAAAATTCTCCCTCTCTCTCTCTCTGTCGTCTAAAAATTTAAAAATTGTATTAATTTATTTTAAAGAATAGAAAGCAAGAGAGCGAATACGGATTGATTGAGATGTGGTGCTCGACGCATGTTACACACACCATGGATGGTGAGATGCATGAATGTCTCCATTCTGCAGGAATTAGACGTCAAAGATAGATTCTTAACCATTTGCCTTAGATGAATCCTTCAAGTTTTTGGGCACCTTGCGAAATGATATATAAGATGGCTTGGAGAAGTTGATTGAGGTGGACCACGTCGAAGAACGAAGTGGATAAGGAAAACCTCACACACGTTGGACCGAAAAAGAGGAAAAAGCAACAGGTTCTTCTCTGGTGACAGTCCTAAGGTTTGCAGGTTAAGAGGGCGAGAGTTTACGAAGATCGCGATCCTCAGACATAAGGGACCGACGTAGATGATAATCAGGGATCAGTCAATTCATACCGCGAGTAATTCGTTAAATATTTGTAATTTAATATTTTGGACCTAAATTATTTAATAGAATGCTAAAAGATTTAAATCAATTGAATTGTCCCAAGAACATGAAACTATATATTAAAACTTGGATTCGTAATATGGGTATAGCCAGTATTGGTGCACTCACCCAAACATATTGACTCATACCTATATTAATTATTGCTACAAAGTGATTAAAAAATTAAGTCCACTTTAAAATTGTTCTTCATATACACCTTTTAAATAGTAATAAATGTAATTCTATCTACTACTTGTAATTTTAATTAATTGAACAATTGCTTGTAATCTATGCCCGTCTCGACACATAATTTCTGTAGTGAGACGGGCACAGTCCAAACAGATTTTACATTGTATTATATAGTTACAAATAGAATTAAATAAATATAAAACATTAAATTCAGTGCTATGTAAATGATCAACCATTGTAAGATTTACTTTATCGGTTCGTTTTATTACATCTCTTTTCTACTCGTTTCAGAGACTAGGTGATTGCATTACAGACCAAGGGTTCTGCTAATAAGTAATTCCGATACATAAGTAGTGACACGATGTATAAAACAACCCCACACACACATATGTAGGTTTCGAAAATGAACTTTCGTACGTTTATAGTTTTTACCGACTTTTTTTAAAGCAATAATATCCTTAAAATAAATATTTTTCCGTATATTTGGAATAGTCGTTATTTTAAACATGAATGATACCAAATTATGAAACATAATATTTACCTCACAATATAGATAAACACTTAATAATTGAACAATCATTCTGCTTAGACAATATGTAAGAAAGTGTTATACTCTGATGGAAGTTGTCAAAAGGCTTATCTTCTGACACGTAACTTTAAAGCACATATTGTTAGGTACACAATATGAGTATACACGGCACATATAAGTGAAAGCCTCAACATAAAGCGTCAGCTATGAATCTCTTAAACCGCTCAAATAACTTCCCTTTGATAAGCTCAGTAATATTGAGTTATCTTTGCTAAGTATTACGCTGATTACCGGGGCTTTCCCGTCAAACAATTTGGATACAAATAAGCAGTATCTGTTTAAACTCCGTACAAGATTTATGTCAAATTATTTTATACGGTTATTTGAAATCAAAACATATAATTTTCTTTGAGTGTTTGTAAACTAACTACGGCATTTTAGTGTAACCTAATAATTCAATAAAATTATTTCATATAAATATACAAAGTGCAAATAAGTTTCAATACGTTTTTATAATTTCGAGTAAATCAAGAAAAATGCCACATTTTAATGACAGGCATTATTTTCTTTTCAGTAAGTTAATTAATTACTTTAAACTAAAATAAAATCATTGTATATTTACTTAATTACTGTATTAATTTGAACCCAAAACTAAATATTTTATTATGATAAAAAAACATGACAGGTTTCGAAAGTCACATTGCGCTATATCGAGTTTTGCTCACTCTAACATTATACTTAATATTGCTAGCTAACAAAACATATTTTCAAAAAAAAGATACATTTTTAAATAAAAAAAAAATTTCAAAACCAATGATGTAAATAGCTCAAATTAGTTAAAAAAGTGATGTAGCGAATTTTGAAATTCAGTGACACAAATATTGTTGCTACCTTGACAACTTAGAAACAACAATAAGATATTTAAATGACAGAATGATTGCGAATGCGTGTTTGATTGCGTTTTCATTCGACTTGTATTAATTATTGTTACACACTAGCTTATTAGAACGTATTCGTGGTACACTTCAGTGCTGTTGAAGGTCAAAGTAAAACTCTTGGTGATAATTATCTATTTATTACGGTAAGATACAATTGATATACAAGATGCACTACTAATAACGAGACGAATGGTAGCACTGCAAAAGAGACTCGCACCCCGTACATACACACATACGCGTGAGCGGTGAGGCTCACATACACACACATGCATCGGTACAATCCAAGGAATTATTTTAAATATGAATTAAATATATTAATTATAAAGATACACATATAAAATCAATTTTATCGAAAAATATTGTTGTTGCGCTACCGGGATTCGAACCTGGATCTCTTCCCTAACCGGGGGAGGTGCTTTATCCAACTAAGCTACAGCGACATTATTTTTAATTCATATTTAAAATATCACAGACCTATGTTCTGAATAATTACAACTTCACAATAAGAATGTGTTCTCCTAAAAAAAAAATTATTGTGAACGGATACATGGTACGCGGTCAATGTGAAAAAGTCCATAGTAGAAGGGATCCTGGAGCAAGTTCCTCATTTTACATTAAAATACAGAAAATAATAATTTAAAAATAAAGATGGTATTCGACAGTAGATATGCCTATTCCAATGCGGGTGTTTAGCTTTAGAAATATAATTATTGTTCTTAAACTCGATTTTAGAATTTGGTAACACTGTTACGATTTAGAGCATTTTGTATATTATGAGGTCCGTCAATTAATTGTTTGTGTGTGTGTGTGTGTGTCAGGACAAACGAGTGGAGGAGGAGGGTGGGGGTATGAACAGAGCTAATAAGCTGGCGCACTTGCTGGGAGTACCCTCTTTCACTTCTGGACTCCGAAGTGTATTTATACAGGGTGAATATTATGTTCCGGGTCGATTCTGATTATCCGCCATTTTGGTTTGGCAGATATTTGTCAGGTCGCATTTAGTAGTAGTAGAAAGCAGATGATTACCTACTATTTATTATGGAGCATCTAACACCTCAATAACATGTTGAAGTCTTTCAAACATTTTATCTAAATAATAATGGTAATGCTGTAAACATTAATGGTGATCGCTCTGTCATCATATATCATATCACATGTTGAAAAACTTCTTGGTGGCCAAATTGGGTGGATTGGGCCTGCAATATATGTAGTTTCAGTAGAACGGTGCTACGTCACACACAGGTCGAGCTATGCATGAAATTTTGCGAGAAATTTTTCCCGGCCACATAATGTCAAAGAATGGTGATATCGACTGGCCTCCTCGATCACCTGATTTGACGGTTCCTGACTACTTTTTGTGAGAGTACATGAAAGAAAAGGTCTATGCCAATAAGCCAATAATAATTCCGATGCTATATGACAATATTCGAAATTAAATTACTGAAATAACACGCGTGGTGCGAGAATGTTATTAAAAATAAGGTTAACCTTTACCATACCGTGATAGAAAATATCCGTAAGCTACCATGCTGTCAACTCGCGTTACCGTTAAGTATTCATAGTTTTTTTATCATTTTTAATAATAATGGCTTTAAAATCGCTAAATCGCTAAATGGATAATGGCTTTAAAATCGTTAATGCCATACATTTATTCTAAATATCGAGGAATAAAATAGAAAAAAATGATATATTTCGTAGCATTTATTCACAAGTTCTACACAATACGACATTCCTTCTTATTATTCTTCATTAAAGTAGTGAGAAAGATACAAAATTATATTTGAATGTTTGTAATTATTTTAACTGTGAAAGTAATGTTTGATCTTTTTCGTCTTACTACTGCAAATACTATTTTTTTCAACGTAACAATTTTACGTGGCATTGAATTGAAAAATAATTACTTTAACATTAAGTTAATCCTACAAATAATTAGTCATTTCTAAGCATAAATGATTATTTTAAGGTTAAAATATTAATTTTGTGTTTGTATTTACGGAAATATACGGGCTTAATTTGGGCGGTAGACCTGTGTTACAGCATGGCTAGGGAAGGGTTAAAAGAGCACGCATTTATGCCGCTACCAGAGGTAGCCACTTGGCCAATGTCATATTCTATACATAATTGTAATAAATTATTTATTTGATAATTAAATAAAAAATTTAAAAATTATAATTTATTTTCTAATTATTCAAAAATAGCATAGGCCTGAAACATAATATTCACCCTGTACTAGCATTAAGTGTAAATAATTGTATTATTACTGTGTAATCTTTATGGGAATAAATACGTGTTAATTGTCACGTGACACGGAGTATTATTATACACCTCTGAGTACACTACAGTGTATTGTAAGACAAAATCAATTATACATATATATATACACATATACATATAAAAGTTCAAGAGGGTGCATGAGAAGACGTATGAAAGTCAAGAATGTAAAAAAAAAAAAAATTAAGATTGATTAAAAATAACATTTTTATTTCACACAAAAAATCATTAACGTTTAATTTACATTCGTAGATACGATGAGATGAGACAAATTTGAAATTTTGGCTCTAAATTGATTGTTGAAATTCTGCGTCAGGAATTTATTTTCACAATTCGGACCATTTCGGGGATCTAATATATCGGAAAAAAATCACGTAACATATAAATTATAAAACATACAAATAAAGCATTAAAATGGTTTTCTAAAACACGTCGATAAAGTGAGATTAAATAAAAAGCCCACATGGAGAGTCGCTCGGCATTATAAGCCCATTTGGCTTGGCAAAAAAGGTTACCCTCTAACTAATGAGCGCACGCGATTATGACATTAAAATTTTTAATGAGATCATTAAAAATATGAAAAATTAAATCGCAAAAGTAATGCGCCGGTATTTAAATGGTTGGCATAGAAGTATTCACAATTAAAAAACAAAGTATGTCTAATGATTTTTAGCCGAAGTAGATAATACAAAAATTATATTACAGTCTAACTGTCGTAATAAAAATACCATAAGTTACTAGCAGAAACCAATTGATTTTGATAGATAGTGGCTGTTTCGGGGACAATGTTAACGGCCGATTATTCCCTAAAACTTTTTTTATAATGATGAAAATATAAAATATGAATTAAATATATTTATTAGAAAGATATACATATAAAATCAATTTTATCAAAAAATATTGTTGTTGCGCCACCGGGATTCGAACTTGAATCTCTTTCCAAACCGGGATAGGTGCATGTATTATCCAACTATGCTACAGCGACGATATTTTTAGCGACAAATTTTCAAACTTATATGTTACCTTTATGATATTAATACATTTAATCATTCCATTACTTGAAAGAGTCATCTACCTTATTTTTACTTTTGAGTAATCTGATAGCAGACGCCAGAATTATCAATTCATTTTTATTAAATTTTGGACACATTGATACAACTTTATTATTAGAAGAACACATTTTTATTGTGAAGTTGTAATTATTCAGAACATTGGTTCGAATCCCGGTGGCGCAACAACAATATTTTTCGACAAAATTGATTTTATATGTATATCTTTCTAATTAGTATATTTAATTATTATTTAAAATATCACAGAGCTATGTTCTAAGTAATTACAGCTTCACAATAAGAATGTGTTCTCCTTATGATGAAAATATAATTTATTATCAAAAAAGGAATACCTGTGGTTTATCACAGTACAATCTAAATTAACTAATTAACGTAACTATCCAATTAGACACATTCTTATTCACGTATATTTAAAACACTCTAATTTCATAGGATCTTGCAGCCCTAGCGGCGATAATAATAATTATCAATCGTTTCGAAAGGTTTACTCGCCGACCAAGTGGCTATAATTATTACTTACAATAGTCGTTATTGTCTTGTATAAATATTGCTATACAGCATGATGAAGCTGGAGTTCATGCATACATAGCATATTTAATATATATGAACCTTTACAATACCATGATATAAAATACCCGAACATAACCATGCTGTAAACTCGTGTTACCGTAAATAATAGTTAGGAAAAAAATATTTATTAACTTAAATGGCTTTAATGGCTCGAATTTACTTTAAATATTGAGCATTTAATTTTGATAAAATTATTAATTACATAATTTAGGCATTCATTATGTCCTATGTAATTTGTCCTTCTTTCTTATCTCTCTTCATTTAATTATTGAGAAAGAGACAATTATATTTGTATGTTTGTTGTCTTTTTCACTGTGAAAATATTGTGTGATCTCTGTCTTTTATATGACAAATAGTATTTTTAAGAACGTATTAATTTTACGACGGATTGAATGAAAAAAATAATTGTTTTTGTACGATTCCCTTTTTATAATTGGTTTTTCACTAGTTATTCCTAAGCGCTAATATTTTCTTTAGAATAATCTAAAATATGAATTTTATGTTGCATGTATTTACCGAAATATTACAGGTTTAATTATGATGGTAGAACTTTGTTACTGCATGGTTTGGGAAGGGTTAATAATTATATTAAATTAAATGTAAATAGTATTTAAAATAACGTGCGTGCTGTGTGGTTCTTTTGGTGATTTTTCTAACATGCTATAAAAAACTTATCTAATCTTACTAAATATAAAATTAAGACGAACTGACTATCATATTATTTCTACAGAATGGTAGGCAGAAAGGATAGAATTCTACACTGTTCTACAATATTTACTTCTATACATTGTTCTTTCTTTGCAAGGGAGCTGATTATTGGTGATCGAGAGTTAAGTAATCGTGGACATCATCTATTCTTGTTGATTTTAACACTTGTATCATATATTTTCTATATCATCCTCTCCTTACTCGTATACTTCATAGTTGCTAAATCAACAGCATCCATTTATATATTTTTTCTACCTTTTAATCTAGTTTTCTTCTCATATACGTATTATACACTATGATTGCTCTTTTGATGTGAATTGATAATTAAACATCAGTGTCACTTTATATGTCTTTATTAATTTGTTAAAATGTATTATTCTTAAGTTTATTATATTTATTTTTATGTATTATATCTTAGTTTGTATGATACTCATCTTTGTTTAATTCCGAAGAAACTTTGTTAGGTAATTTCTTTTGTCTGCCTCGGCTTCATGTTCAGGGGGGAGGCATCTAGCCTAACTGGTTCTTTTTTAAATATTGACAAGTCAAATGGTTATGAAATGAAAGAATATTTTTATATAAGAAAATTTATAATCTATATTTTAAGATACTTGCATGTGTTAAAAGTGGAAAATGAGCATTTTACTTTAATACTTATAAATAACGCTATTCAAAAATAATTACAATAAAATTAACATTATATATTTATGTTCATCATGCCACTTGTCTATGTTCACTGCCAAATTGTCTATGTTGACGCTTGTCTGATGTTGATTATTCAGGTCCCTCACGTAAGGGATTACCTCTTAGAATGGTTCTGGATCCTGGACGTGAAGTGTGGTCAGCTCCTTGTGGTGCCAGCGTAGGGTGACGGAGTTCAGGCTTGTAGTTGATGACAAAACGATGCCCAATTATCCAGGCAAACCGGGACTCTGGACGCAATATTCTTATGCTTAGTCTGTTCTCGCTACACCGATTATATTTATCAACTTTTTATAGATCCAGTGGGACCCTTTTTGATACTTTCACATTTACGATTAATCGCAGAGAACATCACAGTCTAAGATTAACTCGAGGTGCATAGTTTAAATTTTCCCCGGAATTACAATCTATGAAGCGCTTACTTGATACTTTTAGAGACGATATTGATTTTATTTTCGAATTGAAAATAAAATCTCGCCTTTGACGGTGCCACTTCTCACAGCGGAGAATCAGGCCTATTCTCAAAATTGCAATATTGAAATGAAGGTGATTGTTACACCAACCTTCAAAAATAGTGTTATATTTGAATGAGAGAGAGGGAGAGAGAGTGAGGGAGTGAGGGAGATAAACGTACCATAATCTGTCAAAACTATCTGTCTATTTTTGAGGGTTGGTGTAACAATCACCTTCATTTCAATATTGCAATTTTGAGAATAGGCCTGAATATCAGAAGATGCATCCTTCAAGGTGCATTTTCCTACGTGACTCTAGTCACGTTCGCCGGATTACCGCCGCTGTATTCGCCGCTGTACCCAAGCTGTGTCGGTCCACCTGCGTCTAACAATACCGAGTTTTTATAACCGTCCGTCCCTTATTTCGACTAAGTGCTTTTATATCCTTGAATAAAATATTGTTTTGGGTAATTTTGCATTTTTACATATTGTACTGTTTGTTTCTCAAAAATAAATAAAAATAGAGTCAGTTTCTTTTATTGCCTTACCTTATGTTAGGATAAGACCAATAGCAATCTTCGCTACTACAAAATTTAAATTTACGCCAGTATGGAAAAACTAGCATGTTAAGGAAGAAGATTTATTTTGTTCTTTAAATCAGATTATAGCAATTTTCATTCATAATAATAATTGCATTGATATTATTTTACAAGCTCCTATCACTTTTTCTTGTTTTCCTTCAAATGAATAAATGAGAAGGTTGCTCAGATTGCATGAAGTACCCTCATATATGTTCAATGATGAAGATAATAGTTTTTCTGTATTCAGAGAACCGTTATTATTAACAAAGATAATAATATTCAGTAATGGTATCGCTGCAATATAAAAAAATACTTGAATCCTCGATGTTTCATATACTTATAAATACAATACACAATACACTAATTTATATCAATAGTGCAAAACAATATACTAAATTATTTAAAATATTTCTGCATTGTGCAATAGATATCACTGATGTGTAATATTTATTAAAAACTGCTGTGAATAATTATTGGATTACTAATTACAATAATTTTAGTTTTGCAGTTCTATAGGGTTTTATACAAAATATCACATTCACTTGAGATTTTAAGTCTAATTTTTCTTGTTCCTATATTATTTCATTTTTTAAAGTTCATATCAATTTTAGATAGCTCTAGATGTACGTATTATGTATATAGCATATATCGTTTACACTGCATGTTGTATTGTTAAAGCAATATAATAAGGGATTTTCGCAATGAAATATAGATTCTACGGAAACCACTGGCTATGTAGCGGTCACTATTGTCTGCGAAGCAGCCACAATAGCCGCCTGCATAGCTTAGCAACAAGCAACTCAGGATTGCTTTTCTTCTAGTATCTAGCTTAAAATATAAACTCTTAGGAAGCCAATTTTCTGCCTCCGTCCGTCATTGATGGTACACAGAAGCCACAAACATGCATTTGAAATAATTTTTCTTACCTTCAGTTGAGTTGGAGTATGCTGACGTTATCCACGAGACTATTAATCCCAAGTACACACTTGAAAACCCCATGGCTCTTGTTTGTATATCACTCACATTTTTATAACACTCTTTAACACTAAATTTTTGTCCACAAAATCACCAAACTTTTAAAATGTTTCGTCCATTTTTATTACTTTTTAAGCTGTAAAAAACTCTATAACGTACATTATTAAATTTTGTTATGTATCGTATATGATAACATAACAAATTAAAAAGACCCTTATACTAAAGTTCATATAAACATTGCACATATAATGTCATCAAATTGTATTTCTTTAATAGAAGTAAAATTAATCAACTAGAAAGATACAAAAAAAAAATCTATTTTGTTGATTCATTTAATCTATATATATATATAAAGAAGAGTAGCTGTGGGTTTATTTTTTATACAAATCTACAATTTTATTCCAAACTTGATGAAATTATACACAATTAACATTCAAAATAAAAGGAAAATTACTGTCTGGCGTGATGGCAAATTTGTTGGTTAGTTCACTAGTCTATCTATTATTATTTTTTTTTCAATTTAAAAAATATATATTGGAGTATCTATTTGAAAGGTTATTATGTATTTCCAGTATTTAATGTTTGGACCTAGGAACAAATTGTCTACCAAGATATCATCACAAATCCTGAAAAACTTGATCTTGGCAATGTAGAAATTGGCAATCGATAAGTATCGAAAGGTCATCGAGTATTGGACCGTATCCAATCGTCTGATATACTATCATACATCTAACGTCAATACTACAGTGTTACACATGACGTAAGATTATGAGTGGATACTTCTGTGTCAGTGGTGGTGTCTGAACAATAAACTCACGTCTGAGAAGAAAAATTAAGTGATTTGCTCACTTCACTGTGATAATAAAATAATAAGTTATTTCACCAGAATTTGAACCATCGATAAAGTAAAGATATGATATTTGTGTTAAATCGTATTTAGTTGTGGAAAAAAAAATTAGAAGATATATAATTTTCTATGGTATAATACAGTTTTTAATTACCTTTAAAAACACACCCTTATTGTGAAGAAGCAATGTCAAAACATAGTTCCATGTGATATTGAAAACAAATTAAATTAATCAAAGTACAAAAATGTGTTTTCATGGAAATATATGTATATATATATACAACTACAGATGAACAAGAACTACAGAGTCTAGTGAGTAGAATGTACGATGTATGCAAGGAAAGTGACCTTACGATGAATGTTAACAAGTCGAAAGAGATTATATTCGAGAAGAAGGAAAGCATGACACCGTATAACGATAATACTTGTAGGTGAAAGGCTGAGAATGACATCGAAAGGAGGGTGACTGCAGGGAATAAAGTGAACGGCGCTTTGAATGGAATTATATATAACGGGAACTTGTCAACCGAGGCATGACTAGTGGTACACAATGGAGTTTTGGTACCGACACTGATGTATAGAAGTGAGGCTATGTGCTGGCAGAAGAGGAACGGAAGTAGACTGAATGCAGTGCAAATGAGATCACTTACGATGACGCAAGTGTTGATGTCACCAGAAAGAGAGAATATCCGTAGAAGACTTGGCATGACCAGGTAAACCAGACACTGGAAGATGGTTTTGTCAGAAGTCTCAACAATCGGTGAGCTTGTATGAGAATATGTATGAATGTGAGTGTGGCGCTCTTCTTTGCCTACCTCTGCGGGGAAACGGCGTGATGGTAAGTTAGTTAGTTATGTAAGGGACAGTGGTTCAAATTCACTGCCGTTCCCATCCAGCACTACATTTGCATTCAATACCTAGACGGCGGCACAGTGATGCCTCCACAGTCTGGCCCAATCGTATCTATGGACTGGTTTAATCGTGGCGTGTGCTAACGTCATCAAATAAAGTATGTAACATTATAAAGACTACATTATATATAAAGTTCACATTATATGTCAGAAATTTAAATGGTTAACGTGATGAAATAGCAACGCATTTCCCTTTTCCAGGTTTAATTATTTCAGTTTACGATTGTTTATCAAAGAAATTCAGTGAGACATTTTCTTCAATATGTAATTTATACATTGTAATGACAAGCCGTCAAATTGTTGTCAGATTTAATAATACAATTTCAATGGTAAATCTTTCACAAAGAAGACAATTTTCATCGTGGTAATGAGAACATTCAAGGTGCTTATTGTCTCGCCCCACTTGAGCCCATGTTCAGTTCCGGTTCTATAATTATTAATAAGCCTTTGGTGATGTTCACGATTGCTGGCCGCATTCCGTCGGCAGCCTCGGGTATGAGATTTAATCATCGAGCTGGTCTGAAACTGAAGCACGTGACGTGGAGCTGTACACGTGACCGAAAGTTTTAATACCGGAGACGTTGTGATGAAAAGTGAACAAAATGTCACCAGAGCAAAAATTATTATTATACAATGTGGACAATGGGAAATTTTTATGTTGAAAATTCTATTTAATTACGTTATTGTAAGTGCCCATAATTATTTCACGACTAAAACTTATACATATTTAATACAAATTAATTGAATCCATATGAGAGATATACAGATAAAATCAATTTATCAATAACTTTTTCTATCCGGGGAAGTGCGTTGATCTATTACACCACGTCAACATAGTAAGTAAACTACAAATTTTTGAACTTATATGTTGCACTTTTTGGTATAGGGGTGGAATAAAGTGAACGGCGCTTTGAATGGAATTATATATAACGGGAATTTGTCAACCGAGGCAAGACTTTCGGTGCACAATAGAGTCCTGGTACCGACACTGATGTATGGAAGTGAGACCTGGAGCTGGCAGAAGAGGAAAGTAGACTGAATGCAGTGGAAATTAGATCACTTAGGTGTATATGTGGCAAATATATTTATAACATAGTAAAGAATGAAGAAATAAGGAAATAATGTAAAGCTGATGTTAGTATAGTGAATAAGATTAAGAAAGGATCACTTAGGTGGTTTGGTCATATGGAACGGATGAATGAAGAGAGAATGATAAGAATGATATATGACGCAAGTGTTGATGGCACCAGAAATAAAGTATATCCGCAGAAAACTTGGCACGACCAGGTAAACCAGATAATGAAGAATGGTCCTGTTATAAGCCCTAACAATCAGCGAGCTTGTATGAGAAGATGTATGAATGTGGATGAAGCGAGAATTGTGTGTCAGGACAAAGAGGTGTGGCGCTTTATCCTCTCTGCCTACTCACGCGGGGAAACAGCGTGATGGTAAGTAAGGTAATGGACAGGAACCATTCTAAATGTCGCGTACATATTGCGCGCACACGGCGATCGACGATCATTGGATAGTCATAAATATCGAACATATTGTTTTGTGAACGTCTTTTTCTTTATTTAAAAACCAATTCATGGTATTTTGTTAGCCGAGCAGTACAAGAGTAATGAAAAAAAATTCTCTTTTTTTAAATGAATAATGACAAAGATAAAAGTAGTTGAAAAACAATTTAGGCCCACCTTCAAAGATATTTACGTGGTCCTTTTGTAACGCTTGACGAAGTTATTATTTAACAAAACTTGCTTATATTTTTTATTAAAAGAAAAAAAAATAGCGATCTCCTACAAGGCGGCTATATCAAATAAAATAAATAACTGGTTAATCGCTCTAAGCTGCCTAGCGTGCATCAGAAGACTGGAAAGAATGGAGAAGGCCTGTCAAGACAGCTACTAAAATGGGTATATTGAAAAATTATTGAGTCTGTTTATCAATTTAGAACATGTAAATAAAACACTTGTTTTTTTGGTTCTACTCGTTTAATTTACTTGAAACGAGTCTTGCCTTATAAGGGTATTATCAATAATTACAAAGTGAAAATTAAATAAAATAAGTATAATAATAAAATAAGTATTTAATTTAACGTAATGTGACTATGGAGTTTTATAAATTCAGAAATAAAATTTTATGCATGTATACTAATTTACAGATTCTAATAAACTATTCGAAATTCAAAACACAAAAGAGATGTTTCATATTCTCGGCATACATGCGTGTATTTTCTACTTTCCAATCATAAAAACTCCCGTTATCGTAATTATATATCCATATGATTTTAACTAATCATTTATTATGTGTATCCAAAGTATATTAGAAGATATTTCTTAACCTGTAATTAATAGTAAGAAAGCATCTCGTTGGGAGCAAATTTTTATTGCTGTGGTTTATTATGATATATTAGGTAATAATTTAACTGGTTCTCAAATATCTTTCAAGTAGAATCTGCTAGAAGACGTTAGCACTTCCAATTCATTTTATTAAACATAAAAAGAACAAAACTAAGTATAATGATTTTTAAATAGTTCCGTGACAATTAAAACAATATACCATAACTCACGAATAAATTATAAATAAAGGGAAAAATAGACCACACTAAAAATATAGTTTAAAAGCAGTCGATAATCTAAAGATTTATTATGATTTAATTGACTCTCGGTGATAACTACATTTTTTATAGAATTTTTTCGTGCAGTTTTTAATGTAATTTATTATTTAAAGTGTTGAACATTTAATTTGACTCTGTCTTAGTCAAGACCAGCTAACGTTCTTATGGTTCGGAACATGAGTTGTGAATCCCCAGGCTATGATCATGTTGAGAGGAGCATATTGTCGGTCCCTAATTAAAACCACCCCTAACTTTATTACCAGTAGCCAAGTTCATAAAGTGCATCCTTGGCAATAATGGTTTTCCTCGCCAATATTAAGCTTATATACGAGTATTTTAAAGTTCTTGATTCGTGTAGATTATGATTAAACTTGAAATTACTTTTTATTTTATTTTCTAGTTAGTTACGCAGGTTATATTTATCAGATTTGATATAAATCTATTAAAATACAAAATGTAATAGAAATGATATATTTTTACATTTTAAAAAAAATACATTCAATAATTATGTACGTAAATCAAATATCAAAATATGTCATTGATTTATACTCTTATATGTATAGAAGTGAAACAAAATTATTTTTTTATGATGATTAAATTCTCCACACATGTTTAAAAATCATTTGTTGTTATAGTTAAATAATGAAGAATTCGATAATCTATTAGATGAGGTGAAATTATGAGATTGATTCATTATTATTTAAAAATATTTATTTAATAAAAACAATTTTTTATTGTATTTTTAAGACAAATACGATGACTTAATCAATCAATAGTATCTTAACCAATTTATGTCGCCAATAACTTATACCCAAGATTTTCGGGATTCACTACACAATAAAGCTATTTGAAAATAGAATACAGTTGTATCGTTTACGTAAGACTGTATATATAATTCCCAAATTTTTCGGAATCTACCGTGAATAAAAAACTAGCAAAATTGGTGTCGTAGGTAAATAAAAAGTTACAGGTTTGTGTCTCGGTGGTAAACAAATATTTAATTGATAGGTAGATTTTTTATGAAAATATATCTTATTAATTCATCTTATTTATTTTAAATATTCATTAAAATAACGTCATAATATTTAACTAACTTATATAACGCCAATAACTCAGTTGTAGAGTATTTTCATGTAAAAATAGTAGTGTGAAAAAAATTTTTTTGAAGTATACCAAAGATATCCCGTATTGATGACATTACCAATAAATAAGTATTAAAGTGCACAAATAAGGGAATAAGTCAAGTGAACTAATTACTAACAAACAAAAGAGAGTTGTATATTTCGGACACATTCTCCGCAATGAAAAATATACATTCAATTTGTTATGCAAGAGAAAATAGAAGGCATTAGTGGTTTACACAGAACGATGAGAAAATGGTTCAATGTCCAAAATATATGTTGCACGAGATAAATCAGCAACCTGGTCAGCAAGTGAAATAGACGACGGCATATAAAGAAGAACGCTCCCTGAAGATTGATCGAAAAGAAGTATGAAGTGCAAAATTTGTTCGCAAACGCTCTATTCTAATAGCATATACTGCCATTTATCGTATAGAGAAACGAGTGTACATAAAACGTTGTCTTTATGAACTACTGAAAGGAATTCACATGCACTTTAGAATAACTGTTTTATTTCAGTATCAGTAATCGTTTTCAGGCGTCGTTATTGGCTTTCATTCAAATTTAAAATTCATTCTATTCCTTCAGGTATATGTACTTCAGCGTAGTTATTGCTGTTTATTATTATAATTATTTCAAGCATTGTCGTATTGTATATATAATATATTATTATCGATAATTTTTTTATAAAAACGAATGAATGTTTTTTAACGAACTATATAATAACTGACTAATTTACCATCGTACTGTTTCTCCACGGAGGTAAGCAGAGAGTAGGATAGAGAGCGACACTATTTTGTCCTGATGCACAATTCTCGCTTCATCCACATTCATACATCTTCTCATTCAAGCTCGCCGATTATTGACACTTCTAACCACCTAAGTGATCCTTTCTTAACCTTATTAACTGTACTAAGATCAGCGTTATATTATTTTCTATTTTTTCATTTTTTACTCTGTCATAAATATATCTGCTACATATACGATCTATTTTACACTGCATTCAGTCTACTTTTGTTCATGTCGTATACGACAACATAAGTATAATATATGACATACATGATGACGGATAAAAAATTGTATACATATATATGTTCAAACTAGTATTGGTCAGTATTGTGTTCTTCTCAAATGATTCAAATGACATTTACAATAGAATGCAGAAACTATGCGAAGTTAAAAGTAAACATCTCAAGGATACAGATATTGATTAACTGCATTTTTGACTCAATCCATTTACGTTAATGGAACCCAGGTTAAACAAGTTGATGATTATGTCTACCAAGAAAATCAAACTTCCATAACCGGAGGATTATCCACGTAATTAGTAAAGTATAATGAATAATCATGACTCCAACTTTGTAAACACATATCTTAAAATAACGTAACATTATATGAATTTAAAATATTAATTTGAAAATTACGAAATATAACATTCTGTAGTTGAGTATTAAATAAATAAATAGCACAAACACTTAGCTTTTTTTTTATCTACAAGATTTACACGTCTATGACATTTTTTGAATAGGTTGTTAAATAAGTTATTTGATTTGTATTAAATACAAATATATTCTCGTTGATTTTCCAGAAATGTAATCATAAGTCAAAATATACAATCTTGTGTCTCACGTATATAAAAACGACAGTTGTGTCAAACTGAAATGTAGGCTGTTGTCGTTGAAAAGATATATGATTCTCTAGCTAAACAAAATCGTGGAATATATTCATGGCTTTGGGGAGTAATGTAGGAAAATTTTTGGAATACACATTTACTTCCCATCTCTCGATGTAGAAGAGTATACGATTATGTAGGATAAAAAAATGTAGATTTAATACCGTCGGTGTTCTCAATGTAATCAGTTTAAAAATTAATGGCGCGTTTCGTTTCAACGCTCGATCACTACACAGTTCACAGATTCAAGTATTACATTCTTGTTCTATTTTTCTGAAGATCGTGTTCAGGAATACATAATAGTTTATCAAGGAGAACACATTATTATTGTGAAGTTGCAGTTTTTTCCGAACACAGATTTGTAATATTTTAATATAACTTAAAAGCATCAATAAGATGTTCATGTTCAAATAAAATGAATTAACCTGGGCTCGAACATACATTTAATTATTAAGGAGAACGCATTCTTATTGTGAAATTGTAATTATTCAGAACATAGGTCTGTGATGTTTTAAATACTAATTTAATATATTAATTATAAATATATACATATAAATAGATATATATCCTTAATAATATAAGTTGTATCAATGTGTCCAAAATGTAATAAAAATGAATTGATAATTCTGGCGTCTGCATTCGGTTTACTCAAAGGTATTTGTGATTCCGTAAAAACAATGCAGATGGCTTTCAAATAATGGAACAACAGATGTATTAATTTAAAAAAAGTGTATTTATAGTTAATACATAAAATTACATTTAATTTGTATTAAAAATATCACAGAACTATGTTCTGTAAAACTGAAACTTGACAATAATAACGTGTTCTTCTTAAAAAATATATAAGTTGTATAAATGTTATATTTTTGTAGAAAGCAATCACTTTGTGGTTTGACATATTATATTAAATAAAATAACAATCACTTTGTATGAAACTATGAAATTAATTATACTTCAACCGGTTTTGCTTATATCAAGCTTCATCAGGACGTATTTGAAACTAATCATAAATACAAATAAAGAGGGAGGTAAAATATAAAATGTCCTCCCTTAATATTCCGTCTATCTGTATATGTATTCTGTCTCTCTCTTTCACACGTCATTTTACTCTCTCCCAATTTTTGTATATATAAGTGCATTCTTTTTGTATTTATGATTAGTTTCAAATACGTCCTGATGAAGCTTGAGATAAGCGAAACCGGTTGACGTATAATAAATTTCGTGGTTTCAAACTATGTGATTATTATTTTATTTAATCTGTATAAATGTTTCTAAAATTTTATAAAAATATATTAGCTAATTTAATTCTGGCGTCTCCTGTCGGATTTTACTCAAAAGTATTTTAGATTCTCTGTAAATATAAAGATGTTTGCTTTCATATAATGGAACGACAGATGTATTAATTTGAAAGTGCAACGTTCGAAAATTTGTCAGTATACTATGTTGTGATAGAAAGGGTTCCTGGCTCGAGTCTGGGTGTTAACCACAATATTTTTTCGATAAATTCATTTCATCTGTATATCTTTCTAATTGATACATTTTATTTGTATTATATATTTTGTAAAATTTACATTGTGGTATTAATTCATGTTATTATTAATTATTTTAATTAATAAGAAAAATACTATTTACTAATACATCCACATGTTTCGATACATATGGTATCTTCTTCAGGAAAAAATGTATACTAAAATTAATAATGCAAGCACAGATAAAAACAAAATTATAAAAGTAACTTAACTTTGTTTTTAAAAAAAAAAATTATTTGTATAAATTATTATTAATATTATTTATTCCTGTATAAAGTGTATATCCAAGGCAATAAGTTCGAATTACTTATGTATATGGGGTATAAAACTGTTTGCTGGATCCATGTATATTATTATCCTTTTGATAGAAACTTGATAACCAGCTCTAGTTGATGTACTACTGAGGGTAGAGATATCAAAATTTAACTGTAACATGGCCGGAACATGTGGTGAGTGTGGCTGTTGTGGTATGTATTTGACCAAACGCGCGCTGACGTATTCAGGATTGAATATTTTGGGTCTAACTGATATTTAAGTTGAATATAGAAATAAATTATGACACAAAAAATACGCATAAACTTGTACAGACGTCATAAATCCCTTAATACAATATGTCTTCCCTTATTAATCTCTTAGAAAAGATTATTTTTTCTATTCAGAAATCATCTGACGTAACTCTCTTATTGAATTGAAGATACATTCCTGTTGTTATAATTACTTGTGTACAAGAGTTTTTGAATAAAACACAATATTCATTAATCTTCCGAACAATTAACTAAATGAAAGATAACACGATAACAATAATAATATTCTCCTGTAGAATATCGTATCAAAGATTCGGGTTCTAAAAAAATATTAAGTCATATGACTTATACTCGTATCATCATCACCACTACTTTTACGCCTTTATCCCAGAAAGGCGGGGAATCAAGTTTTGACTAGGTACTTCCATCATCCCCTATTTTGCGCTGTTTCAGTACAATTAAGGTACAATTTGAATTCGTAAGGTATTTGTTAGTATCTGAACAATGTTTATCACAATTTAGTCTTCTTGGTTATTATTTTTCTTGCATTCGTAAGATGTATCAGAGCCACCTCACTTTCTCAGTGAAATAATCCATATTTAGTGACTACATATTAAATCGACCTATATTCTTAAACTTGTAAACTTGATATAAATCTACCACGAGAAACGGAGTCTCTCTCCATAGTCTAAAACTTTTGGTTACCTGCTTTGAAACCGTTTTTAAATATTCAGTCAGTTAAAGAGCGATATTTATTCACTGTTAATTTAAGTATTTTATACCCATTTTATAGTGGTATGAGGTTAATTTTAGCGATCAAGGGGTCGTAGTATCATTCCTCGCACCGGTAGATCATTAAGTTAGTCTAATTTTCATGTCAATAAATTAATTTAGAAAACAGTAAGATATTGACATACTACATAAATTAATACATTAATTAGAACATTACGGATGGAAGATTACAATGCGGTGTTTTATTGATTGGTTAACGTCTCAGAAAGTTTGTACTCGAAACCATTTAAGAAAAAAGGAAAGGTTTAAAACTGAATGATTATTGCTTATTGTCATTGTTTGTGCGTTATGCATGCCACGATTAGCAGTCCTGGGTTTTTTAAAATGCAAATTATGTACTTCCGGTTTTATGAGGGTATTCCACGTAACTTGATACGCCAGAAATAATCTAGCCACCATCAGTGACATTATAAAAGACTGAACAGTGGAAAGAGCTCAGGAAAGACCATCAGCAGAGCACCTAGAAGATACAGTGCAGTTTAGATTGCAGTCTGAGAGATCGTGGATAGATAAAACATATTAGTGATTTTATTCGAATAATTTTTGGAATTGTATACTTACGTTACCAATAGAAAACCCAGGATCAACTAACTAGCTATCGAAGGGAGTTTACATGAATAGTCATTCTGTTGTAGCTCGTGCTAAAGCAGAGTTAAAACTCTTAGGTAGATAATATAACTGACTGATTTAGCAATTATAATATAATATATTGAATATGCTGATAAACCGGAGTTTCCTCTCATCAATTTAATACCCCGGTGTATAAAAGACTAAATATGGCGAAAATAAATATGAATTCAATCTGGACTGTGCAATAGTTTAATAATCACAAGAGTAATCGACTCAAAATAATTCAAAGATTTATTCCCCGCACTTCCTGATTCTCCAAAAGAAAAGTCTACAAGAAAACAATATGAAATATCTCTAGACCAAGAAATAGGTATTGCCAGGTAGCCGCACATTTATTCAGATTGAACTTAATAGATTCCTCGAAGTGTGAGTTGGTGCCGAGGTAGAGACCTTAACCATATATTTTTTGCTTGTCCATTGGGGATCACAGTTTTTTTTACAGTACTTTCGTCAATGATAATTTTCAACTCCCAGTTAACTTATATCATCTTATTTCCCTTAACTCGCCACATTTAATCTATATAATATCATTTTTTTAACGATAATGGTATTGACTTGTAATATAATATTTTCTATTCTATAATAGTATTGTACTTTTTCTATAAAATAAAGTTATAACTTGATTAATGGCATAAATCACTCTTGAAAGGTGGATTGCCTATGTAAAAGAAGATGAAGAAAATAATAAATAACTTTTATATTGACTTTGTTCTACACACACACAATTTTTTAATTACTATCACTACTAGTTTTGAGAAGAGCAGTTCTTCTATCTACAGGTGTAAAATAAACAATAAATTAGTTAAATTTAGTTTAATTTACATCTATAGATGGGAAGTACTGCTCTTTCCGAAACTAGTAGTAACATTAACTGAAAAACTATGTGTGTGGTACAGAGTTATAATATATAATGATATATTTTTAAATTTAGGCAGATAGTTCATTTAGGGCGGAGAGTTCACTTCCATAGACGCGGACTAATCGATAAGATTAGCGTATATATGTATTATTAGTTTAATATTATTAAATAATAATATAAGGTGGTACAGTTGTTTACGTACAATACACAAATAGTTTTCTAAAGTAATGTAAATATTTTTCTGCTTCCACGACGTGTTTTACCGCCATGTTGAAGTTGTGGAAGACAAACCAGTAACACAAATATTCTAATGATTGCAATAGTAGAGGTGCAGATCATTTATTTTAAATATGAATTAAATATATTAATTATAAAGATATGTTCTGAATAATTTCAACTTTACAATAAGAATGTGTTCTCCTAAATAATAAAGTTGTATCAATGTGTCCAAAATTTAATAAAAATGAATTGATAATTCTGGCATCTGCTATCAGTTTACTCAAAGGTATTTGAGATTCTGTAAAAATAAGGTAGATGGCTCTGTCGAATGATGGAACGATTAAATGTATTAATATCAAAAAGGTAACATATAGGGTCGAAAATTGTCGCTAAAAATAATGTCGCTGTAGCTTAGTTGGATAAAGCACATTCCCCGGTTAGGAAAGAGATCCAGGTTCAAAACCCGGTGGCGCAACAACAATAATTTTCGATACAATTGATTTTATATGTATATCTTTATAATTAATATATTTAATTAATATTTAAAATATCACAGACCTATGTTCTGAATAATTACAACTTCACAATAAGAATGTGTTCTCCTAAAAAAAAAAAAAACAGATTATTTATGCCTAATAAACTACTGTGTATATTATATTCGTATATATTGACTTTACATTTAAGATAACGGAACTATTAACCGAATTTTAAAAAAAAAATTTGCTCGCTTTAGGCGTACGGAGTCTACGGGTTAGCTTATGATAAAAATATTACATTACAGTTGAGAAACTCGGAATCCAATTCAATTAATTGCAAACCCTCACATCAGCGCGCGGGGATGATTTTCGTCAGCAGACTAAAATTAATTCATTGTTATTAAAGCCTTTGAAAGTCTGAAGTCGTAACCGACGTACATTACATGACTTTACATGACTATGGGATAAAAATAAATGATGCGGCAAGTCGTCTGACCCTGGAAGCGAGACAGAGTCTGGGGCAGCGATGGTGAACCTTTTTATACTCCACAATAAAGAAAGGCTCTCTTCTCTACAATATGCAGGAAAATAATTCATATTTTGGGCATCTTGCTAGAAGGGATGGAGATGCCCTGGAGAAGTTGGTGATCACGGGAAATGTAGAAGGGCAAAACATACAGTCAATAGGAGTCAAGTAGAAATCTTCGCTCCAACCAATACGGAGCTCCAAAAGTTTAATGTTAATCGTCTATTATTAAACCGATTTTCTACTTACAGGAATTAATAAATAGCTGTAAAAAGTGACAGGAGTTAGATTTCAGAACACAATTAACTGACTAATTCGGCATTAAATATAATGAGAGCTTCATTAAATGCTGCCCTGGAGTTGCATCTGTATACCTATTGTGCTATAGTACTGTAGACGGAAAAGGCTGCAAAATAACGGTGAGCTCTAGTCGTCTCGGACCACCCTTGCCATTAGACTAAGCTCTCTATTAGTGCGTATGGGTTGTACCGTGCAATATCACCTACACCTTAAACAATTCCACGAGCATGTATCTACCGTGGCCGACCCAAGAAATCATGGTAGACGTCGTCCTCGTAATGAGGGACCATCGAAGAAGACAAGGGCGGAGTGCGAAAGGACGATTTACAATATAAAATGAACATACCAAATCCGAGACATGACTAGAGCCTTGCTACACGTTGCACTAAACAAGGCGTATGATCGTGAAGAGTGTAAACAAGTAGCTCGCGCTGTGGAAGCAGATAAGAAGACCATGACCCTTAGTAATGAGTACACGAACTAAGAGAGATGCGTAATGATAAGGAAAAGCTCATTAAACCTGATAAATTTAGCCTGTAATTACGTCGCGTTAATCAAAATTGCGAAAACCAATAAGAAAATGATAAAAAATACGATGAAGTCTAATCACAATAAAGTTTAAAAAAGTACGTATATCTATATACACCACATTTAAGTTAAATTAAAGGATACAAAAATTTTATTTACACTTTTTTGCGTGCACGTTATTCTTTTAGATAAGAAAATCATTCTCGCTCAGCTGTCCTAAAAGGGAAGGTAAACGATAACAGCATAAACTAGTCAATCAGTCACATTAATATGGAATTATTAATATTTTACATGAGCGTGCTAATTGATTTTCGCACAAATCAAATTCGCGTTAAGCGAGGTTATATTTTCATATCACACTTACGCATTAGCAGGCAGATAGAGATCCACAATGCTCGGCCCAGGAGTAAAAAAAAACACAAAGACTTTATCCATGTTTAATTTTTATTTAAAAAAACTAGACGACTTAAATACGTTTTAAAAACAAAATTTGAAGTTTGCCTGGTTTACCATCCCTGGGAAGTCATCTAGGGGAAAGATTTTAAAACAATTAATATAACCGGTTATCCCTACGTAAATTATTCGTTTGGAAATATCATTACAACCGAAACTAACGATGGAAATAAAACAGTAGTCAATTCTGAAGATATACAGATTTTCAAACATAATACTTGTATATTATAATATAATAATTTTAAATCAAAACATCGTTATGTGCAAAATTCTCGTTTTTCTTCTAGATGCTTCTCCATAAGTTTATAAATGTTTTTTGAAATTCATAAACACCGATGCTGTTAAAAAATAAATATATAATTAAAAACTTTCTCACAAGTTCCGTTTTAATTACTTATCTACCAATATATGTATTTTGAAAGTGAAATTAATATTTATATTGCAATAGTATTATATGGGTGAAATCATAAAATCAATGTTATGGTTAAAACCATTATTTTAAATACAATCGCGTATCACAAATTGTAATGTGAAAAATAGGATCAACATAGTGGTCGCCCGGGACGGGGATCGAAACCTCGACCACTTAATCATTGAGCATATATGTTAGTACTTGACCAAACAGGCACGTCTTGGAATAGTTTGTTTTTGTCAATCGAATACACAAATGGTTGTAGCTTTGAATTCAATGAACTAAAAAATGTATTTATTTATAATATAAATTAAATGCATCAATTAAAAATATATACGTAAAGATAAACTCAATTTAACGAAAAAATATTTTAGCTGCCACCGGGATTTGAACCAGGATCGTTTCCTATCCAGGGAAGTGCGATAATCAATTATACTACGTCAGCCTCGTAAATAGTCGACAAATTTTCTAATTTATATGTTGCAGCTATTTCTAATTAATACATCTTACATTTCACACATCCCGGTGGCAGTTAAATATGTTTTCGATTCATTGAGTTTAACTGTATGTATATATTTCTAAATGATGCATTAAATTTGTATTAAAATATCGCAAAACTATGTTCTGAAAAAATTACAACTTCGCAAATGATAATGTCTTGTCTTTAAAATATATAAAACATTAAATTATACGCTGTATATATATTGATGAAATACGATGAAAATATAAATAATTTTTCTCTCTATGGTTGTTATAAAAATATATATTTCAGTTCCGTTCATGTCAGCAACTGGAATAATAATTATATTATGTTTTCATTTCCCACGTCCAATACACAAATAAGTTTGGCATTAATTATTAAATATTTTCTGTGCACACCATTTCCGATCATTGTGGGGTGTCCTTCCAGGAAAGAAAGATACCTCATTTTTAGAATACTAAAAAACATAAATATTGATGTTCAGCTTTACCGAGAAGATTGAAGCGTTGCCAAACTGATGAAAAAATAAACATATTTCCATGTTATTATAATACTGAATATTTACGAAATATGAAAATATTTACAAACTTACAAATTTACAAGCATTAATTAGAAAGATATACATACAGATAAAATCAATTTATCAAAATCAATATTTTTGCTGCCACCGGGATTCGAACCAGGATCGCTTCCTATTCGGGGAAGTGCAATATCCAATTACAGTATGTCAGCTGAGTAAATAGTCGACAAATTTTCGAGTTTATTTATACATCTTACGTTCCATTTATTTGATAGTTATCACCTTTTTATTGCGAATATCGACTTTGAGAAATAATCGCTAGGAGACGCCAGAGATTTTTCGATTTAATTTTATTAAATATTTGGATACACTTTAATACAACTTATATATATTTTAAAGATAACACATTATTATTTGTGAAGTTGTAATTTTTTTAGAACATAGTTCTGTGATATTTTCATATAAATTAAATGCTTCAATTAGAAAGATATACATACAGGTAATTTCAATTAACGAAAAAATATTTTAGCTTTTGGGATTTGAACTAGGATCTATTCCTATCAGTGGAAGTGCTTTCTAATAAATGGAACGTAAGATGTGTAGATATAATTCAAAATTTTTTTTATAATATGAGAGCAAACAACTAAGGTGATAATATTATGCATCAAGTTCGTGAAACTCAGTCATTTTAATATTGATGTATAACATGTACATCGTGTAGTTTTATTTATGAATTTTTATTCGATAATTGTGAAAACTGTCACTTTCATATATGTGTTTGTGAGATGAGTAGTAGGGGTCATGAGATATAAGAGGCCATCACTGGGGAATGGCTCTCTAATCCCAAAGTTCCTTCGCAATAATAGTAATAAATATCTGAGTTCTAATTGTATCTTCTGTAAATAAGTTGTTGTAATAAACGATAATTGTCACATATATCTACTGAGTTTCACTTACAAGCAACTCGAGAAGTACACGTAGAGGATATAACACCAAAAGGAATCTATGATAGTATTTCCAAAGTCACCACACTTGTGCAGCTAAATTGGAAGGTTACTATAATAATCTAATAAAAAATGTCAGAATAATACTTGAAAACAGCCAAGCTATGTTTTGATAACTTGTTCTGAATATCTTGTTAAGTTTACCTTATCTTCTGGATTTTTTCATTTCTTTCCCTCTCATGTGTAGCATCTTAAGAGTGATTAAAATGTACTATCTACGTACTACGTCACTTTTACGGTCTTAAATATAATTAAATCAATGGATCATTCACACCATGGTTTGACATTGCATAGTGTGTCTAGCAGGGTTGCGTAATATCTCCATGGCAGTTCAACTTGTATATGGATATTTGTGTGAAAGAACTGGAATATATGAATATAGAAGCGAAAATGTACGATTTGATTGTATGTATATATATATTATATGCCGATGATGCAATATTAATGGCGAATAATGAACAAGAATTAGAGAGTTTAGTAAGAGTAGTGACCGGTGAGGATAGTCGTGTTAGAAGCCTCAATATTTGGCGAGCTTGTATGAGAAGATGTATGAATGTGAAGACGAGAATTGTGTCAGGACATAAGAATTTGGCGCTCTATCCTCTAAACGGCGTAATTGTAAGTAAGTAAGTAAATAAATACAATACATATGGATAAAATACAATAAAAATAAATAGGAACACACTATTTCACGTCCATTTAAAATTTCATTAAAAATTCGTATTTTTAGGCGTGTGTACTTTTAAAATACCATTTCAAAAATTTAGTACAGAAAACAAACAGTTGTAAAATAAAAGTAGGTATAGCGTCAACAAAATTTGAGACTCAATAAAATCTACCCAAGATGTTTTATTAAACATACCCAAGGCGTACATTTCTGCAATTTGACTCCCATATTAAAACATACAATCTATTGAATATAAAAGTATTGGGTGTTTCGTAACGTTTGATAATTTTAATACGCTATAGAAACATCAAGATACCAAAAATCATTTTTGTCGCCCCTTTCAGACTCTTAATCTTTCATAGTTTCTTTCATCATAGCCCCTCACATTAGGAAGAAGAAAAAATATAGCAAATCTTTACGGTTATGGTGCAAGAACTCTATTCCAGGGGTGCCAGCTACGTGACAAAAATAATATGTGATTAGATATTATTTTATTATTATGTTACTAGCGATTCAGATTTAGTTATAATTTAAGGTGGAGGCTTAGGGGAGATGGTGACATTATTTTGCGCAGGTCCCAAATAGTAACGAAGCAAAATTTAGTCCACGATTGGAAGCGGGTGAGATGTCTGGGGATGTATTCTATATAACTGTATTTTTGTCAGAATCCTAAAGAGTAAATATGAAAAAATTATTATAATTATTATTCAATATAAAATACATTTATGTTGTAGTGAGAGGGTGAGGTGGCCAGTGGGAGGGTTTTTTTGTTTGGAACGGATAATACTATAATATAATATATCACACATTTATAATAGATGCAATTTTCTGAACTGTATCTGCACATCTCATTTTTGATTATCTTGTAATACCTTTTGTATAATTTTAGAGTAGATTGGGTCAGGTTAGAGTTCTCGCTTCTTACAATACGGTAAGCCTATCTTAACCTCCTCAGTCTATCTAATATAATTAGCATTGGGTAATAATAAAGTATTTTGCATATTTTTGACAGATCCACACTGATACTGAATAAAAGTATTTCAAGATTTATAAATTAAATTGTATGAAATATTAGTATTAAACGGATGTTGGAATAAATCTCAATAGCCGAAATCCTAATAATCTAAAATCCTGCCCAGTTAAAATAATGGTAAAACATAATCCCAACAATTAAAATATAAAAATAACAACTTGTTAGGTTATGTATGATTTTTTTTTTTTAGATAATTTAACTTTAATAAATAAAATAATAGAGATACGTATACGGAATACATGTCACATCAATATTCTCTTATTCATCTTATTTTCATAGCACATCTAAACGTTTGTGCTATGAAAATAGGACTAACTTGTTAGCCTGGAACGAGGTTCAATCCCCCGGGATAGGATTAGAAGCTAGGGCTTCTATGTCGGTCCCACTCATCAAAGCGACTTTAATTAAATAACATATTTAAATATGAAAAACGAAAAAAGAGAAGAAATTCAATGTGGTTATTAGCAATTGCCGCAATAATTTTACAATTTAGACCCTCTGTCGTTCCTTTAAGTCTGTTTTATTCATAAAAATTATATAACAAATCCATAGAATATAGTTTTACATACAGATGGAAAATTAAGGTGCAGTAGTTCAAGGCAGACACTCAGGGATCCATTCATCAAAAACACTCCAAAAAGAGGGACAGTGGACGAGACTCAAAATGGATTGAGTCACATTTACACGGACAGACTAACGGAGTTGAGTATAGTAACCACTAGACCATAAGCACGTTTTAAAACTGAAATATACAAGAATTTTAACACGTTCTTGTGTATTTAATATTGATTTGTAAGGATTTTGAACAGCCGATATTTTGGCTAGTCTGAATTTTAACATGATGGAATTCTAGCTATCGGGATTACGACCTAAACCCATTTTAAATAAAGTGCGTCTCATTTTGAAGGTTGTGCAGTTAGGCATCAAATAATGGTCACATTGTACATATGCGTGAATGTTATTAGGGGACCGTATAAGTTTACGGCGCTATCTGAAAAAACTCTCTCGTACCAATATAAAATTTTATCGACGACATAAAATCGTTCAATTTTTGGGACACCAACCCTTTCATTACTTTTTGTCAGATTCGCGAGACGACCAACCTTCTAGTTTCTTGCGAGACATTTTCGTATCTGTATACCGTTAAAAATCAAAGTCCCACTTTGGTCACGACGTTGTGACATGTTACAAAGGGCTTTTTGAGATAACTGGGCAAGCGTGGTTGTGAATATTTTATCCCTTTTTTTTCTATTGTGATATGGTCGACTGCGATAATTACAGTAAAATCAAACGCTTCGGATGGAACTAGTAAAAATAAATTTGTATTTTATATCAGTATACTCTATAATTACAAAACAAATATTTTGTTTAAAAAAATGCGAAATTTGATGTATTACTGGTGAGATGATATTTTGAATACAAATGAAATATATTAATTAGTAAGGTATACATTTAAAATCAAGTTTATCGAAAAATATTGTTGTTGCTGCCGGGATCCAAACTTCGATCTCTTTTTGATCCGAGAAAGGTATATTAACCGACTGTACTACAGCACACAGTACTTTTGACGACATTTTTACGACACGACGTATTTAAAACATCATAAACCCACGTTCTGAATAGTTACAACTTCACAATAAGAATGTGTTCTCCTTAATAAGATGATATTAATTTGTCAAACAAAATAAATGACTTATTTGTTTAATATTAAGTTTTTTATAAAATGTAGGTACAATATTTTGAACCTGCTATTAAATTAATTGACGTGTAAAGAGTACGAGTATTTCATACATAAGCGAAATCAAATAATACTAGGTAAAAAGAGCAATCGGCAGTCGCCGATTGTTTTCTATTTATTGCACTAACAGAAAAACAATCAACGCTAGCCGATATTATGTAACTCTCTGTATTGCTGTCCTTGGAATTGTACAAACGGTAATCTTACGTAAATAATATTAATACTTTGATATATATATATATCCATTTAAAAACATTCTTGAAAATATGAATAAAACATTAATACATCATAATTTTAAAGTTCTACCATAGATAAGAAACTGTGACTATAGACGCGATATGATCATGAGATATTGATGAGATGACAATATGGCAGATGCTCAATATATTTGCTAGCCGTAATACGATTTCGCGAATATATATTTACGTACTGTTATTTAATATATAAAAGAGAAAACATTTAATCTTAACCTAGAGGTATTAAAAACACTATATTTTGTGCCACAATCGCGTCCTGGCCGAATAAACAAGTACTAAACAGCCATGATGACACCACAGAAGCCGGTATCAGAAAGTCATGGAAATAGACGGGGAGATGTAATATTATTATGAATAAATTATTAACAAATTGTGAATTATTTAGATTTTATAATTTTCATGTTATGTACAATTTTCGTATAAGTTCGGAATAGTTCATTTTTAAATCAAACGTGGAGTTAGCAGAATTTGTAATTAAAGTAATCAATAACATTGTTGAACACATTTTTAAAAAACTAGTTGTGTTGAGCAAGTCGAATACTCATCCCCTGTCCTCTTTCGTCCATCCAATCATCAATACTTGTCCCGCTCTGGCCGATTACCTTGCATTTCGCCGCCGAGGACCACTATTTGATTGCAATTATTTACAATTATTTGTTGATTACATTAACCTAACTATAATTAATTAAAAATATAGAAACCAGTCGACGTCAATTTAATTCAAATGGTTAATACAAAGTTTGCTATTTAAAAAAAGTCATTACCATTTTAAAAAAATACATACATAAAAGTGAATCGTGTTTTAAATTGTAGAATTTTATTTTGGGGCTAAAATGACGACAGTAAATCATTTGTCATTGTTTCCGAGACAATCAAGGATTTCTCATTTTTTTAAAAAACACCGAGCAATATAAAAATTCGGATTTTTTTAATCCTTCCATAAAATTGATTAAATATGGTATTGAAATATTTTTTCAGAATATAATGAATTGGCCTTCTTGAATTTTGATTGCTCATTAAAGAGCGCTCGCATTTTTCAGCGGAGTAACTACCCCCGAAAATATTCACACCCTTATTTCGAAACACGCGAGAACTGTACAACGGAGAACTCATCCCAGCGGTTCAAACCAATTTCACGCCGTTCCTCATCGCTTTTCTAGAAAACAGCCAAATTTTTTGCGAGTTAGCACCAGCAGTCTTCCGTTACAGAAACAACAACCACGGTAATTCTTGTTCAAAATTGGTGGTTGTTTTGAAATTAATTCTAATATTTTAAATAAGAAAAATAATGAATCTTACTAGCATACATGTCATATTCTTATTCTCAAACTGAGATATGTGTCTGTGTGATTACAGGATGAACTTGTTGATCTCCCAGGACGACAAACCCTCGACAGCGTGGTCACTAGGCGAATCGCTGGACTATAAAATGATTTTTAATACGTAGAATATCGAAATCGTTGAAATTTTGTGAAATTATTTGGAAACAATATTAATTATTATATTTTTAATACAAATTAAATGTATTAATAAGAAAGATATACAGATAAAATCAATTTATTAAAAAAATATTTTTGTTGTCACCCGGGTTCGAACCAGGGACTTTTCCTATCAGGGGTAGTGCGCTGAACTATTACACCGCGGCACCATAGTAAGATAACGACAACTTTTCGAACTTATATGTTGCATTTTCAAATTGATACACCTGTCATTCCATTATTCGGTTCCTGGTTCGATTCCGGATGGTAACAAAAATATTATTTCGTTAATTGATTTTATCTGTATATCTCTGATACTACTACGATACATAAAATTTGTATTAAAATATTATAGAACTATGTTCTGAAAAACTACAACTTCACGATGATAATATTTTATTCTTAAAAATTATTATATTTTTGTTAAAATTCTTTTCGGCTCTAGTCATAAGAATCAGGTAGATTTCATATCTGCGTTTTTAATTTATCTTTACCCAATATTACGATCAATAATAGACAGTTAATAAATTATGAATTACTAAGTTTTAGAATAGCCGCCATTTTAAAGTAAGTTGACGAATCATAGCCAAGATTTCAGAAAAAATATATAGAAATCTTACGTATGTATAAATCATTACGTACGTAAACATATAGGATGTCCAGCGGAAAATTTTCCAGTTTAATATTACATTTAAAAAAAAACGGCAATGTTATTCTCATATTTTATTTACACAAATGGAGTTTAACGATGCAGATTTTACGTTTTATAAATAATATTGTTTAAATGCCGTCCATTTCTCGTAAGACACTTGCAATCGGACTCTTAAATTTGCGAACATGCGAGAGCAAACTGTTGGTTCAATGGCAGCAACTTCACGGCGGATATTTTCTTGTAGGACCTGAATTATTCGAAGATTGTTGCTGTAAACTCTCGAATTTCCCACAAAAACTATCTATCGACAACTATCCCCACAAAAAAAAGTCGCACAGTATAAGGTCCGGTGACAGAAGTGCCCTGGGTATGTCTCCATACTTTCTGATTAATTTCTTGGGAAAAATTCCCCTCAGCTTCTCCATTAAAACTTTTGCTATGTGTAGAGTGGCCCCGTCTTGGTAAAATTGTGTTCTGTCGTTGAACCCTGGAAACAGCTGCAGTTGCGGTACCAAAAACTCGTCGATCATTCGGCAATTCACGTCAGCAGTAACTGTCTCCCGCTGGTTAAAAAGCAGAAATTGCACACCATACTGTCGTTTTTGGACAATGCAAACGTTTTGTCGGGGCACCAGTATCTCGTGTTCTGTTTATTAACATAGTCATCAATATGAAAATGTGTTTCGTCAGTAAACAATGTGTTTCCAAGTGTTCGTGCTGTTCTAAAACGTTTCAGCATCGTTCTCGTTAAGGTTTCACGTAAAGAATAGTAATTTTCGTTGAGAAACTGCACGATTTGCAGTTTGTATGGGTGAAACTAGTTTCTTTTTCAAAATAACGTGCACTCTTGATTTTTTTATTCCAGTATAGGCTGCAATCTTCCTTATCGATTTACGAGGATTGCGCATAATTTAACGTCGTACTTGAGCCACATGTTCTGTCCTCGCTACTGACGTTGATGGTCTCGAAGGAGTTTGGTTAACCATTGGGCCTTCCTGTCTGAACTTTTGAACCCAAACACGAGGAAAGTTGCGTGCTCGGCCTATCGCTTACTTGTAGAATATTAAAGTGAGTACAAAAAGCGCGACGCGCACGATCCAATGATGAAATCTCGCGCGTCGAACAATACCCCTCCCACTTACCTCACCCTGATGGTTTACGAGCAATTACAATTTAATCATGAAATTTTTCCGCTGGACACCCTATATATTGGGTCATTCCATAAATAATGTGACTTTTTCAATTACATGAACTAAAAGTCGGAGAGCGGTAGGATAAACTACCTACGTCAGGTAAAATTACTACCTGTTATAAAAGCAGTCTTAATACAAGTTTTGAAGAGTGTAGTTTGATTTTAACAGTTTTTTTTTCAAAGTTATAATGGAAATGGCAAAGAAGCATATTCAGTTAATTTTTTTTCATGTGTCCAATAAAGAAAATGAGTCCGGAAAGTGCTAGGAATGTTAATGCAGTTAATTAATTAAATTAAAGTTGTTAATCTTATTAATAAGCTTAAGCCAGTGGCAACCGTGGTTCCATAAATTCAAAGCCGGTAACAACAGCCTAGATGACGAGCTCCGTCTTGGAAACCGTGGTGGAACAAAGTTTCATCTTAACTAGCAAAGAAGCTTGGGTTTGGTCATTCAAACATTCATCGACACCTGTGTGCCATCGGAAAAATCAGCAAATTGGGCCAACGGGTTCCTCACAAAATTTGAGAGCCCAATGCGTGTAAAGAGTGAATGTGTGCTCTTCTTTGCTGTCACGTCTCAGAAATAAACCTTTTTTGGAAGTGATGCCTCACCCACTATATTCAACAGACATTTCCCTATCTGATTATCATTTATTCCGCAGTCTTTAAAATCATTTTGATGGAAAAATTAAGAACTCTGTAGACGAGGTCAAAGCAGTACTGGAAGAGTATTTTTCGTCACAGACAAGTGCATTTTGGAAGAGAGAATATTACATTGATAACGTTTTGGAGAGTATATTTATATTATAAAATAAGTCATCTTAATTTTGAAAAATAAAGTCGTATAAAAATACCGCACTATTTTTGGGATAACCTAATAAATATTGCGTGTGATATTTTGTCTTAAACTTATTAATAAGAATGATTTTTGACGTCTCTTGATCATGATCAAAGTATATTGAACATTTCCGGAAGCTGCGTCATAAGACCCTCTAAAATTGATAGTATTTCTATGCAAATCTACGTAATGATGGGCTTATTTAATGGCTGATACATAGCAACTTATGAATCCGAATGCACGGGTAAAATAAAGTTTTACTTTCAGAGTTTAAAATACACTAAAGACATATCTAACTACAACTGAAAACAATAAACATAAATAGTACAAAATTTTTTTAAATCGTAATTAACGTTCACCGTTAAAGGGATTGAAAAATGATTTATTCGTAATTTTATAACTCGTATAACTTCGGTTAAATTGTGTCATAAAGTCTGCGATAAATATATAATATTATAATAGTTAAGCAGAATAAGGTTACGTAGGTAATACCTACAATGTTAAGGCTGGTCATTTCACCAAACCGCAGTCATTAGGAACATGGGGAGACAAATAACTTGACTAGGATAAGGATTAAAGTTCCTAGCTTAACGTCATTACGCCCACTCTTCACTGGTATCTGAATACTGGGGGATGCAAGGGCGTGAGGCGTGGGGCGTGTCACGTGGTCAAGTCACGATCTGACTCGGCGGCAAGGGTGGAAATAATATTCGTACGATCTTATTAGAGTTATCTGAATTATGTGAATTAGAGTCTACTAATATGTGTTAATATATATGAACATGTATTCGAATAAAACTTATCTGTATATTACCAATTAATATTCCCGACAAGGGTACGAAATTTTAACTTCAAAACTATCCAAAATATTCATCTATTTTCTATAAACTTCTTCCATCTATTTTCAATAACACCGTCCCATGCACACCTCCGTATTTCCCTTACGTATACCCTCTCTTTACTGATTCTACTGATTATACAAAAACTTGTCGTCATATTATACATATTCAATGGAAATGGTCCGTATCTACCACATTTTATATAATTTATTTTTATTAAACTCACTATACATCAATTTGCCTATATAAGTAAACGCAACTGTGTTCTTATTAGTTTGCAGTAACGCAATTGAATAATGAAAAAAAAACAAATATTAATATGGTAATTTTTTAACGTACTTATTCGCTGAATTATGGAATTTGAGCTAAGTCCAGAGACAACCAAATTTATTATAATTTTGAAAGCACAAGCCTTGGTTGGAAAAAAAGTATAGATATTAATTATTCTTCTTTAACGGCCCACGAGACTCGGAAGTTCATAAGTCACAATAGAACTTCCCTTGACATCACCGCGGTGATCCAGTCTGCCGGGTATCCATCTACTTCTTGCAGGTCTATCTTGGCATTGTCCGCTGTCATGAGATTTTTGTATTAAAAGACTTTCTATATATCGCCCCGGTTAACTTGCTTTCAACTTGAAACTCGCTTGTAACACCGGAAGTGAATATACCGGATGAGGCAAACTCAGCATATTCTATATTTCGTACACTCGCAGACCTGAGTAGACGGTCTCCGACGTACATTTTTATCAGTAACTCGTCTCGATTTATAAGATCTTGCATACGTATTTATATTGTTGTCGAATTTTAACAATCCAGTTAGTTGCGATTCGATAATATACACATCCCAATATTCTGTGCTAGTACGAGGGGTGAATTCTTTAAACTGAATCATCGCCGCGATAAAGTTACTTTTTCTCCTTCGCTGAACCTCGCTGCCTTCCAAGTACGAGCATTCCAGAACACCTCGAGACCACGTGCTCATTGAGCGGTTGACCTTTATACCCAGTGGCGTGCAGTAGGTGTAGATTTAGATTATGATTATTATCATATATAATATATGTACTTTCATTTAACCAACGTCCTTAGATAAAATAAATCCGTCATTTATACGACCCTACCATGTATTTATTTGTAATTTTTGAGTACTATTAGTAGTGTTTTTAAAGTTTAAGTTTTAATGTAAAATAATACCGTCTTTACCATATAAAAATGTATGGACATTTTTAAGAACACTTTCTATGACTGAACATGATTAATTTATGTTTGAAAATACTAATAATTATTTCTATAAAAGGAAATAGTTCTGCCAATTGCTTTTCATTTTTCCTAAATCAAAAACCAATCCATGCACCAAATATAAAGAATAATCATAAAATCAACACGTTAAAAACAGTAAGATAGTAAAATTCTCGAATTAGTAAAAGATAAAGTTGACACTTCAACGATTTGCATGCAGTTGTAAGCCTTTCTAATGTTTTATGTTAAAAAATAGCATAAGTAACGAATCAAAATGGATCAAACGAAATAAATTTTTAATTCAGTAAATAACTAATTATATGACTCGAGTAATTTACTAGCTTAAATACAGATTACTTAAACCAGCCGAAGACAGGTTGTAAGCCCTGTAATTACCCATACTTCCATATATGTTACATTAAATATAATAAAAAATAGCTTCATCTCTATGAAATATCTATTATTTGTTTAAAGTAATTGTGTATTCTTAGAGATATTCGAATATTGAACGCAAATAGCCCATATTCCTTATTACAACCAACTCGAGTCTTTATATGCTTGAACTTTAATAACTGATATCAATTTAATTATTGCTTGTGTCCTAAAAGGATAGCTGACCTTTTATACAACATATTTAAGGCTCATCTCACCATTATATTAGTGATTAAGTCTACTTATTTCATACGTTGATTACAGTTGCAGTAATATATAACTTTGCTTCGTGAAATAAATATAATTATATTTTAAATATGAATTAAATATATTAATTATAAAGATATACATATAAAATCAATTCTATCGAAACATATTGTTGTTGCGCCACCGGGATTCGAACCTGGATCTCTTCCCTAACCGGGGGAGGTGCTTTATCCAACTAAGCTACAGCGACATTATTTTTAGCGACAATTTTTCAACCTTGTATGTTACTTTTTTGATATCAATACATTTAATCGTTCCATCATTTGACAGAGCCATCTACCTTATTTTTACAGAATCTCAAATACCTTTGAGTGAATCTGATAGTAGACGCTTCTCCTAAAAAAAATATAATAATAATAATAAAGTTGTATCAATGTGTCCAAAATTTAATAAAAATGAATTAATAATTCTAGCGTCTACTATCAGATTCACTCAAAGGTATTTGAGATTCTGTAAAAATAAGGTAGATGGCTCTGTCAAATGATGGAACGATCAAATGTATTGATATCAAAAAGGTAACATATAAGGTCGAAAAATTGTCGCTAAAAATAATGTCGCTGTGGCTTAGTTGGATAAAGCACCTCCCCCGGTTAGGGAAGAGATCCAGGTTCGAATCCCGGTCGCGCAACAACAATATTTTTCGATAAAATTGATTTTATAAGTATATCTTTATAATTAATATATTTAATTCATATTTAAAATATCACAGACCTATGTTCTGAATAATTACAACTTCACAATAAGAATGTGTTCTCCTAAAAAAAAAAAATATATATAATTATATGACTGATATCTTCTTTTAATTGAGATTTCTTCACTTGACATTGATTTGTACCGATTGTTCTCATTAGATATAAGTAACTCACAACCGCTGTCGAGTCGACGCGGACTCAACCGGGTCCTCATGTGTCGCATACTAACACGTCCCTCTTTATAGGTGAGTATTGGGTATACGAATGATGACAGTATATTGACAACTGATAATCGTTTCTCTAACGATACGAATGAAAAGTTTAAATCTCTTACACCAATTAGAAAAAACCATTAGACCGTCCATCTTCGTCTTGGTTTCCCCCTTTCCCTTGGTTATGAGGTCTTTGTGAATGTTATGGAACTCATGTGCCATCTACCGAAGTATCCTTGCTTTCACCCTCCTCATTATATTTGGAGCGGTTTACCGTTCACGAACTTTCAGGTTTTTTAATCTTCACCATTCTCCGGTTAGGATATTACGCATTGGACCATACATATTACGTAACATTTTATTTTCGAAGACCTGCAAATTATTTCAGATATAAGAGACTAAACTTTAAACCTGTGTATAATGATCGGTTGTAGTGTTGGGTGGGGAAGAAAGTGCCGCGGGAAGAAAGTTCCATTGCAAATATCTCATGAACGTTACATATGAACGAGCATGTGAATACCGCGTGATGTGGTGATATCCCCTCTGCTTCGCTTCGAACTTCGTCAGTCGCGTAAATGTGTTAGTCGGAAGTGTATGAGTCTCTATACATTGTTTCTATTGTTGGCGAGTTTCAAAATTGCACAATTTTTGGTTTTGTGATTACATTTTCTTCTACTGCGTATGACAAGAAAGTTATCATATTTACTTTAGTCATGTACATTATTTTTTTGTTTTATAATTTGATATTTCGGTATGGGGTTAAAAGTGCCGCGGTGGCATTTTCTACCCCACTCCCGGTACTATTTGTATAAAATGTGTACACTCACATTTGTTTCTTCTTATTTGCAGAATAAGGACGTACAAGATAAACACTGAGCGGGGAAAGACTTCCATCAGCGTTATGAAACAAGCTGCTGATTTGGTGATGAGGGAAAATAAATCTTTGCGTGCTGTTTTGAAGATTAATCGGTTATCAGAAAATCCTGAGACAGCAGCACGTGGGTTTTCCAAGACAACGAATAAAAGATTTTAGTACAGATAGTACTTTTTATCCCCATATATGAAACTTGTAACCCCACGAGTGGGGTTAAAACTTCCATCTGACTAATCTGATTGATTTAAAAAAAAAAAAAACTCAATGCCTTTCAATGGTTTTTGGTATATTAAACGAGTCTAAGATACATTTTTTTCAATACACATTAAGTATTGAATAACATAAAAGCTCTATAATCACGTTATTCTGTCATTTGTAAAAAGTGGCACTTTCATCCCCACCTTACCCTATACAGTTTAATATTACATTTTTAAAAAGAAATAGCAATATTATTGTATAATTCATGGATCATCACAATTTTACAACTAAGTTGCGTCTATGTAGCCACGTAAGATACAGTATTACAAAGTATCTAGTATATTTAACATTTCCTTTAAATATATATACATTGAAACTTTATCAATAAAGTATAACATGTTACTGTACAAGAAGAAAACCGCAGTTTCACTGTTTATAAAATGTGTGCGAAATGTAAGTTTTGTTATTTTCAGAGAGTGTTCTAAAGAATCTTGGATTTCTGTGAATTTCAGAAAAATTTCACACTTTTGAATGGTTTCTTTACTCTCGTACTTTTATATTTTACTCGAATCCTGAGTCATAAAATAAATATTTTAGATTGTCACTTCATCGAATATTTTATATTAAAATATAATTCTTCAATATATTATATTGAAAGAAGCTTAACAGATTATTTTTCTACTTAAGGGTCCGGAAATTCATATCTGAATAAGAACAGGACAACAAACATGCATATATAAATGTGATTATTTATAAATAATATTCAAAATCATTTTATACTTATCTTTCTGCATACAAACTTATTATTATATAAAATCACAGAAAATAATAATAAATTAAAAATTATCCACCAATGCTGTTTCAGGTTATAATATTTATGAAAATTGAAAAAAAAAATCGTAAGCTAGACAATACAAAATAAAATAAAGATATGTAAAATCATAACATTTTATCACGTCCTGGAAAAAAGTTGATTCAAATAAATAGAAATGAAAGTATGCAGAGAGGCAGAGAAAAAATTGACAAAAAAAAGGTATTTGCAGAGGACGTGTTTGTTTGGTTTGGTTGACGTAATTTATTTTTAATTATACGTCTTAAAAAAAGTTACTGAGAAAAACCATTGAATACAAATATTTTTAAGAAGGAGGAATTTTATTAGAAATAATATGGTTTAATTTAAAAATAAGAAATCTTATATATACATATATAGGAAATAATATATGGGATAATTTTTTTCTACACAAGGAATCACCAAATGCTACATTTTAGTATAAGCCTTTGAGGCGGCGGGCGGACGCCGGGAAGTAGGGGGGTATTTCTCGCGAGAGACGGGTACTGGAGGCTCAGCTGAGCGGAGGCGTTTAAAGTCTAAAAAGGTGTCCGATACCAGGACATATTAATCATGGGGGGATATTTGGTTGTGCCACATTGGATTGGTGAACCATCGGATCCTGGCAGATGGGGGAATGTCGGCGGGATATTGTCCACATGTGGTTGGATATTGAGACCCAAAATATTGGATATTTTCTGGGAGGCAGAGGGTTTGGTCCTGCCAGGCCATAATTTGGAGTTTGACGCGCTGGTCTGATGCCGTACCCTGATGTTAACTACCATGAATCAGAGAGAGTCGCGCTGAGTTCTGTATCTCGGCGCAACAGTCTCTGGGAAGGAAGATCTACATTGATGGAGTGATGACGTGTGATTGGTTTGTATATAATGATGTCTCTGTTTGATTAATATGAATACTGCCCTAGGCTTGATTTTTGTATTTGACATTCCATTCTAATTTTATCACGTTAGTTTAGTTAGATTATTGTTTTCAACTTGTCAATTTTAACAATCAAGTTCTTTTATTATGAACAGCCTATCTTCAATTGTTGTTATTTTTAATTATTATTTTTCCTTAAGTGACGAATGAAAATTTGGTGGACCATTTATAGGTAAGAAATTTTGATTAATGATGAAGAACTCACATCTCTCACGCATACTACTGTGCTAGCCGATGGAAATGTGGGGCCCCGGCTCCATACCTCACAATATATATACAATGTATATTCGAATGCCACTATATGGAAGGTTCCAGAGGCACAAGTATATATTTATGTTTTTGATGTAAGGTTTCCGCGAGCACTAGTACATGAAACTGGCGTCTCTTCTAGGTTAGATCTGTTTTTTTTTTGTAAATGGTTTCTTCAATGTAACCTAGGCCGACGTTTTGGCATAGTAACACATATAATTATCAAGGCATTGCCTCACAATGGCAGGTATTACCGAAAAAGTACTGAGCCAGTTTTATATATTTTTATTGAAAACACATATTTATTGTAAAGTTGCAATTTAAGAACGTATGTAATTCTTTGATAATCAATACAAATTAGATTATTTAAAAGTATAAACATAAAAATCTAAAAAATACACAGTTTGAGTCTGGTAGTACGTTCGAAAATTGAACATCACAATAAAAATATTTTTTATTAAAAAATATATTAATAATAATCTTTTCAACATTTAATAATATTTCTTGTAAGAACTCTTATGCAAATATATATATATACTCAAATAATATATCCTCACTTTAAAAATCTTAAAAAATGCTTAATGCTACTTTAAAAATTCAAAATCGTAATTGTTGTAGTATTTGCTCATTTTATGATCAGGTCCGGGCATTTTTTACGAGATTGTGCACGCCAGAAGGTTCTACAATAATTTACCAACCACTAAAGGTTTAATTTTTTTCGTTTCAGTTAGATGTATTTTTGATCATGTTTTTTAATCCATTATCATTAATTTAATTTAATTTTAATATTTTTAATCATTAATTTAATTTAATCAAAAATAAAATCATTTCGATTTTAAATGAAAATGAATATTTTATTTTGAATTTATATCTTTGGGAACCAAATATCCTATTCGTTAGTCCGTCTTTGTCTATAGCAACATAACATAAATATATATATATCACATGGTAACATAAATCAAATAAGATCTGCTGTCAATTATATCACGCGAAAGTGTGCTGTTGTGTATTGTGTGATATTGTATATTCGTTGATTTACGAAACAAATTAATATTATAAATACCGTTAATTTTCTATCCTGGTAATTTCCATATTAAAATAATAACTCCGAATATTGCTGTCATTTAGATTGATTGAACAAATATATATCAATTAAATATTCATGGTAATAAAGATCATCATTAAACATCATGTAAAATTCAATACCGAATGCTGTTGAAAAATGTTGTTAAAATATAAGAAAAAAAATTAAAACGTTTGAACTATATTAGATATAAATATAGTTATGGATGTAAATAACTATTACTTAAATATTTTAAAGAGATATATATCTCATACACATGTATTATATTACCTCTACATATATATGATATGTTTTTATTGTTCGCCTCGCCCTACCTCGTATGCAGATCATTGGGTTGAGTATTGGTCACTTCAAATATCGTATAAATTTAATTTAGAATTAAGATAATGCTGTTTTTTTTTAGCAAAATATTACGAACTGTTTTTTTAACGCAGTTTTGTGACTCATTTTACCCGAAATACCATATTCTTTGTTAAAACGAAATTACACGATTATTAATAGATAATCCAAAGATCGACATTGATATATCCTTCTCACGATCTTGGCTGAAAACTTAATTAGCAAAGATAATTTTAATTATTAATGATGTGAGCGTGCTTCAATAAATGGTAAAATATATATTTTCGTAGAAAGCAATCAATTTGTGGTTTGAAATATTATGATTAATAAAATAATCTATGTTTCCTTTAAAATCAATTTAATATCCATCAACACTGTATTTTCCCCTCCCTTAATATTCCGTTTATCTGTATATGTATTCTGTCTTTCTCTTTGGCATATAATTTTATATTCTGTCTCTCTTGATGTTCTATTTAACTATATATGTATTCTGTCTCTCTCTTTCACATGTTATTTTAAATTCTATCTTTCACTTTATTTTAGTGCACTCTTTTTGTACTTTTAAAATCTGCAATGTTATCTTTGTGGTTAAGATTCATATTTTTTATTTTTTATCTTTGTTTTGACATCCTGAAGATGAAAATGGTATTTTTCGAAACCGGTAGATGTATTTAAACTCATTTTAGTGGTTAATAAAACAAAGATAAAAAATAAAAAATACACTCTTTTTGTATTTTTGATTAGTTTCAAATACGTCCTAATGATGCTTGAGATAAGCAAAACCAGTTGACGTATAATAAATTTTATGGTTTCATATAATGTGATCAGTAAAATATATATTGTTTAATTTATAATGTGTAAATATTTATTTTAAATTATACACCCATTTCAAAATTAACGCAGTAGATGTACAGAAAAACACTTTATATCGAAAAAAATATTTGGTTGCCACCGAGATATGAACTTGGAACTTTCGCTTATCGGGAGTATGCGTAAATATTACACCACGTTGGCTATTTACATATATTATACTGAATTATAGACTTACAAAGGGTCTTCCAATAAGATCTTTTTCTAAAATTCAATGAAATGTGGTGTTCGTTGCGTACGGCATCTGAAGAAGATAGTGATGTCTGTAGCCACGCTTTCACGCACAGCTTCAATGCTTTCATCGAAGACGTGTAGGTATTTGTATAGCACACAAAATGCCTGTTTCATCCAATTGGTGCTAAATTATTCATTCAGCAAGTGTCAAATGGTGACCGAAAATTGTACGCAATCTTCTTTTAGTACTCACAATTAATCCGATATTTCATAATATGATTTTTACAATACGTAATCATTGCTGAACCGTGTAGTGTTAACCCCCAAGTATCAACCCCAAAAAACACCGTTGTAGAAACAACAGTTTCAAATCGGCTTGTTAGAACACCTACAGTCTTTATTTAATGAGATATCAATTATATCCATTTTTCAAATATACAAAATTAATGTTTACAGCAAATTACTAAACCTTTGGGTAATAAACACTAAGTGACGTCAGAATTATTCGATCAATTTAATTAAATTATATAAAAGTGTCTGTGTTACATAATCTAAACCTAATATTGACAGCCTGATTTCCAATTAGTGAAAGGCTGTAAAGGGAGAATATATAGTTTAGCACCAATTACCATAAAAATATTAAAATTCTTAAATAAAAAATTATAATATTTTTTTAAAAAATAGTGATATGTAATGTAGACATAATGTATCCTAAAAAGTAACGTTGTTCAGAAATATTGGTGGCTAAGCTTAAGATAAATGCGAATACGAGTTTTTGATTTTCATAAATCGCCTTTTCTTGCAGTTGGCCGAGTTATCGAATTTCGAGTTCGTTTGGTATATATCTTATGCCTTATCGGACAATTTTATTGAATCTAATATAACAAATATGGATCAGAAAACGTCTGGAATACTACTCCACGGTAAGATTATTTGAAAAATGAAGCTTCAAATAGTTTGTTGAATAAATATAATAAAATGAAAAAAGTAACAGTTTTGATAATAAATACGTGAAAATAACAGGTATAGTAATACAGTAACATTTGTTACATAAATGTGTAATTAGGTGGGTACTTGTATCACGCATAAATAATTTATTAACTAAATAATTTAATACTCTAATGTTATAAATTTTTGGTTTATAAAAGTCGCAGTTATGGCATTTAAAATATTTTTTTGGTAGTTATCGTGTATATTTCAATTTTTGATTGTTTTCTCATATAGTTTTTACTAATTTATAAACACTCAATCAAAGATTTTTTTTGTAAATTGGACATTTGAAATCGGTGTGAATTGCACATTAGTCGCTTTTATCCCCAGTTATTAAAATTTATTTCTGAGTAGACTGCTATTTAAACTGAAGTATGAAAACTAACTTATTTCTGAAAATGATGTTGTATTTATTTTGTATTTTGAACCAGATTATAGGGATTATTTTTACTAATAAGAAATGTATTAATAAATATATTGTATATGAACATGTGAGATAATAATAATTCTCGTAATTAGTCAATTACATTATTGAAAATAACCGTAGCTTCGATAAAAATACACGAGTGAATATCAAAGGTAAACGCTTAGATAACTTAGAGGTCCTAGAAATTAAGAAGTCCATAAATAATAATGAAAGCATAATTAACAACCAAAAAATCTAACCTACAGTTCTATCTTAAATATGTTCCCTTTCATCACATCATCTGTCTCTTTTCCTCCCCCCTCCCACCACAGTTACTCACCCTGAAACTAATGTATAATTGCCTATATTATGCAACACTAAGTTAGTAACTTGTACACTCTGAAGAAGGAACCGTGGTTCCGAAACCGATTGGTGTTAGGAAAAAATAAAGTGGTCTTTAAACAAAGTAAACTGTTTTTAACGTTTTTTTTCAAATAAAACAATATGGAAGTTACTTTTACTCTCACCGTCCGAAAACTTAAATAACTAGTATAACGTTTGCTGAATAAATATATTTTTTGTTAAAAAATATAATAAATATACAAGTACATGTAGATATATTAAATATACTAAGTAGTTGAGACTTGATGACTATACCATAAATACTGAAAACACTAATTAACATTGCCTAGAAATATAAATCTCACCATATTCACTGTAAATGCAGATACGTGGCTGGAATTAATCAATTTCGCCACGATCTCGAATTCCACTTATATACCTTATGCATGGAATAAGATATGTAAAACCGGGGTGCGTGTTCATTCGATTGTGAATACGTGGGTTTTCAGTAAAACATTTTTGATTTATAATTTTCGTTTTCAGACTGCATATTTAAAATAAAATAATTGTGTTATTCTTGTTCAGTATGTACAGGGTTAATTTTTGTATGTGTGACTATGATCAAATAAGTGTTATATATGTTGCTGGATATAGGGTCAATAGATTTAGGTGCTTTAATTGTGTTATGGCGAAATAGAGTGTGGGTTATGTCGCGGTATATGTGTGTTGATTAGAGGTTGTAAGCTCAGGAACGGGGCCCATAATCTCACAGTTTTCCACTGTGTTCGGGTGGTCGCGGAATGTGAGGACTATAGACTAAGAAGAATAACTCACGATTGACACTAGATTTATTCAACACTGTTACAAAGTTGCGTGCGAGTAACTACTGAAGGATGATCTAAATCTAAAGGTCGGGAAGACGGCAAGTAGGCGAGTGCCTTTGCGATGGTTGTCGCTTGATATTTTTGTGACATATCGTCTTACGTCGGTAGCGGGAGTTTTAATGACTGTTGAGAGCCTGGATTAACAGTTAAGTAATTGTGAGACGTGTTCATGTCCTCAACAAGTGGATATAGTACTGAAGAAGATAAAGACTCACTTGACGTGTTCTCTTCAAAATATCTGAAAAATATGGCACTTATCTACGTTCAGTTTTTATAAGCTTTATATTTACGGCGCATTTTGCAAAAACATGTTAATTTTGTTATGTATAGATTGTTTAAAATATTTTTAGACTTAATGACACTTGAAGAAGTTGAGACGTAGTGACAATAAAATTCTTCTTCTTTAGTATATCAAGGAAACGAACAAATAATATATGAAAACAGTATTCCTCGATCGTAAAACACCCTTCGTTACAAACATGTTTCCTGCAGCTTTTAGCGACTCTCGTCAGGACGTAAGCATAGCAGTATAAATGTCAAAATGAATGACAGCCTTCTATTGTCCTGGAGTCAAACTTAACGACTCCTTAGACAGTGTACCCGCCGCTCTTGCAGATCAAGGACTTAAGATAATAATGTAAACTTTTTCAACGATCCGAAGGCTGTTAATCCTGTTTGTATTCACGATAGTGTTTGGAAGCGAATATGAACGGTCTAGGGGTGTACAAAGTTCTGGGACGAAACCTCCTTCCCACACCCTTAAAATTTGAATTGAATTCGAAGGGGTTGATACATTTCGGAGCGTGAATGGAAGGGTCTGTCTGTGGAGAGTCAGAATGAGACCAGGCTTTTAATTATATTTGGAGGGCAAAGGACATTTCGTAATTTCAAATTATAAATAAAAGACCTTTTTAGATAACCACGATTACAATGTGGCTTCTAAATTAAATTCATTGTTTTAAAACAATAAATTTTTTTGATTAAATTTTCATTTTGAAACAAATAGAAATTGGTTAGCCCAATCTTACCATTTGGTACTCGCTAATCCAAAAACATAGTTTTGTTTGTTTATAAACATATATTTTAGTATGAAAATTGTTCCGAATAAAACTTATGCGATTTAAGGTAATATTTTTAAATCGTATAGGACATAGCAATACTAATATTCAAATATTTGATAGCTGAATAATGAGACTGCCATTGAGGAAGAAGGCTAAGTCTCAGAAATCGATGATGTACAGTGCGATGAAGATCTTTAATGTCTTTAATAATCTACATAGATTCAAAACGAAACTAAGCAAATATGTGCATGATAAGTCGTTGTAAAAATGAATATTTTGATCGTATATAAATATCAATACTTTTATTTGCACTATATTAAAAATAAATAATTCGAAAAACTTTACCCTCAAACGAGACGTGCAATAATTACTTATAAATAAACAAATACACACCGTGCAATTGAGGTTAAAATAGATAGTCAAGATAATTAAACCAGGCATTTAATTCAAATTATAAAAACGAGATTGTTAATGATGGATTTATGAAATATGATCCACCGCAATATCTACAAACGAGGGATTCAGTTTATTTTGTTAAGTAAATGACATATATGTCAGAGACACGTACCCTTTCTGGCTTAGTGCATCGATAGAAATATCAATTTTTGAAGATTGTTTATCTACTCGTATTGGAAATAGCACAGATATAAGTTTAAAGGCATTCGAAATTGTGACAAATAATAACATACTTTACATAGACAAGAAAACGACACAAAAAACCATAAATGTTTCGTACAGGAAACAAGAAATATGGACAAGGGTAGTTCACCGATCTCCGCTTCTCTTAGCTGATGACTATTAGGTCGAAAGAAATGAAACACAAAAGACGTTCAATATAGGTACACTATGGCGACAGAATCGAGAATGGCGTTCCCGCTTGCACAATATATTATTTTATTTCGCTAACGAACAGTAGATGCGACGGATGTCAGTCTCACGTATTTTATCAAGAATAATAGACTTTATTTCCCGAAATCCTTCGCTGATGATTCACCGTTTTTATACATTTAAATGACTGCTTCGTGTTCAAAACATCAATTAATTGGCGTCATCTCGGCAACTATTTCTGTGCGATACAATAATACTCTGTAAAAAATGTTATGAATACAAAAACCAAGAGAAATCATTTGCATATTGCTTGGAATAATATTGTTAATTAGGTTTTGAAAAATCGGTAAAGTAACATATTAAATATCAATATCATACTCACACTGAAGGAGAGCATAATCCAAAATTAGTTCAACTTGTAGAAATGTTGAGTAGGGTGACAATGAAACTGGTTTCAACAGATTTTGTATCAAGTTTAAAGTATCAGGTGGTGTTTGTCTGTTTTTTAAATATTATTTTTTTCAGTGAATAAAGTTTGAATAATACATAATAAAAGGCGGTGAATACGAAACATACAAGTCACGAATAGGTTAAATAAATATCGGTTAATCCAAATGCAACAGACAGTTAATTAAATAGAATGTGATGAGAAAACAGCAAGACCAAATGAACGAAGAAATCAGAGATATAATATTTGACGTATCGGGCTAAAATAATAAAATATATAAAACGCTAAAATGCAATTATTGGAAATTTCTAACAAGTACGAGCCAAGTATATATATACAGTTCTGTCGTATATATACTAAAATATATAAAAAATTCCCAGTATTATCATGCTATTTTAAAACTCGTGTACAATTTGTCTCAGATCAATATATTTGAATAGTGGGTACCAACCAAATGGTTGCGTTTTGATATTTTATTCCAAACCCGTGGAATTGTCTGCCGATAGTTGGATTTGCATATTTTAATCTCCCTGTCTTCTCCCAAAATTTACCCCTTTCATGAGGAACAGCCTCGTGTATGTTATGTCGCAGACAAGGTCAAGTGCCGTTCGTGACAGGGGATAGGGGTTGACTATTATTTGTTTTTACAAGATATCAACCCCTTACAAGGGTGGTGGGGTATCTCAATTTCCAAAGTCAATTCGTATACATGTTTTTATTACAAATAAGGCTTAAGAAAGTAAAATGTCAAAACTCATTTATATAAAATATTACAAAAATAAGTTGGTACGTCAAAAAAGAGTAGGGACGGATAGAACTATTCTTTACGGCTCTGTAAAATAAAAAAAAATTTCTCCATGAAAACCTAATTGAAATTAATTGACATCTATCACTCAATATATCAATAAAATATATTTATACAAAATTTTAGATATCTTACTTAAAACAATAAACAGGAAAAAAAATCAAATCTTTCTATTGCTAGTAGACAGCTTTACCAATTAAGCTACATGACTATCTTTTTAATTACAAAGTTACTCAAAAACCCGCTAGATGGCGCCAGGACTTCCAATCCATTTTATTGATATCGAACTTTTATGCTGTTTTACTTAATTTTTCAATTATTTATATTATGCATTTTTTAAATTAGATGTGATTATTGCTTTATAAACAAGTAATTGCTTATAAAATGTGTTAAGTATCTGCCTCAGCACGGATATGGCCCAGTGAGGCTGAACTTATGAATGCAAGTGTATAAGACAATTTAATAAATAATGTACAGATAAATAAATTAATAATGTACAGATACAAGATTAATGCGCCCTTGAGATTAAAATTTTTACGAAAATGGCGCTATACAAATTATCCAATATTATTATTATAAATTTAAAGGTGATTAAATTTTATTTTTATCCTGGTGGTGACTAAAATATTGATAAGTATATTTTTTGTGTATCTTTTTAGGTGATTTATCTAATTTATTTTAATTACCATGGAACTATAAAAATGCTCTGCAAAATCTAAACTTCATAAATAAAAACAGATTTTACTAAATAATAAAAAATAACTTATTTTGTTTAAAACAGATTTTTATTTATTATTTTTCTAAAATAACATGTAAATATTTTGAACGATGTTGTATCTTTATTAATATTTCACTCTTTGAGTTTTAATTCCAAAAAATAGTTATTAAGTTAAATAAATAAAAAACGTAGATGAAATTTATTTCTGTTCAGGATTGTTTCACAAGTGAAAAATAATTGTGAAAATACCCCACTACATCGTATACGTGACGAGAAAACTCGAAGCCATTAAGGTGTTAAAGCCTGTCTAATAAATCTTTTTTTCGATCGCTAAGAATTGGCACCATTGGCACCTAATACTGATTCACGTAGTACATTTGTTAAAGTAAATGAGATTTTAAAGGGTAAAATGTAAAAAAATACGCGAGTTAGAAAACAAATTCCAAAATACTTAACGCAATGCAGATAAAATTAATAATAAAAATATTTGTATTTTTTTTTATATATATATAAACATAGTATAACGGAACTGGCCTACAATATTTTATGGGTACCTGACTAAATTATGAGTCGAAAATGTTCAAAGAATATGTGCCTAATCCTAACCATGTCAGAGATATAAAATCATTTAAAAAAAAACGTAATAATGCGATTATTACGATTAATTGAAATATTTTATTGATTGCAAATTATTTATTGCATACAAAAAATTAAAGGTCATCAAATTTCGAGCCACCAGACTATTTTTCGTTAGGTGATTTAGGGCCTGAAGTAAAAATAAGATTTATAATGGATAAATTTCGTAAATATTTATTTCAAAGTACGCAGACTTAAAGGTTTAACATAATTTTGTGAAAGTTTAAAGAATAATATATATGTTTTTAAAATAAAAAATTTAATGTATTAATTAGAAAGATATACATATGATATTGATTTTTTATGTGTAACTTTCTAATTATTAATTAATTTAAATTGTATTTAAAAATTATCACATACCTATTTTCTGAACAATTACAACTTTACAATAAGAATGTGTTCTCCTTAATAATAATATTTTCCGTAACGGTGCAGAATTTGCAGTCCTTAAAAGATGTCGACTTGTAATTATTCAGGTATCCACTCATTAAGTATTGTGAACTAGATTTGTTTCACCTGTATATATGTATTATAAATAAATTGAAATGTTGTTTTTTATATTAGATTTAAATAAAAACAATTTAAAATGATGTTACATAGAAATATGGTATTACCCAATTAAGTGTAACGTATAATTCTTTATCGATGATGTACAGTATAATAAATCACACTTCTGTAAAACTCCTCAATTATCATAGTGAAATAACATCCTTTTTACTGACAACGCATTTGATTACTTAGCCATAATAATATACTAGTAGAAAGTAATCGTGTTCTTAGGTAGTGGTCGATATGCGGCTATGGCCATTGTTTCCGTAAAATGTATGTTTTAATGTTGAAATTATAATTTATTAAAATAATGAAGAAATCTGCCACTGTGCAAATTAACGCGAAACACTACTAATACCGTTACCGCCTGGCAACATATTATATCCAGGTTCTCGCTAATAGTGGTTTGCGTCTTAAATAATTTTACAGAATTAAAATAAAATTCGCAGTCTGTATCCACGGATGAGATTTCTTTCAGAGATTCGTCTCGAGAGCTAGTAAAGATCAGAGCAGAGTTCGGCGTGAAGTATTCTATGAATCTATAATAACGCACATACATACCTTTACCAACTTTCAAAGATCAATATCTTATTGAGATATCACCGTAGACACTTTACCGAGACCGGTTCTCGGATATATGTCGATATTACCGTAAAAAATTACACCAAAGTATGATGGCTCGTGTTGTGGAGGTATTTGCTATTTTGGCACAAAATAGTATATATATATATATCGATAAAATTAGATGTTAGATAGTGAGATAGGCATACAAAAATAAGATATCTTCTTTATGTTCAAAATACACTGTTTTATGAATAGTGGGTCATTGCATCCATTGTCATAATTATGCATCACAGACTTTAAAATGGATGCATCCAATTATCCCATACGTGTCGCATAGTAACATGAAACAAACTGTTCGTGACAGTATGACAGCTGTTTGTGTCGTATAGCAACACAAAATAAACTATACATATCCGTGTCTCATAGAAATACAAAAAATACAAGATATGCTGTATGATATAACGTAAAAATATTCAGTTATATAATAGTGAGCAGTCCAAAAAAACATTTTTTTAAAATTATATTCACGTCGTTTTTTTTAAAATAAATAATAAAAATAAAAATTATTCACTTTCTGACATTATCGACTAAATATTTCTAAATGGAATGAAACAATGAAGACGCGCAATTTGTTTTGGAAAAAAATTCTTATTACTTAAATTTACAAGAAGAAAAAATAAAAGTGATTTCTCTCAAAAAATCAACATCTTTTAATCGATTGTCGCTGTTTCATTTTGAAAAATATTGATTACATTATTTCTATGAAATGTTTATTTCATTCGCAGATAATGAAAATATAATTTGATCAAAGAATACCGATAATATTTCTAACAAATAAAAAAAGCTTAAAAAATCAATTTACAAAATAATAAATGAACTGTAAAGTCAACTAGTCGATAATGACAAATGAGTGATGAGATCAGTTGTGACTTGTGAATTGTGTGATTGGTGTTCGATTGTAGAGACCTTTTTCAACTTTGACTATTAGTAGCTAAGCAAAAAACCACTGAACTTTCAATCGTTAAATCATAGTTATAATTGAATACCAATTACATTACCATAATCAATGTATAAAAAAAACTATCTTCTTGGTCTCCCAGAAACCAAGATCATTCCCCCGATCTAGAGGAAATTAATCGACAGTCTACCACTAGACAAAATAAGCCAATTAAATTGGCCATCGGACACTACACTCCTTAAACTTCTTCTCAACATAGTCGCTACCATTCTTAAAGTACTTGTCGTAACGTAGTACTAATTTTTGTATACTTTCGTCATAGAATGATGCCGCCTGGGATGAAAAGCATGTCTGTACTCCGTCTTAACGTTTACCACCAAGAAACCGCTTCAGATGAAGGAAAATATGGAAATCACATGGCGTTAAATCAGGTCAAAACAGGACATACTTAGCGATGACTATCAGCTGGTTTGATGTTTCGTGCATTTAAGAAACGAATCACTCACCGTATCAGTCGGTGGGATGATCTATTGTCTTGAACATTTCAATCACGCACTGCAAGATAGACACACTATGTGAATGTCTAAGTGGCATGCAGTGAGTCAACAGTTAAAGGAAACATTGCGCATGCGCAACATCGCAACTGCAGTGCTACACCGGGAATATCCTTCAACGGTACTTACTTAAAAAACGTGTCTCGTATAAATTAACAACATTAAAAAAAAATGATCAACTATTTGATTTTAAGTATAACGCGTACACGCGCCACCACATTACACTTATTTCAAATATAAAAGTACACCAATTGGTCGAGCCTGATTATAGAAGTAACCCACCCGACTCATACCGTCCACAGTCCCTTCTTTAACTGGATGACTACCCTCAATTCAGTTCAATTCAATCAGTCACTCGCCCCTTACTTTACTTTGCTGTATCTTTCTATCACCCCGAAATAATATTATTTTATTACTTGATCGAACATATTAAACTTAGTAAATAAAAGTATTAAAATACTATGAAATAATTAATATATTAAATTTCATTCAAGACTAGGTACATTAGATTACGTAATTAAAATAATAATAGAGTTCGTTTTCAATATAATACAATTTACTATTTGTTTAAAATTTATATCTACAAGATTATACTACTTTTTTCTGAATTAATTAATTATAATGTATGAATAAATTATCAAATTATTACGTTTAATCATACTTAAATATATTACCGTAAAAATATACATAAGTAACACGTCAGATAAGGGGAGTAGTGTACTAGTTGTCACAAAAAACAGTTTTCTATTTTTAGAAAAAAACTAAATGAATTAAAAAATATATTTTTAAATTTCTATATAAGTCATTCTTCACCTTTGATAATAAATATAATCAAATAGTCAAACATATAGAAAACAGAAAATAGATAGAATAGAAAAAATCTGAGACAAAATATCCCTTTCAGGGGGTTAGTTATCTCAGTGGTTGGGATAAGTTGTCACAAAGGATTAGATATACATTTTGACCTTTAAAGCTTTATTTATATTCTTTTTTTATTGACGTTTATCTAGTAGCCGTTTTAAGAAGGGTCATTTAAAAATAAATAAGTCATCATCTACATATTTATAAATACATATTACATAAATTGTATGTTGAACTATACCTAATGGCAAGTATCTGTCATGACAGCCAACGTTATATAATAATGAAAGTTCTTGACGTAGGTACGTATATCGAACTTTTTTTTATTATAATAATTTTATATTATAACTAATTTATTTATTTAAAAATATATTAGTTATAAATTTAAATTTGGAAGTATAATATAAATTCTAACTACTCAGTATTATTTGACGTTTAAAGTATTATAAGTAGTAAGTTTTAGATTAGATATTTGTTTTACGTTATTCAGTCATGTTAATTTGTATGTTAACTTGTACTTGTTCTATATAACTATACTATCTTCTGGTAAGTTTTTTTTAGCAAACTATGACACCTTTTTCTAATATGGTTAGCCATTATGGTTCGCTAATCAATGTGATTCTGATTTATGAAAGCTAAGTTTTAACGAGCTTTCTTTGTCGGGTGACACTTTTATGGTGCGGTGCTATCATCTTGAAATATTATACATATTTAATGGATATTTCAACGAGCTATGGAATTTAAAATATTCTTTTATAAGACCCAAGGTAATTAATACATAAAAAAATTGTATTAAAAGACACAAAAAATTGTTATAAATTGAATATCAAATGTACTCACATTATCTCAATTCTCTATCAATTTACTCGTTAGAAAATTATATCTCAACAGAACGCAAAAAAAAAACTGGCTACTTTACTCTAACGTAGACGGCAGTATAGTAAAGTAGCCAAAATATGATTGTATCTATCAGAGGTGGATACTTATTGCATTTCATTCAATAAATAAATAAATTTAATAGAAATGTAATTGTCATATAAGAATTAAATTATACTATTACCTAATAATCATGTTTTGAGATAAAAAAAAACAAGACATATTTAAAAAAATAATCCTTTATTATTCATTTAAAATTGGCGGAAGTAGTACGAATTTATAGAAATAATATTAAATCTAAAAATACATTAAATATGTTCAAAAGATACATAGATACCTAAGATCGGGACCCAAACTCAGAATTTTATTATGCTGAGAGTTATCAATTACACTATATTAACCATTTACTTTCATGACTAATTTTTTTATCAAATATGTTCTTTTTATATAAGATATCTATTATTTCATATTTATTAAATAATTAGTTAAACTATCATAGAATTACGTTCTAAAATTGCAACTTCACAATTAAAATGTTTTATTATTACAAATATAAAAAAATCTTAAAGATAATCTGTGATTTTATAAATGGTGGAGGTTTTCTTATTTTTAATATTTAAAATGTTAACTTTGTGGTCAGCCATTTTAATTATTCATATGAATACCTAAGTATGTAATGAAGTAAGTTTCAGAACGAACCATTCCTTCAACAGGGTACCTAAACATAAAATTATTATCTTATGTTCAATTGATTACTTAAAAATACAATTTATTATTCCAGAACCCGACAGTAGCCAATATAAATAAGTAACAAGTGAAGTGTCACAAAAGTAATGGAAAATAACCTTAATGATCAGAAGTGTAATATTTATCGGATATATTTTTAGAAAAGAACTGATGTTTAAATTCAGTTATTTATGATATTTTCGTTATTTTTACACGCTTGAATTTCTAAAGATTCTAAGTTGTCCAATTTTAATAGATCTCAAATTTAGGTATATAAATAGTAAAAAAATTATTAATATTTAAACATCTCAAATGCTTTTTGGCGCTTATATTAAAATATTAAAGATTTAATTTAATTTGTATTATTTATATTTTTTTCAATATATACCTAATATAAAGCATTTATTGCACAGATATATTATTATACTCAAATATCAATCTTATATTTCATATTTTATTGCAAAGATTATGAGAGCTAGAAATAATACAAACTATTATTTCGTGGTATGTACTTCATATACGTTTGTATCTTAAAAAATAGTCCATAATTGTATATTCCAAATTATGCAGATTTTAATATATACATTATAAAACCAACGTATACGCTTACATTTATGCTGTCAGGTTGTTTTAATTATTTGTATTATTTATTATTATATGATTATTATCCCACGATCCATTAGCAATACGAGGCTCGTATTTCATGCGGCCATTAGTGAAAAAAACACACATTTATTGGGTTTTTATTTAAAAAATCATTTATTTTCTACTGGCAACACACAAATTTGAAATCCAAATTACGATTTTCTTAAGATCTAGCCTAATTGACGTATATTTTTATATGTTACATATAACTGTGACGTCATTAAATTAACTAGCTATTCAGATCCGGTTACTATTCCTAATAAAAGCCATTATTATGTAACACGTTAAAATTCATTGGCTAATAAGTGTTATTTTTGTCGAATTAGAAATATTTAAAATTAAAATAAACAAAATCTACTATGGATAACGATTTGTATCGGGCGAGTGATTGCTCAGTTGTCTAAAGACTGATCGCCTTCAATGAAACTTAACCTCAATTCCACCCATATGCAAGTCATCCATGCCCATGGAACTAAACCCGCTATATAGTTAATACAGTCAGCTGCGAAAAATGTTTGCCGCGAAGTTTACAAAGATGGAGTAAAACCAGATTTAAAAATATAAAAATATAACTTTAAAACAAAATGATATCATACTTTTTAATACAAATTTAATGTATTAATTAAAAAGATATACGGATAAAATCAATTTATAGAAACAATATTTTTGTTGCCACCTGGACAAGAACCAAGAACCCTTAACCTATGACACCACGTTAACATAGTAAGTTAACGCACTTTCTAATTATATATTATTTGAAAGCAATCTACTTTATATTTACGGAGAATCTCAAACAAAAAAAAAACTTTTTAATTCTACAAAATATCTAATTTCATTATTTAAGTACACGGTTTAAAAATGAAATAACTTTTTGTAGTTTATTATTGATATTTTTATACGTGATGGTGATGATTTACATAGCATGGATATTTTTATTTGTACGTAAAACTGTTATTTATTAAATGACCCTTTTTTATCTTCAAAATACGAGAATAGAAAAAAAACCTTGCTGAGTAGAATATCACATAAAATAAAATAGTTAATCTATTTTCAAAATGTAAAATGACATTTTAGCCCATCCTGTATATAAAATTATTAACTATAAGAAAAATATCTAGAAAAGCTATGCATAATGTGTGATATAAATATAGTAAAAGAAGTATACTTATTCTGAAAAGAGGATAAAATCAAATTATGCAAGGACGAGACGTGATAAGAATGGAATGATATGTTGAGATGGGTCAGGCGCACAGAAAAAATGTTTGAAAGGATATTTCAGACAGATATAGAAAGTAAACGCGTTGGCTAAGAAATTTATTTAACTTATATATAAGTGTATTAAGAACACAAAGAAAAGGATTCATGAAGATGAAGTAAATATAGTGAACGGGCAAAATTGTATAACCATAATTTAGTCTCTGCGATGTATGAACATGTATAAACGTGTAGCAATATTTAACATAAACATTTGAGAACGAGGAACCGGTTGTTTATTTTTTAGTAGTGTTTTAAGTAACCAATCAAAAAATATTCGTTCATGTATTCGATGCACAAAAAGTATATTTTATAGGCTTTTTTAAAATTATTTTTATTACCGATAAATTAACCCGTAATCTGATGAATTATAATACTGATACAATTCATGGAATGTATTTAAATGATTGAAGATAGCGTTATACCGAATTAAAATTTAAATCAGAAGGTATTAATAAACAATACAATTTGCGTTTTGATAGTGAAATTTCATGTACTTTAATCGATATAAGTTAACATCTGTGAGTTGTAATGTCATTAATCAATAATGAAGAAGGATTTTAAAAAGTAGTAAACTTAGTAATGAAAATGAGATAATTTACGTTTTTTATTGACGTTTTACAATGGTGGAACATGAAATAAATGGTAGAATTAGTACCTGTGTCAAACATGCATATTTTGTCTATGGGTAGAGCGAAGATAAGACGCTGGACTAGTGACCGATTGTTTAAGGTTTAAGGGTTTGTCCAATAATTTTGTTAGAAAAATATTGGTGTGACATATACAAAGAAGTACAGAAAAAATCTATCTATCGAGAAAATATTTGGTTGCTACCGTGTTTCAAACCAGGACCTCTCCCTATCCGGGGAAGCGCGTTCTCCATTTTCGCTATAGCAATCGAATACATTTTCGACAAATTATGAACTTATATTCTGTAATATTTCCAATTGATACATCTGTACAAATACAATGTATTCGATTGCCATAGCGAAAATGGAGAAAGCGCTTCCCTGGATAGGAAGAGGTCCAGGTTCGAATCCCGATAGCAAGAAAATATTTTTATCGATAGATAGTTTTTTTCTGTATATCTTTCTAGTTGATTTATTTAATTCGTATTAAAATACCACGGAACTACGTTCCAAAAATGCAACAAAAATGTGTTCTCCTTAATTAACAATAATTATCATTCATAGATATTATTTTCTGACGTTCTATTTATTACTGTCCATATTTTACAGCAATTTAAATAAAATGAGTTAATGATGTTTTTTAAATTTATTTATTAAGCACTATTTCTTATTATTATTGTGGTAATATATGACAATATGATCAATGAAGAGTTTCTTGTGTCAAGTTTTCCTAAATATTCACAAAAAATCAAACAGCTAGAATGAGAATAAATATTCGTGAATTTGAATGATTTTTGACAATTATTTAAATATTGTTAGGCAAACATTTTATTAATAAGCCTGAATATTAACCTAACTTTATGCGAATTCGACTAAAGAAAGGAAAGTGTCAAGGAATTTGGTGTTATATATAAAGATATAAAGGTAAAAAACAATGTTGAGAAATTTAATTAAGATCTTTAAACACCTTTATCCCATCGAAAATTATTACTTTTATGAATATCTATGAACTTAAACATACTGAATGTTTGCAGTAAATAATAATCATTTAAATAAATAGGTGTGTCACATTTTCCATATCATATAATTTAATATGAACTACTCAAGTCAGTTAATCAATAAATATCACGTATATGCACACGACGCGAATAGTTGGTGCGTATACTATTGGAGGCTGAAGCGCATAAAGGTTAGTATAGAGATGAGCCCGAAACGAGTTATGATTGCCAATGTAGAATGACGTAACTGGTACATATTGACCTTTACCGATAAATCTCTTAGATGTGAGGTCAAAGTCTCATCCGTGGATACACACCCTTAGAAATTAAACATTTAAAAACATCACGTTGTGTTTTATTTTATTAATAAATAATTTTAAATATTGAATTAAATACATTTATGAAATAAAATTGAAATACGAATTAATGTAATATATTGAATAGACAAATATTTTCCATAATTGCCCATAAGAGATCGGTTAATCACATTAACATAATTATCTAACCACGAATATTAAATTTATCTGACTCATCATTTTTTGTGCATCAAATTACTATTTTTAAACAGTAATAATTTAAAATGTGTTTGTCATGGAAAAATTTAAAAAGTTTTCTATTTTTTAAATATAGTTTTAAAAATCTGTGTATTTTCATTTAAATATTGTAATAACATTTGTAATGAATACCGTAGTAAGGTGGATTAGTAGAAATGTTAGTCCAGCCGTATCCCGAAGGAATAAAACACTGGTAACCACAACAAACTACAACATGCAAATTATTAAAAAGTATTTTGGAAAAAACAAAATATATTTTTTCGCAATATGTATTCGAGTAACGAAGAACATGTCAGATTGTGCATGTAAAATAATTCATCACATGCGTGGAGCGACCGATAAGAAAGTGCCGCCGCTACGCACCATACAATCCACTGTGCTATTTATTATACAGGCGGAAATACTCGACGCGGCGGATGATCGAAGCTTTGCGTGCAGAGGACAGCTGTGCGCATGCGGGCTTCACGTGCTCACGAGCGGCCTGGGCGGCGGGCGGGCCGGTACTAACGGATCCGTCGGTTACGCCGTTACGCCGTTACGGCGTTAGCGCTGCGCAGCCTCCCGTCACTGTCGACGTAGACGGACTTTCGTTACGGAGCTTCCTAAGCTCCGCTGATAGACGCCGAAAGTCGTAACGTCGGAAATTGACTGATTAGAATGATAATTTTCGAATTCTACTGAGAAATCGTTGTAATTAATGAGCTAAGGCGGGGAACTATGACTGGTTTATTGTTAAATATCGATCTGCCGTGAAATTTGAACAAAATTCTGCGGAAAAGACCAATTAGTGTGATTAAATGGATTCAAAGTTATGTCATTAATCTTACTTATTTTTATTTTCAATAATTTTGCAAATTTTATACAGAGATGCTGCGTATTAAGTCAATATTGTATTTATTTTTCAAAAATAAAAATGATGTTATGAAAACTTATACTTAAAACTTAGGATTATTGTTATAATTAGTCTCCCGAGACAAGGTTTCAATCCTCGACTATTTGAAGAAAATCCAAGTATTTTACCGTTAAATCAAGCAAGCATATTTTCAATTTATTTAATTTAAATATTATATTACATATTTAATAATATGATATATGATGTTCATGTAACAGCTCTGCCTTGAAAAATGGAATGATTAAATTTACATTATATTCTATCTTTTATTATTTAAAATACTATTATGTAATTATCTGTCATCACTAATTCTTGCTCCCAGATGTTGATCAATTTATAATTTATTTACATAAATCAGTCTTTTATGACTATATCCAAACCTCAAATAAATAAATAAGGGAATTATGTATCTTCAAAAAATAAAAAATACCTTTTAATATTATAATAATTATCTCTTTTATGTTGCAGCTTCGACCTAGAGATATTCAATGATGGAGGATTAATAAGCGAAAGACCGACGAAAGTTGACTTAATTTATATAAAAAAATATCGATGTATACATAATAATATAAATATAAAATATCATAATTGATTTACCTACGTACATATTTTATCAGCAATTTTCAGTCGACTGTTGGATTAAGGCCCCCCCAAAGGGTTTGTTGTGTATTTTTTCTATGTCATGTGCTATTGTTGAAATAGTAATAACACAGTAGAACACAGAAGTAATTACTTTTTGAAGAATTCATACTACCAACATTTTGTGATCTATTTAAAAGAAATTCGATTTTTCAAATACTAAAAGAAAAAGATAAATATCATTTCATTACAGAATCTCGTACTAGGTTTAAATTTGTATTTTCATGTTTAAAAATCAACATATTATTAGCGCAACACCACTATACGTACATAGGAAAAAATACTTAACAGCTTACCCGAAAACATCAGGAAGATTAATGGAAATAAAGAATAAATCAATGCTATCAAGAAACACTTTAAAGATAAACATTTACGCCAAAAATTATAATATTTTTATATCGTTATTGTTATTAACTTATTATATTTTATTTTATTGTAATCTAGTTATTATTATATATGCTTTTTAGAGAAGTGTAGCACAGTAAAAATAAACAAATTTTTGTATTTTATCACTGTACTATAATAGATTGATAAATAAATAAAAAGTTTAAAAAAATACTTGATGATGTCAAACAGATAGCTCTTGAACCACTTTTTTGACTTATGGATGTTCCAAGATAATATTTGTTTTAGTCCAACGATCATAGATTTTCTGAGTGACGTATCCATTGCCATTTCATTTACTTGGCATATTTACACTAAGATAAATTGACGAACGCTAAAAGGTGAAAAGAAAATCAACAAATTTCTATGTCATTTATTTAAGCAAAGATCGTTTGTCACTTTCAATACTGTTACTCGATCTTAAAGAAAAGAAGGTGTCCAGTGAAATCATCAATATACTTTCAGTTTGGCGTAGTCAGCAGGAAAATCTCATTGCCTAGAAAAGAACACAGCCTTTGCCAGTATACATGGATGTAGTGTCAGACAAAGGTATTGTCTAATATCAATATTTTTTACAGTGTTCATGAAAAACATAAATTTAAGTCCAACAGAAGATAATATGTTACATAACGTGTTACATCAACTGAATATTCCAGGTAGCAACCAAATATTATTTCGATAAATATTTTTTTCCTCTATATCTTTCTGACTCATTTAATTTGTATTAAAAATATTACAGAACTACGTTCTGAAACTATAACTTCACAACAAAAATGTATTTTCATAAAAAAAATATATTTATATTTAACTTTCTACAAACCTCTGTTATTTTTACGTCAACCGGTTTAGAAACTAACGTATCTTCGATAGGACTGACAATAAGTTTTAAACATTAATAATAATGGACGTAGATTGGACAATTTAGAAAGTTTAAAAATTTAAAAATCACTCAGTCCAATATAATAAATAACCAATTAAACAACCCGCTATTTAATATATTCCCTGTCAATCACCTCCCCATTCTTATCAAAACTCCGCCTACACCCCGTAATGGATGTCGTTTTAAATTTTTATATATTCAGTCGTATAAATTTTATATAATAGTTCAGTTGTACGCCAGTCCTGATAAAGATACGTTAGTATCATAACCGGTTAACGTAAAAATAACACAGTGGTTTAAAGAAAGTTATAAATAAATACAATTTTTAATTATGTTTGACCACAAAGTTAACGCTACAAACATTAACAAAAAAATAATACTTATACGATACAATAAGATGTATCTCAGTGTTGAGTGTGTTTTGAAATTTTGATCAGGAGTTAAACAAGGAGATCAGCTTGAGAAAACTCAAACCCATGATTTGACAGCAAGACTCGACACGTGCAATTATTTATACTGAAAAGTTAGGCAAATAAAAAGTATTAAATAACAAACAGAAGATAACATCAATGGTTAATAGACTGATATTTGACATGCAGTTAATATAACAAGTGACAGGTGTCAGATATCAGACCATAATTGATTGAATTTACTTCATAAATGATGCATTATCCCGCGTATGTTATCGGCGGTCTGTTACCATGTACCGCACGTACAGACCTCTGCCATGGCCAACTCAATTGATCCGTTACTCAGAACCCTCTAGCCTAGCAGATCCACGTGCACATGTGAAAGGGTGTGCAGTTCGAGAATAGGGCTCCTCAGCTTCACTCGGACTCATAACGTTAACAATGGCTGATGTCATCCTCGTGACGAGAGACCGCTGAAGAAGATTTGACAACCAACAAGCATTAAATGAGAGTGAGATGGCAAATTCCTGAGAGTTGTCACAAATGAATCTCACAGGAGCATAATACATGTCTCATAGATTGTCTTGAGTCGTAAATCTCATCATTGACACAAATCATTACTTCGTCGATAAATGCGATGAGAAGTTTTCAAGAAATATGGAATATACTGTTGTAGAATCGATTCTATTAATATTTAGGGGAGTGGGCGAGTAACCCTTAATAGGTTCACTATATCTATTCATAATAATGTCAAATATTTCGGCCACACAATAATGTCAGAACTTTGGAGTACCTACTGCCGATAGCATGCACCGTAGAAAAGCACTATACCTCCGACAAGCTGAACCGATGATTTAACAGGTGCAGCTTCAAGTGTTGTCTGTTTCACCATTACTTGTAATAGCCTTTTATCCGACCTAACATACGCTGGTCAGACAACATAAGGGAGTTGTTGAGCAAAATTGAAAGCAATGCGCAAGAAACAAGAAGTTAAACTAAGTAAAAAGAGTACTCCGTAAATAAATAAATAAATATTAAAAAATGTATGTACTTTAAAACGATTTTAAATGCACAATAACAAGGCCTTTTAGATGCTCAAATATATTTTTTATAGCTTAATCAGGATTAACGATCACCTTCATTTTAGCGTGGCATAACTGCAATTTTAACATCTTCTTTTAATATATGAAATTATTTTCATAAAGCCAAATAAATTTTAATATGTAGGTACCCGAAGATCAACTATCAAATCAAATGTATCAACTAGAACTGATATACAGGAAAATCTATTTATCAAAGAGATATTTTTGTTGCTACCGGGATTCGAACTTGTATAATTTCCTATCCGGGGAAATGCTTTACCAATTACACCACGCAAACTGAGTAAGTTGACGACAAATTTTTGATCTTATATTCTGCAATTCTTTCAAATTAATACATCTGTCAATCTATTTCTTGTTCTCCTTAAGTATTACAATTTAAAAAACAAAACTATTTACGTTTTTTCAGTGTTAAATATATTAAAGTTGAGAAGGTTCCATGCCCTAATTATAACAATTGTGAAAAATTTAGTTCTGGAAAGACTCTAGGTTCTAGAGTGCAAATGAGCAAAATTTAGAATACATAGCAATCAATATAAAACACATTAATATTTTGGGAAAGAGTTGGCACAGTCATGGAAATGGGGAATACTTATATTTTACGCAGTATTTGTTCTAAAGAGTAATTATGCAAAATTTGGTGTATATTAGTCAAAGTGTATAGATTTGTATAGGGAACAGACTGGCATATATTAAATTGAATGAATTGCCCGGTGGGTCAAAACAAAACACGTCCGGCGGTAGTGGGTCATTTTAGACCCACCTCAAGTTTTCGGTTTTTCAACCGTTTTGTGGGAGATTTTTTATAGATATTTCATTTTAAATATGATTTAATGAAATTACATGATGTGCCGTAATGTTTCTGCTTAAAAATAAAAAAATATTACGAATAATATACATATTCTCAGGCATCAACAGATCCAACTGGCAAATATATTAACCATCTGTCATCTCGCGTAGTCAATTATCTGTCAAATACATGTTCGTAATGTTTACGTTTAGTAATAAAAATAAACATAATCTCAGCTTTTCAAGAATATCTTTATATATAATTCAAATTTGATACTTAACACATCTTCTGCGGTGGTGGGTCATATTTGACCCGGGTGTTTGTAAAAATATGATTTACGTTACAAATATTAGTTTAATGCTGTTTTTGTTTTCTAGCTAATCTTATATTAAATATTTACAAATAATTTGAAATCCAAATAAATGTTATCGGACGAGATTCGAGTTATTGATAAAAATGTGAAAAAACGCTTAAAAATCAGTCGCTTTTACGGGATTGAATCTCAGCGCTTACACCAAAGTATAGACTGTCAATATTTTGAGCGGGTAGACAAAGGATACTAAGTGTGATTCCATGTATTTGTTTTGACTTATTATTGTCTGGCGGCCCCTAGACAATACCAGTAATATAACTATTTGAAGGGCATTGCGTCTACCCGTAAGTTTTGTGAGACTACTTGTTTGGGTTCCGACGAGAAGATTAGATGCTCAGTGGATGTTTATATTTTGGCTGTGTAGGGTGTCTGTTGATGCGTGAGAATATGTACATTATTCGTAATATATTTTAATTTTGAACTTTAATTTTTTAGCAGAAACATTATGGCACATCGTGCCATTTCATTAAATCACATTTAAAATAAAATATCTATAAAAAATCCCACAAAACAGTTGAAAAACTGAAAACTTAAGGTTGGTCTAAAATGACCCACCACCGTCGGACGTGTTTTGTTTTAACTCACCGGCAGTAAGTGTTAAGGCAAACTTAAAAGTTCAAGTTGCTAAATAGCACTTTTCCTTTAAAAGTCGTAGCAGCTAAAGACAAACTCGTGTATACTCACTCACTTACCAATATTTTTATCACTTACTCAAGATTTACGCTTCAAAATGTAACAGGAATGTTGAAGTTTTCAAGAAATAGATAATTTTTTACGAGAAACTTGATTTTTTTTATAAGTTTACACAGCGTATCAAATTTCTTATTAATTCAAAGTATTTTTTAGAGTACATCATAATTTCATCTATCATACTTGTACATTGCGCAAAGACAATATCGTAATTATTGTGACATTCAAATAATTGATTTTCCACTTCGATGAATTTGTCGGAAACAGAACAAACGAAATTTATTTTTCCTCTGGCAAAGTAATTTCAGGTAACTGAGTATCTAGTATTTTCAAAGGTGGATTGTCTGATTTAAAATAAAAGTACTAGTATCTAGTGCATTATTGTTTTTGGCCGGCAAAGGTGTTGTCATGTTGGCAGCGCGCAGCGCCTAATTTCAGATTAGAGCAAATTTTTTTATTTAAAAAAATAAATAGAGATGCGTTAGACGGTAAACATGTCACATCAATTTTATTACTATTTTCAAACTAAGACAAACGCATGTGCTATGAAAATAGAACTAACTTGATGATCTCCTGGAACGAGGCTCAAATCTCCGACAACTAGATCACTAGACCAGTGTCACAACAATGCACTAATTTGGTGACTAGATAACTGCACACATGGAAACTGTACATAATAAGTGCAAACACAGCCAACTGCATAAAAAGAGATATTTAATAATAATAAGTTACGTTAGTTTATGTTCGACTATGTGTAAATTTTTCACTGTGTGCATCTGTCTTGTATGAAGATGTTATGGAATCGCGCAATTGCAATTTACTGCGGTTATTTTTACATAAAGCACAGACCTTGTTTGTACATTTATAATGAAAACTTTATAAAAAAAAAATTGTTTAACATCATTTTTATATTTGTTAACTTTGTTTTATTAACCACTTATTGAGTTTAAATACATGTCAATTCTAATCAAAATTTGTTATTGTTTCTTTACCAGAATCTATTTTAAAAAAAACAATTATTTAAAAAATAAATTTAGTACCTAACTAAAATTATTATTTAATTACAAACTTGAATAATTTTTAGGAAAAACTTTAAGAATGGGACTTGTAGTTAAATTTAGTTGATTGTTTTGAATCTAATCTTGACTAAAGCTGATAAAGATAATACATTAATAGTAATGAAAAAAGTAGATTACATTTCTAAAACTGAAGATTTCCTCAAAAGTGACCACTTTAATATTATTACAAAGGATCCGACTCAGAAATATCATTGAATATTAAAAGTGCTTTAAAAGATTATATTAGTGATATATTTACTATTACAACACATTATTATTGTGAAGTTGTAATTATTCAGAACATAGGTCTGTGATATTTAAAATATGAATTAGAAACATATACATATAAAATCAATTTTATAGAAAAATATTGTTGTTGCGCCACCGGAATTAGAACCTGGGTCTCTTTCCAATCCGGGGAATGTGCATTATCTAACTATGCTACAGCGACAATATTTTTAGCGACAAATTTTCCAACTTATATGTTACCTTTACGATATTAATACATTTAATCATTCCATTATTTGAAAGAGCCATCTACCTTATTTTTACAGAATCTCAAATACCTTTGAGTTTATCAATTCATTTTTATTACATTTTGGATACATTGATACAACTTTATTATTAAGAGAAAACATTCTTATTGTGAAGTTGTAATTATAATTCTAATAATTATGATAATTCTGGCTTCTGCTATCAGATTACTCAAAGGTATTTGAGATTCTGTAAAAATAAGGTATGTGGCTCTTTCAAATGATGGAACGATTAAATGTATTAAAATCAAAAATGTAACATATAGGTTCTAAAATTTGTCGCTAAAAATATTGTTGCTGTAGCATAGTTGGATAATGCACCTTCCCAGTTTAGAAAGAGATCCAGGTTCGAATGCCGGTGATGCAAAACAATATTTTTCGATTAAATTGATTTTATATGTATATCTTTCTAATTAATGTACTTAATTCATATTTGATATATTTACTGATAATACAGTGTTATCAGATCTTATTTTAATGAACCCTAAACCTCCAAAAGTGTACTTCGTATTAAAAATTCATAAAATGAATATTCCAATAAGACCAGTAGTTTCATACTGTAATGCTCCAACTTTTAAATTATGTTCATTTATTACAAAAACTATAAATAGACTGAATATTTTTCAAACAAAATGCACTATAAAAAATTCATTGCAATTAGTGGATATGTTTAAGGATATGGATCATTCCAACAATGTTAAACTTGTTTCTTTTCATATTGTTAATTTGTTTACTAATGTACCTATTAATGAAAGTAAAATTTTAATTTCTGATTTACTAAATTCATCTAATTTGGTAAAAGATCTAACGTTTTTTGTTAAACCTTTGTATGAACCAAAGTTATTTTCATTTTAATAATATAATGTATAATCAAACAGAGGGTCTTCCAATGGAAGCACCCTCAAGTTCCCTAATAGCAGATATTTTTGTAGACAATTTGGAGAGGAATATTTTTTATTGTAATTCTCCTTTGTTAAAAAATGTTTTGTTGTGGCAAAGGAATGTGAATGATATATTATGTATTTGGTCAGGTTTACAACGTCAACTAACTACATTTTTAAATTTCATTAATTCATTTAATAATAAAATACAATTTTCCTTAGAAATGAAAAATAATTCGACACAAAATTTTTTTGATCTAACATTAATCAAAAATAATAATAGAATTGAATTAAAAATTTTTAGAAAACCTACTTTTACAGATACTATCATATATAGTGAAACTAATCATCAATTATCACACAAACATTCAGAGTTCCACTTCATAATACATCGTTTAGTCAATATTCCTATGTCAACATCCAATTTCAATATTGAATTGAATACAATTAAAAACATAACAGTTAATAATACAGGTTTAATAGACACAATTTTAAGAAATAAATTAAAATAATATAATAATCAATTTTTATATAAATCACAAATAAAACATAATGATAATAATGATTATTGGCGTAGGATTTTATACATAAATAACTTTTCGAATCAAATATCTAAACACCTACCACGAAACATTAGAACGGCATTTTATACAAATAATAGTATAGAAAATTTACTCATAAATTCTAAAGACAAAGATGATAAATTTAACAATTCTGGTGTCTATAAACTTAGTTGCAAGGATTGTGCTGCATTTTATATTGGTAAAATGGGTATAAATTTTAATATAAGAGTAAGGGAGCATTTGAAATGTTTGAACAATAGTGGGTTTTCAGAATTTTCTAATCATTGTATTGCATGGAATAGATTGTCAATTTTGCATATAAACGGTGTTGGTCACAAATGAAATAATTTGGAATCGTTGAAGATAAATAAGGCTTGTAAAACTAACCAAAAAATTATAAACAACCAACTAAATTTAACTACGAGACCCATTCAAAATTTTTTTCCTAAAAATTATTCGAGTAAATTTGCATTAAGTAACAATTTGAGTTAGGTACTAAATTTATTTTTTAAAAAATTTTGTTTTTTAAAAATAGATTTTGGTAAAGAAACAATAACATATTTTGATTAGTATTGATATCCTGAAGAAGAAAATGGTATTTTTCGAAACCGGTAGATATATTTAAATTCAATAAGTGGTTAATAAAATAAAGTCAACAAATAAAAATAATGAATTTTAAACACAAAGTTAGTTTAGCTAATTTCAAAAGTATTTCAACATCACTTCAAGTGCCATTTTTGTTTTTTGCACAGTCATTTTGATACAAAGCGGTCATAATATCCATGCAGTGTTGAATTTACAAACATACTAATTTCGCGCAGTAAAAATGTCATTTCAAATTTTTCGCTTCCAAGGCATTTCTAAAGCGAACCTTTAATCCAATTTACGTTTAAACTCTACCCAATGTAATTTATTTCCATGGAGCGTTGCAATATTCATTTGCACGCGCAACACAATTTTAATTTAAATTGACTGGCCAGCGACTACTTTTCCAACTTTTACCCTTTCATTAAACCCGTAATATACGCTAGGCTTGAAAGGGTTCAAACGCATTCAAATAAAAAAATTTACGGCGTGAAAATATATTCAATGAAACATTTTTATTTTTTAATTCTATATTATTTGAGTTTGCACTCGACTGTGGCAGATATTTATACCGATACGAGATATCGTAACTTTTTGAAGCAAAACCTCCGCATAGTGCTGATTTTAATTTATTAATTAACTTAACTTGATTTAATTTTCTGTTTTTCTGTTTTCCCGTAGGGGTAGGCGAAGAAGATAGAATGCCACACCCTTAGGTCGTGGCACATTTTGCACACATCCTATGCACGCTTTTAGATTGTTGATTTTATCAGGATCGTTTTCCAGCACCTACGTTAATATTATATAATTCGTTCCGTAAACGTGTTCGTATCAGGAAATACAGGAAATTCACGCAATTCAATCCGTCTAAGCCCTTAACATACTGGATAAAGTTAAGTATATGTGATGCAAAAAAATATTTGTATTGGCCAAAATACACTGGAAAATCAGCATCAAGGAAAAAAAACGTAATATTACAATAGACAATTTTTTCACGACTCTTCCTTTGGCGCAACATCTTGGAATCTGACTTATAATTGGCACATTAAAATGAAATAAAATATACATTCTGGAGGAAATAAAGGAAACCAAAACTTAAATCATTCATTCATGATTATTTGGATTCCATGGTAATGTAACAATATGTTCATATGTGCCAAAAAGAAATACAATTATAATTTTATCATCTACGTATTGTGACGACGTAACGCCGGATAATGGATAAATTAGTAGTATAGTGCAAGGAAACAGACGAAGAGATGGCTACTTGTCTTTTTTTTACAACATCATCGAAATTGCCGCACTTGCAACATATGTGATTAATTTTGACAATAATAATATGGTCAAGAGCAAGACAGATCGCCCCTCAGTATTTTCAAGACAACTAGGTAAAGTATTATATCTTTCTATTATCGAATATCGATCAATAAATCTTCAGGTTACTAGAAATTTTAGCTACAAAGATAGCAATGAAAAGTACACTAAATAGATGTATTGCTGCCGTCTCTACTTCCACACCAACTGCCTCTACTTCTATACCATTTAAATGTGACTTAACTGGTCGGAAAATCGTAACTCACAAATGGAGAAGAAAAACTCGCAAATCATGTTTCCAATGTGAGAAATCCGTATGCGATAAATATTCTAAATATGAATTAAATGTATTAATTAGAAAGATATACATATAAAATTAATTTTATCGAAAAACATTGTTGTTGGGCCACCGCACTATAGTTGGATAATGCACCTTCCCCGGTTAGGAAAGAGATCCAGATTCGAATCCCAGTGGCGCAACAACAATGTTTTTCGATAAAATTGATTTTATATGTATATCTTTCTAATTGATATATTTAATTCATATTTAAAATATCACAGTCCTATATTCTGAATAATTACAACTTCACAATAAGAATGTGTTCTCCTAATGATAAATATTAATTTACATTGGCAGTTTGTAAAAACTATGCATTACCTACTGGAAAATAAATTTGTATGCATTACGTTGAAAGAACGCACGGGTGCCAGGGTACCCCGGGTTGTAAATATAGGACTACACAAGATTAAGCTCGTATAAATACATATTTTTAAAATTAATAATACGTGAATCTCTTTCAAATAACTGAAATAATGAGGATCAGAGCGGATAAAAGTACTCGCCGTTAATAAATAAAAATATTTTTACTCGACATCGAAAATGGGTACCCGGATACTCCGGTAGCAACATATGGGTTAAGCCTCAAATTCAAAAACTTTTAAAAATACAGATTTTTAACCTTTACAATTTTAATTTGGAAAATACACAACTAATACCAAATATACCTATTTATAATTAACTTTGAAAAATTTGTTTTTCTATGGTTTATGTAAATTTAAAATATTGTTGACTAGTTTTCAAACATTAATTGGATTATATAGTTGTGTTAATCACTTTTGTTAGAATGTTTATAGTAGAGGAAGTTATGAAACTGAAGAGTTGAGTTTTGAAAATATCGGACAGAATTTACGTTCTGGAAAATACAATATCGGGTAACTTATTTTATTATATAACAAGACGATTTTATTAAGGTATACAATAATTATGTATACAATAAATTACATTAATATTTTATTAGTTTCTTAGATTTTTATCAGTTGTTTTTTAGATTTTTTTTGACGTACATTTTGTTTAAACAGAATGTTGAGCTTTGTAAAATATTGATATTTAATCATACATTTTTTAAATAATGGAATACTTAATAATATTATATATTTTAAAATTGGTTTAAAACTAAAAATTCTATTATTTAATTATTATGTCAAGCCACAACGTGTTTGCTTTCATTAAAAAAAGAAACATATTTTTTTTGATTTTTAAGAGTATTTATTATATTTACATATAAATGAAGAGCTGGTATACTAATATATTTTGTGGATCATAGACTAATGCATTATTATTATTAAAGTGGATATAATTATTGTAATAAATTTTTACTTTCCATACGAATTCTTTTTATTGCGTTTATATAAGTTTACTTAACATTTTAAATTTTCTTTTAGATATTATATAACCAATTATGGCTCCATATACGTACATATATATTATTACACGTTGTATATAGGCACCGGTGGATAGAACACCAGCGCACCACGCTACCGGCTAGACCCAGTCTGTCGGTACGGTAATGTGTGGTGTTGGTATGCCTGTCTCGGAAGGATGGGAATGGTCTCAATAAAAACACTAGATTCAGCACATTATTTACACTTTAATCACATGACAAACCGACATCTTTTTTCTTTAAGTTAAACTCTACTCCTAGTGAGGACACACAATGTTACCGATTTAGCACACCTCGATTTCTACCTAGTTTGCCACGGTCCAGCGCCACGCTCCGTATCAAAAGTGATCTTTTCCTCCAGAAGGTTACCCGATGCCATTTCGTCACTTCGTACGTCAAGTCCATCCGTCTGCCATCGCTTGCATGCGGCCTCTCCGCAGGTTCCAGCAGAGTCTCCTCAAATCCCGCGGATAGATCGGGCCCATTTTAAATGCCTGAATCCACCGCGGGAGAAAACCCTCATTTTTTTATCTAGGTCGTCACCATTTTTTCAATCTCTCTGGCGGAGCACCGTCTCCCGCACGCACCTCGCACCTCCCTCCTCGCGCGCCCGTCCGCGCGGAACTTCTCTTCTCGACCGCTTTCTTCCGGTCGGTAAAACTGCGCCCCCTATGCCGCGCATTTGAAATGTCACATCACAATATATATATACTATATTGTGCCAAAAACTTGTTACTAACTCCAGTATTTATAAACAAGCTCTTAAATAATTACCGCAAGGGTTGCAAGTCAAGAAATATAATTTGTCACCGTAAGGGGTAGTGCACACTGAAAAGGTACCCGTATATGTTTTTCTTTTTAAATTTAATATTGAAATATAATACATTTCATAATACAAATCAGTAGGATATATATTTCTTTTCAAATTTGTTTCTCCTCTCTGAGAGTAGACTCGTGTATAGAAAAGGAGTATATATATAAGATAATTTATGTTTCAATTAGTCTGTGTACATATTTTTTTTACTTCAGATACAAATTGATAGTAGTCTGTAATTGTTCTAATTGTGATGGGGATATTGTTAAAAAAATTGATGCCTTGATAAATATAGAGATTTTGGGTTGCAGTATATTTTAGTTTTGGGATATCAATATGGTCTCTAAATCTTGTAGATCGGAATTTACTTTTAAAATTTAAATGACTTTTATTTTTGATTTTTTTTTGTACATGTTTATTATTTTAGGTATTTTTAAAACTGTGAATAGTGAATAGTAGTAGGTATCGCAATAATAGTTTTATGTTAAGCTGTCCAGTAAAATTAATTGGCTACCCGAGTACATGGGATTCGATTTGATAGCGAGACTCCGAAAATGTACTATATTATTTATTCTGAAAATTGTACAAATAGAAGGCAATTACAAAAACTAGGGGGGGACTAAAATTCGACTAACGGACGAATTGAACATATGACTCATAGGACTTTACGCCACTAGAGGCATCCGACTGTACGGCAAAGTTGAACAGGGCGATCACGCCGTTAATGAATTTAACATGTTTTGTATTGGTTTGTATGTATTTTGTATTTTTTCTATTTTAAAATACGAATAAATGAATTATGGGCGATCGCCCAAACCTGTAGTGTATAAGATATTGTGGGCAAACATGATAATAATATACAGAAAACAGTAAAATGCCCGCAATATCCCTAGTGATAAGAGATTCTTTGAAATAAAATAAAATGCAGCAAGAAACCTGTTTCTGCCGGCCAGTGCCGCTAGGCGGCGGAGGCGCCGATCAGAGGCGGGGCTAATTGTGAAAGTCTCACCCGTTTTGGTCAGGCGCAGACTCCGTCGGGTGACAATAACTACCGGTGCCAGCGACCGAGGCGAACATCGAAGGTTTTTTGTCAGAATTTTTTACCCTTCCAATTCATGCATTAATATAAAACACACATGATATTTATTACAATAATGTAGTTAGTAAAAGTGTCAAAGCGATCAGTGCTGATACACTTGTAGTAGTAGATTAGACGGTCTAGCCGCATGTAGATTACTCGTAGATTGTAAGAAATTGGAATAAAATAAAATCGAGGAGAGCATTCTCGCCGCTGCACGCATTGAGCATACATGTTTAGACATTTATTTCTTCCTTGCCTCGATCATCTTTGGACATTGGACCCGGTTTCTTAGACATTTGGCTGCTACCTGGACACCGATTTGGATTTCTCTGGACTCCGCTGTATAGAAGAAGAGCGAATCGGCGAATCACCCTGTTTTGTGTTGTTTCCTTGTATGGAACAGAACATCAATGGTCACTGACATTTGACGTGTAATAAGCGTGAATCAATGTGATTTTTCAATCTCTAAGACGCGATGGATTACGAAAGCTAAGAGTTGTCTCTAAAAAAACTCAGGAACCTAATTCTCATCTCGGAGATTATTTCGAGTCGAAAATCTGTCTGGGTGACTGTAAGGAACTAAGTGAACGGTGCTTTGAATGGAATAATATCTTAAATATGAATTAAAAATATTAATTGGAAAGAAATACATATAAAATGAATTTTATCGAAAAATATTGTTGTTGCGTCACCTGGATTCGAACTTGGATCTCTTTCCTAATCGGGGAAGGTGCATTATCTAACTATGCTACAGCGACAATATTTTAGCGACAAATTTTCGAACCTATATGTCACCTTTTGATATTAATACATTTAATCGTTCCATTATTTAAAAAATTTCAATTTCACAAACCTATGTTCTGAATAAGTAAAGACCGAATGCAGTAAAAATGAGATTGCGTGGTGTGGTCGATCCATTTGTGTCATAGGTGGTAGATCCATTTATGACAGTAAAGAGATAAAAAATTAGGAGAGAATGTAAAGCTGATCTAAGGATCGTTTAGGTGGTTTCATCATATGTAACGGATAAACAATGAAGATATATGACCCAAGTGTTAATGGCACCAGAAATACAGGACGTCCGCGGTAGACTTGGCACGAACAGGTAGACCAGATACTAGAAAACGGTTCTGTTAGAAACCTCAATAATCATACATGATAAGTTGTATGAAAGTTGTACGTATGTGCCAGGACAAAATAGTGTGGCGCTTTATTCACTTTGTCTGACGGCATGATGGTAAGTTAGTTAGTTAACTTAGATGTATTTTGAAAGGTTTAGTTATAAATGTAAAATTTATCTCAGTGAGCAGTGATCTTGTTAAATCATAGTCCATTGATAGTTTCTCTTTATTCTTCATCTCGTATTGATCTTCTGAGACTCTGAATTTCTCAATCGGTAGTGTAAAACTCGGAATCTCTTTAATGTTCTCTTACTCTTCTTAGGTCGAACTCCTTCGCTGTGATGAGAATAACGTTCACGTAGCTGCCACTTAAATTAACGTTAATTACAGCAGAGTTAATTGCCGTGAAATTTATATGTAAACTTGGCCCTCGTCGAGCGCCTCCCGAACTTTTTACAACGTTAATGCGTTATGAGAAATTTACACTCTATTTATCATAACTTAATGCAAGTTTGATTTCACTTTTACACGAGTTTGAAGCAGGCAATAATTTGCGTTACGTTAAGAACTACTTCGCATTTCATGGCTTTTTGGGCAATATGTTAATAATTTTGCATATTTTTAAGGTAACTATATTATTCGTTTTTTTTTTTTAGGAGAACACATGTCAAATGATGGATCGATTAAATGTATTAATATCAAAAAGGTAACATATAGGGTCGAAAAATTGTCGCTAAAAATAATGTCGCTGTAGCTTAGTTGGATAAAGCACCTCCCCCGGTTAGGGAAGAGATCCAGGTTCGAATCCCGGTGGCGCAACAACAATATTTTTCGATAAAATAGATTTTATATGTATATCTTTATAATTAATATATTTAATTCATATTTACTATATTATTCGTTTTATATATGGAATGCAGCCATAAAGATGTTTTACTTGATGTGTATGAATAAAAATTTAATTTTAAAAATTTGGTAATTAGAAAATTTTGTGAAATAAAAAAACAAACAAATATGTGACATTTAAGGAAAAAACTAGTATGCGAATATGTTATTACGAATTATGATTGTGTGGGTATGTTGGTGATTGTGTGACAGAAGAATATGCTATTGTGTGTGAGCGCTGAGCGTCGCAATTATTCACCCAACGCATTAGTGTTCGATGAGTGATTAATCGCGGAGATGTATTGTACAGGGTGAATATTATGTAAATAACTAGGAAATGAAACACAATTTTTTAATTTGGTTTTTATTTATCAATTATTTGGTTTATTACAATTATGTATGAAATATGACATCGGCCAGGCGGCCGCGTCTGGCAATGGCACAAACGCGTGCTCTTTTAAACATATTTTTCATTATTATTGTGAAGTTATAATGGAACGATTAAATGTATTAATATCAAAGGTAACATAGAGGTTTGAAAATTTGTCGCTCTAGCATACCTGGATAATAAACCTTCCCCGGTTTGGAAAGATATCTAATTTCGAATCCCGGTGGCGCAACAACAATATTTTTCGATAAAATTAATTTTATATGTATATATTTAAAATTAATATATTTAATTCATATTTAAAATATTTTTCATTACATTCGCGCACACTTCGCGTGTTATTTCAACAATTTAATTAAAAATATTGTCCTGCAGCATCGGAATTGTTGTTGGCTTATTATCTTAGACCTTTTCTTTCAAGTACTTGTACAGAAAATAGTCAGCAGTAGTCAAATCAGGTGATCGAGGAGACCAGTCGATATCATCACTTTTTGACATAATGCGGTTGGGAAAAATTTATCGAAAAATTTCAAGCATAGCTCGGGCTGTGTATGAGGTTGCATGGTCCTGTTAAAACCACGTGTATTGCACGCCCAATCAATTCAATTCGGTCACCAGTAAGTTTTCCAACATGTGACAATAGCGATCGCCATTAATGGATACAGCATTGCCATTATTATTTAGAAAAAATGTTTTAATGGCTTTAATACGTTGTTGAGATATCAGATACTCAATAATAAATTGTAAATAACTACTCTCTATGACTACTTAATGTGAATTGAGAGATGTCTACCAATCTAAAATGGAGGTTAAACAAAATCGGCCTGGAAGATAATATTCACCATGTATACGTGTGTGTGGCTATAGCAGGTTATGAAACGATAGACTTCTTACTGTTGATGCTAGATTTACAGTTGATCACAGTTTTACAGAAATGCGAATAAAATTTGATCGTATAATATACATTCGCGCAAGTAGTTAATGAAGGCTGTTCTCAAATTGTGATACAAAGACGGCAGCGAGCAGTTGCTGGCGCATGTGATTGTTATCGCGTATTTATTATGACGTCGGTACCGGGCGTGTCTTGCGGCTACCAGGAGCGCCAGCGGTAAACTTGAGGTGCGTTCAGGAGTTGTCGGCGGTAATGGTGGCTGTGGAAGCGGTAGACCTCCACACAGTCATTACTATAGTGACAATATATTTTATTTAGTACTCGTAGACATAAAACTTGCATTGTTCGCAAATTAAAACATGATATTTCACGTCCCGATGGAAAGGCATAGAACACAGTTATGAATTCAGCACCTACACGTTAATACATAAAGACATGAATTAAAAAGTAATACCTACCTATCTGCACAAAGTAAAATGCTAAGCCACCATTTTATAATAAATGTAATTTTTAAATATCAAAAATAAATTGTACATATAACACACATCCAGGGAGAGGGGGAGTGTATATAAGCAAAAAAGCTGTGCATTACTAAAAATTCTAGGAAAAAAATATAAATGAAATAAATTATAATATGGACATAAACAGATGCATTATTTACCGATTTATTACAATTTGCGCCATCTGTGCACCAGTAGAAATTTTAATTGCTTAGTTATAAAAACTATCACAACAATTCACCGCTATAGCCGTAGCGCTAGCAGCTACAATGCGCTGATTGTAGCTATTCACATTACTATCTTCTATTTTTAAGCTAGTGAATTACTCGAGTCATTTAATTGGCTATTTACTGAATTGAAAATTCCTTTAGGTTGATCCGTTTTGTATGGAGTCGTTACGTAATAATTGTGCCATAAAATAAAGAAAAAGAAAAAAAATAATATGAAGGACAGCCATAAGGTTGTTTAGACATAACTATGAAAGTATAATTATCAGTGTTTATTTATTTGTATTGTAACGAAAACTTCTACTGGTGTATTTTAAATATATTTATTGTATGTTATTAACACTAAAAAGACCTTGATTAGGATCACCAAGACCGACTTTGGAAGTTGATGGTTGATTGCTAGCTCTGCGGATGGAACACTTCTCTTTCGTCCCAAGGTTTGCTCGAGGTTCAACTCAATATATGCTTTTATGGTCAGGGTATTGAAATAAAAGGTTTATGTACATTTAGTATGGAATGACATATATTCAGTTAAAAAAGATATGAACAGAACAAAGACAACATAAAAGTGAAATGCAGTGGTGGCGAAAAATAGAATAACATAAAAGGTTTACATGGGAAGATCACATATCGTAATAAAAAAATACCATAGAAAGACTTGATGTTTCTGCGTGTACGGTATTGAGGCCGTCATATCACACTTGACAAATTATAGTGTATCTTAGACAGAGTAATAATTTTCTTTCTAACTTTCCATAATCGATGACTGATTTATACAAGATTAATTCTTTACATGGACACTGGAGACACTGAATGGATATTAAGATTATACTCGTCCGAGTCTAATTATTTTTTAATAAATAATGGCCTGTATTATCAATAAATAATGAAACGAGATGTTTATTTAGCTAGAGCTGGTCAGGTATGATTTTATGTGGGCAAGTTTGATCAGAACTTGCCCGTTGGTAAGTGCTCCAGTTTATGAGTAATTCTAATAATAAAATCTTATGGGGAAGTAAAGTGACAAATAGTTATACACAATCAAGATTTATGATGACAATGAAATGTATTACAATATAAATAAAGTTAGATGGAGTAATTCGAGGTTATTATAATCTATACGGTGGTCGAGGATAATTTTATATTGTCTGTGGAGTTTCAAACGGAGAAAACTGGAGGGATCACTTTCGGCGAGAGCGGGAATATTCAGAATATAAATTTCGAAGAGTTGTAGATTTATATAAATGCGGAACACTGGTGGGCGCACGGTACCTTGTTTTAAATGAGGAACATGGCGATGGCGTATCTAATGACACGCGCGGCTGGGAGTCGTCAGGTGGGCAGCGGCGATCTTCCTGGAAGCTGATGGAAAGCGTAGGCGATGATTTCTTGGTAAATGTGAGGTCTTCAGGAGCAGTTAAGCGATGGAGAAAGTAGTTGTAAATGTACCTAGGATTTACATAATATGGCGGTGTTCACAAAGAGGCGTCAAATTCGTTCGAATGAATGTAAAATTTCTTTATAATCTCACACGGCAAAATTCTTATCCGGTTTTGTATATTACATACGCGATAGATTGAGGTCACTATTTTGAGATTTTGGAAAAGTACACTGTGACATGCCGAGTAAATTATTATTTCACATTGATATCAATATTACACCGTTAAAGTTTATTCTTGAAATAAATCGTTTTGCCGCGACTGATATATTTTACAAGAAATGACCGGGAAAGATCGTAAATCGATAAATTCTCGGACGCGCGCCTATAGATGGTTATAGATGTTGATTTTTTCTGCTGCCGGGGCTAAACGGGGGTTGTTTATATAGCCATTCTAGCAACGGTGCTCAGCTACTCTTAGGGAGGGGAAAAAACGATAACTATACAACCTCTTTAAAAATATGTACTTTTGGACAATAATTTCTATACAGCACGAGCTCGTGACGCGTACAGGCTGGTTTTGTTGGAAGAGCACGTGTGCCCTTGAAAGTCTAATTTTAGAAAGTACTTCCGGTGTACAGGCGATTTTAAACGGTTGTCTGACGAAATTGCGCGTAATATTATTATTTTCGCGGAGTCAAATTTGAAGATTTTTTTAAAAAATTGTTAAAAAATTAATTTTTCTTTTACAAATTCCTGATTATTTATATCATGATGGTGACATGTTATATAAGTTATAGATGTTTCTTTTACGAAGACTTAGTAATTAGGATCAAAAAATTTAAAACACGAGTATATTCACTGTGGCGAAATAATATACATGACAGTATATTTATAAATATATCATTTTATAGCACATTTATAAATTGATATGCATTATTAAGGAATTAAATTTTCCTGTATATATTTCTTATTGATACATTTAATTTGTATTGATATGCATTAATAAATTATATTTTATATAACAAGTGTGTTTAATATATTTCAATCACAGACCAGTAAAGGAATAGACATGAAATAAAGTATATGGGAGAGGGGTTTGGAACCTTAGTTGCGGAACGAGGGGCATTCTACACACATTCTTTGAAGAAACATAAATTCAACAGTAAAAGTATTTACTCTTCCAAAATTAAATATTTGTGCAAAGAAGACGTATTTTTTTACATAAATGCATATTATATTGTCAGCGTCAAAAATTTCGTTCCAGTCATATATTGAAAAAAAAGTCGCAGTGCTATTTTATTGCATAAGTGATACCAAAGTGATCACGTGGGTGACACCAAATTAAAAATATTGAAACAAAATAAGGAACCTGCGTTAGTTTATGTCTATATATTAGGTAGTCTGTGATTACAGTATTTTTTTTTTAAATAAGCTCCGACTAAGCTAAATAATCCGATTTTGACCAAAAATCGTTAAAATGTTTTCGGAATTAAAAAAAAAACCTTTTTTTTTTTGACAATATGTACGTCTGGCTATTCTTGTGTACGCGTGTTCGTATGTGAGTGGGGGGAAGATATCGATTGGAACGTGGACTGCGAAATGTAAAAAGACCTCAACCGCCTTCTCAATATTTATATATTCAAATTATTATGAAATTCATTCAAATATGTATGCCTGGAATTTGCGAATACGTGCGATATATATTTTTGATATTATGTTTCTCATGGTTTCCGCTCAGGTGCACTTATCCATTGAGTCATCGAAACTTGCGGTGAAGTCATTATATGTGAGGAAATACAATATTTGTGTAAAATGAGTTTTTTCATTATTTAAAATTAAAATGTGATATTTATTAATACAAACTAAATGAATCGACTAGAAAGATATACAGAAAAACTTCGATTGATACGTATATTAATTAATTTTAAAGTATTTATTTTTTATTTTTACAAAACACCCTGCGGCTGCGATGCATTTTGTATAAATATTTTTCATTAATAATAAATAACTACAATATCCAGATATCGATTAATTGCATTTATGCTATACCGCCACACTCTTCTATCCTGACACATAATTCTCGCCTCATCCACATTCATACATCTTCTCATACAAGCTCGACGATTATTGAGGCTTCTAACAGAACCATCCTCCAGTATCAGGTTTACCTGGCTACCAAGTCTTCCGTGGACGTCTCCTGGTGCCATCAAAACTTGCGTCATATATCTTTCTTACCATTCTCTTCTCATTAATCAGTTCTATATGACCAAATAACCTAAGTAACCACCACTTTTAATCTTACTCCGTATACTAAGATCAGCTTACATTCCTTTCTTATTTCTTCATTCTTTACTGTGTCATAAATGGACCTGCTACATATATGCCTGAGTGATCTAAGTGTTGGTGTAGCATAATCTGTTAATTCATTTCCCCGGATAGGAAGAGATCCAGACTTCAATCCCGGTGGCAATAATAATATTTTTTCGATAAATTGGTTTTATATGTATATCTTTCTAATTAATACATTTAATTTGTATTAATTTACAATAGGTATCCCTGGGAAATCACGAATTGAACCTATGAACTCAAACCCACGAGTGAATTACATCTTAATTTATTAAATAAATATTTTTTATATATATATCCATCCATCTGTCTGGCCGTGTCATACAGCAACATAAAACAAACATATGTTGAGTCACATAGCATCATAAAACCTTTACATATTAAGTCGTGTGGCAATATAAATAAAAAGTCGTAACGAAACTCATGAAATCATTCAAAAATATATGAATTTGCTTGGCAAAATAAATCTCCTGTCAATTTTTCACATAAAGGTGTAATGTTATCACGTCAAATATGGTAAATAATTTTAATCTGTAGCTATACTGTAGTCGTAGCCATTCTCTAGTCAGAAAGCCATCTTTCCATGAGAGAACCGCTTGTACTAGAGAGTTGGTGCTGAGCTTCAGCCGTAGATTTACGCCAGCAACTCGATGTCTCAGATTTGGAATGAATCGTGTACACGGCCATCGGCAAACATTGTAGAAGCGTTACAATAACGTGCCATCCCGAACAGAATTCTGTATGAGTTGTACTGAATTCAGAGACGGTTGTACGTTACTTGATTGAATTTAAGATGTTTAAATGGTAGTGATGAGTTCAAAATCACGAACCGTGAGTCAATCACTGATATCTTGAGTCACACTCACATTCAGTGATTAAATATCTGGGAATATCGTGATTCCTGACTCAATTTTTTTTTGTTAAAAATTCTATTGATTTTCTGACGCCGCCATTTAAATCGATTATCACTTGAATCAGCGCCATCTGCAGGATTTTTCGTAATTTGATTAGCTCCATCTGTTTTTGTTGGTAATGTTTATGCTATTTTGTTCGTCTTTTTTTAAAAAAAAATGTATGTATGTGTACGTATGTATGTGCAATAATTTTCGACTAACTATTCTAATTATTTATGCTAGAATATGTTTTTTACGCAAATTAAGTTTTAATAATATAAATAAGTATGTTTTTTTAAAATTATTTTGTGTATTGTGATATCAGAAACTGTGATCACAGTCACAGTTTTCAATCACGAATACCAATCACAATCATATTAGTGAGTCAAGAGTTACATTTTTTCTCATCACTATTAAATAGTACCTAATGGTTTTAATGAATTATCCTATAATTGATTATAAAATGATCATAAATTTGATACAAATTTGGGATTGTCTGTTTTACATATAAACAATGTTGATCTTCAATTGAATAATTTACAATACTTGAAAATAAATAAAGACTGTAAAATTAACCAAAATATTATAAAAAAAAACAACTAAATTTAACCAGTCCCACTATAAAAAAAATATTATAACTTTGTATCATTATGTCATTTTTCACATCTTTCATCATCGTAACAATTTTAAAATAGGTGCTAGATTTATATATAAATATTTTTTTTCGAAATAGGTTCTTAAAAACATTAGAAAAATTTAACATATATAGTTTTAATTTGACATACTGAAGGAAATTGTATTTTCCGAAATCGGTTGATATATTAAATATAACTTATTAAGCGGTTGAAAACAAAGTTTTAAATAATCCATATTAAAATGAATAAATGAATGTAAAATTTGTAATAAATTTTCAAAATACCACATTATAGTAGTTGCTCACTTGATGTCACTGTCTTTCCTTATTCTCGTAAGTTGGTTAATAGCAACATTACATAGTTGTGTGCGATTTCGAATGTGTATATTAAAATGTAAATATATGTTAGAATATACTGACTTTCTTTGTAGGTTACAGTACAGTATCAACTAAATAAACGCGAAGCTTTGTCTGTCACTTTGGCGCATAAAAGCACGTTGCATGTTTTGTAAACAAAGCTATCTTCAAAGATTTACGGTTTGGAACGGGTATGACTAACAAGAAAATTGAGAAGCTTAAAGGTTGTGTGATGTATGAAATGTGATTCACCGAGTATACTGACAATAATAAAAACACAAAGGTTTTATGAGTGTGATATTATCCTGGGTGAGACAGGACAAGACTTGTAATATGCACAAGTTCCTTTTGAGACCAAGAGAAAGAGCGAGAAGATGATAAGTCACAATATCAAGACTTAAGTCGACATCGCTTAACGAAACTGTGTTCTCACCTTTTTTAATTCCCGGGAGCCAAAAATTTCCAGTCCCGGATATCCCGGGAATTGACACGTATTTTATTTAATTAAAATTAATATTTTATTTTATTTTAATATTAAAAAATATAATACATTTTTAAAATAATCAGTAGGATATATATATATCATTTCATTTAGGATTTATTTTTTATCTATGAGAGTACGACTCGTATATAGGGAGGAGTTTATGTTTCAGTTAGTCTATGTACAAATTTTCAGTAGTCTGTAATTTTTCTAATTGTGATGGGGAAATTGTTGAAAAAAATTGATGCCTTGATAAATATAGTGATTTTGGGTTGCGGTATATTTTAGTTTTGAAATATCGATTTGGTCACTAAATCTTGTAGATCAGAATTCGCATCTAATATTTAATTGATATTTAATTTAGAACATTTGGATTATTGTTTTTTTTTTGTATATGTCTATTTTTTCGGTACTTTGAAATCTGTAAAGAGTTATATACTTGAAGTTTTTTTTAAGAATAATTTTTATTATCATTTTTAGAGTGATTTCTAATTGCGATATTGAAGTTTTGTATGCTCCTCCCCATATAAGGAATGTTTGGAACAAGTAGGTGAATTTGTGTATTTGAGAAGTATTTTTAATAGAAACGGAAAGGCTTAGAAAGACATCGAAAGGAGGGTGACTGCTGGGAACAAAGTGGATGACGCTTTGCATGGAATTATATCTATTGGGATTTTATCAATCGAGGCAAGACTAACGGTACACAATGGAATCCTGGTACCGACGTATGGAGGTGAGGCCTGGAGCAGGCAGAAGTAGAACGAAAGTAGACTAAATGCAGTGGAAATGAGATAACTTATGCGTATATGCGCCAGATCCATCTATGACAAAGAAGATAATCAAGAAATAAGGAAATAATGTAAGGCTGAATTTAGTATTGTGAGTAGGATTAAGAAAGAATCACTAACCAGGTTTGGTCGTATGAAACGGATGAATGAGAAGAAAATGGTAAGAACGAAGAGTGTTGATGGCACCAGAAATAGAAATCGTCTGCGAAAGACTTGACACGACCAGGTAAACCTGATACTGGAGGATGATCCTGTCAGAAGCCTCAAAAATCGACGAGCTTGTATGAGAAGATGTGTAAATGTGTATGAGATGAAAATTTTGTGACAGGGCAGAGAGTGTGACGTTCTATCCTCTCTGCATACCCCCGCGTGGAAACGATATGATGATACGTAAGTTAGTTATTATTATTTTAGGTACAAAACATAATTATTAAAATTAAAATAAAAAAACACATAGGAAGACAATGTTTTTGACAAGTGATTTCATCTTATCCAAATTATGTTTCATCAAAATATGTCATAATTTAATCTTAAAAATAACTGTTTGAACAAATCAACAAATTTCCTTCAGATTTTTAAGTTAGTATTAAATATTTGTAGACTAATTTCTCCTTAATAAATTTTTTTATAGCTGATCATATATCTACATATTTTGCATTGTTTGTAGTTCGACAAGAATTAGAAACTTTTTTTTTTATTTACTTACAAGTACACCACTCGCCGTTGGGTAGCTACCAGCTGTATGACAATGGTCAGATAGGATTAACTTAACGTGTTTAATTAACAATTTCAAGAGAAATTATTTTCGAGTCTCGGGTTATTCCCGGGACTCAACACAGCAAAAATCCATCCATTCCCGGGTTGTCTCACGAAATCCCTAAACACAAGTAAGACGCGCCGGTGCAGATCAAGCGGTCCGTATGAATGCACCCAGCGGGCATTGGGTGAATGTGCAATAAGAATAGTGCGACCTTCGCACGGCAGGCCCACTCACTATTTCCGCCGACATTAGATCTTTGATTAGCAGCTTTCATATTTGTATCATTGCGTAGTAATCAGTTAAGTCTCGATTGTAACTTGTACTGTAAGTAACTGTGTATGCAACTGTAAGTAGTGCAGTGTGTAAGTAGCGTTTTGCCTGAATCTTTCTACTCTCTGCCTACATTTACACGATATACGAGGCGCGTATTATAAGTACTGGATTTTTTTTTGAAAGAAACTACATCATTTTTACAACACTTTACTTTCTTCGGACGCTACACACCTTTAACTACTTCAAAACATAGTCGCCACCATTATTAAGGCACTTGTCATAATGGGGCACCAATTTTTGTATACCTTCGTCATAGAAAGACGCCGCCTTGGATGAAAACCATGTTAGTACTCCATTTTTAAGTTCATCATTGTCATCAAAATGCTTACCTCTAAGAAACTGCTTCAGATAAAGGAATATATGGAAATCACTTGGCGTCAAATCAGGACTGTAGGGGAGATGCTGCTTCAGCCACACACGCCAAATCATCTGTGACGACAGACGATCGGACCCTCCGCGGTTCGTCATGCGCACGTCGACGACCTTTATTTAACATTCGAACACATTTTCTCACCATTCCATCCGTCATTGCACTTTCACCATACATCTCGCACACTTGGCGATGAATGTCAGCTGGTTTAATATTTCGTGCATTCGAAACGAATCACGGACCGAATCACACAGTCGGCGGGCTGATCTTTTGTCTTGAACATTTCAACCACTCACAACCACTGTGAATGTTTTTAACATTACATATGGTGAGTCAACAGATGAAGGAAACTATTGCGCATGCGCAACATTGCAACCGCAGTGCTACACCAGGAATATTCGGCAACGGTACTTACTTAAAAAACGCGCCTCGTACACTACCTCTACTATCCGCACATGTGGTTTAATTAACTTTTTATAATAAATAATTATAAGTTCTAAAAAAAATATATAAAATCTCAACACGTACTGAGTTTTATTACTCTGTGCCTCATTTCTTGACACGGGTCATTATAGTAAAGCGAAATATCGAAGGACGTAAGGGTTTGGACACGTTCGTTGGCATCTTGGTTGAGGAACTTCCGTGAGTGGACCGGAATCGGAAGGGCAAAGGGTGAAGTTCCGTCTAGCATATAATAGGGAGGCCTATGCAAAGGTAATATGGTACTGAAAAAGTACACAAAGAAAAAGGGAGATCAACCTTACCTCTCTTTCAAATACATCAAAGCGATTAAGCATTTATCAAACGCACGAATGGTGCGGTTAAAAAATTTCTAACATTTGTATGAAATATTTATAATAAATACAGGTCGTGTATTTCATAATAGTACGAAAATAATTTATTGAGAATATTAATTATTCGAACCGACATCGTTTTACACTGTCGGAAACAGACGTACTATATTCGGCGTAATATCATTTGTTATAATAGAATAGAAGGGTTGTGTGATTATTTTTGTTTTTGTCTGCGGTGGCTATTACACCGAGTGTACAAATATTATAGTTAATTACCAATGAAAAGTCTTTAAGTTTTGAGTAATAATTATTAAATGTAAACTTATGAAATTATATATTTATTTAATATTTTCAATAGCAGTTTAAATAATAGAGATAGTTGCATTATTTTTTGGTGTATTATAAGGTTATTTTGAGAATATTTTTTATTTGTAAAATAATTTATACGAATTTAACGAATAAAAAAAGCATATAATATATGAAATTTATTACAAATTTTACAATCTTTATGACTCGAGTCAACGATAATCTCTCAATGAGACTTTGATCTCCGACAGTTAGACAAGGGATACACGCGATGATGATTCATAGAACGTTATGCTCTAAACTTTTTCTAATTTTCAGATAAATATTATTCATGGACACGTGTCATTAAAATTTGAAAATATTTATGTAAAGACTAATACATTTTCAACTCAAATCTGATAAAAAATTAATTTATATACCGATAATGTAGAGTGGGGTATCTTGTCTCGGTGTATATAAAATTAGATTTAAATTAGTTAATATGAAATGTATAAATAATATAAAAGTATGTAATAAATTATATATAGAGTATGCTTACTTTAACCGCATGTATGATAAATTAACATCACTCAAAAACTTTTATATTATACTGCCATAATTATTCAGATAAAACATTCATTGGCTTTAATATTATAAAGTAATTACCTACTCGACTTTTCAGGCTATCTGGCTACAGATTAAAGTTTCAAAGCAATATTTTCAGATAAATGGACTTACACAACGTCCATCTGGCTCAAAGTCAACTGTCAACTGTCTATGATCGTATTTCATACAGCCAATCTATTTCAATAGCATATGCTGATAAACTAAAAATATTAAACTCTCACTATTAAATAAATATCGTTTTGTTGTTCTTATATTATGTAACTGTTTAGGTACATATAATTAATTATAATTTTTTAAATAGTCAATAAAATTGATATATAAAATGATAATAACTTGAAATACTAATTTAATGTATTCATTAGTATTTAAAATATCACAGACCTATGTTCTGGATAATTACAACTTCACAATACGAATGTGTTTTCCTTAATAATGTATAAGTATCAATGTATCCAAAATTTATAAAAATTAATTAATAATTCTGGCGTCTGCTATTGATTTACTCAAAGGTATTTCAGATTCCGTATAAAACAAAGTAGATGACTTCCAAATAATGGAACGATATATTAATTTGAAAAGTGTAATATATGGGTTCGAAAATTTGTCGTCAAAAGTGCTGTCTTCTGTAGCATAGTTGGTTAATGCACCTTCTACGGATTGAAAAGAGATCCTCGTTCGAATCCCGGTAACAACAACAATATTTTTCGATAAAATTGATTTTACTTGTATATTTTTGTAATTAATACATTTAATTAGTATTTAAAATATCACAGACCTATGTTCTGGATAATTACAAGTTTACAATAAGAATGTATTCACCTTAATGATAATAACTTGAGTGTTTGGCGTAACAATAACGGTGCATATCCATAGATGAAATTACAATCTATATAAAACTATACGAATGGCCAATGCACATTAATTAGTATCGTTCATACAAAATTTACGTCTAAATGAATGATTTAACGCTGCGTTTGATCTATTCTTTAAGGATAACTTTGAGAATAAAATCTGACCCCCACAAAAATACCATATGATCTGTTAAGGAACGTTTGAGTTACTTGGTTGATTTATTGTTACGTATTTATCTTCTTAAGTATGTCTTCAGTGTACACCTCGTAAATGTGAAGGTACTAGACATACTCTTTGTAACAAATACACGTCTATTTATAGAATGATACAATTCAGATACAATGTACATCACTAGTACAAGTCAAACGATAAAGCCGATGGACACGCAGAGAGAGAGCGCGCCTGGCGCGCGTCGCCCTTTATATCCCAGCACACATGGCCACAGATACGCATCCCGCCCCGGCGGTGCGGCGCTCACACACGCACACACATTTATACAATTTCAAGGACATCACATTTATTGTCAGAAAAATGCAATATATGCCTCAGACGCATGTTTCGTACTACCTACCCTTAAAATAAATGTATAAATTCAGTTAAATTAATTTAATACATATTTCCCCGGCGTAGAACTAAACCCTGGTCCATCCTGATGGACGAAAACACTAATTGATCTGATCTAACATGAAAATAGACATCTTAAGCTCTTTAATAGTTACGCTTAATGAAAAGTAACTATTTTTCAAATAAAAGTCAATATTAGTATTCAAATTTGATTCTAAGAATATATAAATATTTAAAAAAAAATCTACGCCTAAAATTAAAAAAAAAATCTGTATTATAATATAATGCTCATTTTATAATTTATATATGATAATTTGACACCACAGTCTAAGGAAGTGTCATCAAATTTGGTGATTACTTTTGATAATTAGTTTTTGGATGGCAAAGAGAAAACTCTCGGGTTAATAGGAATGAAATAATTATTTCAAGCTGAAAATTGAATTTGATTAAAAAATATATTAAAAGTGTTATTTATTATTAAATTTTATTTTTGCAAGATTGGTCGCCATGGTAACAAATTTCTCAGTAAAATGATATAATCTTACTCACGTGTTAAAAGTAAGTGTATAGTTCCGGCAGTATGAATGTAAATATATTTTACAACGCTATAAATTCGCCTATAAAAATGTCAATACATACAGAACGGAGAAAAATAATGTTTTTTTTGACTATCAAATACACCAGGACAAACGTATTTTATACTTTATTGTACTTTAAAAATGTTAATAATATTTGCTATCGGTCCATATCATGGAATTCATTGTTGCATTAGCACTTTTATTGAATATGTATTTATCATATATATAAAAATTAAACACTTGTTTTTTTATTCTACTCATTTAATTTACTTGAGACGAGTTTCGCCTTCTAAGGTAATTAATTAATCTAACAATTGAACTTAACAACTATTCTTTATAATTATAATGGGGGACAGCTATACAATGTTGTTTGTATAAGATGAAAAGGGATAACATTATTTATTGTAATTTCTTTATATTCTTAGTAACCATTCAGTTTCCACACTAATAATATTTTAATGTCATGAGTAATTTGTAGAAAAGAACAGCTATATAATTTTACAATCTAAGAAGACAATATTACAAGAGAGACATTTTTGGTATTTTAGAATTTAAATAATTATAGAAAATAGTTGTGTTCAGCATGAATAATATTTTAATTTTTCACATATGTGATTATGGATTTCTACAAACTTATCTCGAAAACAGTAAAAAAAAGTATTTATCACTTTGATAATGTGAATTTATGGGAATGATTCTTTGATGCAGGTGGTCTTGTATTCACGTGCATACATATATTGGTCAATGTGGACCTGTGTTTGACACTAAACTAGTCGTATTTTTATTTTTATTTATTTACACCCTATCCCGAATCGTTTTGAGAGGTGTTTGCTCTTGTTTCGATTCGTCATATTTACATATTTTTTTATTCTATTACATCCAGTCATTATTAATATTATTAACATAATACCATCATAGGTTGGCTACGGTATCATCGTACCAGAGCCACACCTGTACAATTTGACGTGAGACTCGTTATCACATTAAATTCAAAAGGCAGTCAGAAAGAAGCCGTAGAAATCACACACCCACAAAAATTAGCCGTATTAGTAAATTAATACATTTATAAATTACGACTGTCGTTTGTGAGAGGTGCGAATATAAGTCTCAAGTGATTTTGACATGTTATTGCCTCCACCCGGCTGGCAATGGCACATCGTTTAGAATTATCCTAGTAGCGTCCACTGTAACATACGCTAGTGGTACGTTATTGTCAGCAGGCACGCTTCATCACAATTTGCATGATAACAGCGTATATACCTTTCTTTTGCCCCCGCCACTGTATAATGGCTCTGTTTAAGCCGTTATCCTTTGTTCTCGTTCTAACATGGATCATTCATTCTTTAAACGATTACTTGATTTCAGTAGTTTTAGTTAATTTGGTTAGGTTAGGTCAGTATATATTTTTTTATACATTTTTATAAAATATTTTTCTATCTACGTCTAATTCGTCTACTCTCCTTTATGTCATTATTGACACACATGGTGTAATAGACCTTGTTTATAATATGAAAAATTATGAGTCCAAAATGTTTAAGGAATATGTGCATAATCTCAACCATGTCAGAGATACAAGCATTTCTAAACAATCATAATTATATAATTATTTCGATAAATTAAAATATTTTATTGATTTTAAATTATTTATTGAATACATCGAATTTTGAGCGGCCAGACTTTTTTTGTATAATAATTTAAGGCTTGAAGCAAATATATTGATTAATAATGGATAATAACGAAGTACGTACACTTAAAGGTTAACGTGATTTTGTAAAAATTTGAACCCGTCATATTTTTTATAACGGTGAAGAATTCCGAATGAATATTGAATTGCAATGGCAAGAGTACATACTCTTGTCTTACTTCTTTCTTAATGTAGTAAATAGATAATAGATTATGCTTAACTGTTACATACTTAGTAGATTTATTATCATTTTGGTAATGATTTATCACCTCGATGCCGCGTGGTCAGCAAGATTGTGTCTGCAGCTGCAGATTTGGAGTACTTGTGGTTCCAACATGATGGGGCTACAACTCATATAGCCTGAAATGCACTTAATATTTTGAGAAAAAAATTTCTCGGACGTCTGTTCTCTCCGAGGGCTGATGTGGGGTGGCCCGGGCGGTCATCAGATTTGAGCATTTGTGATTTTTTTATTTAAGAATAGCTAAAGAAAAAAATATTTAAATGTCGCCCTCATTCTCTATCAGAGCTAAGGAAGCGAATTATTGAAAAGTTAGTCAGACATTATGTTTGATTAGCTGTACGAAACTTAAGAAATCGTCTTCAACAGTGTGTTGCTCCTAACAATCGCCATCTTGAGGACATTATTTTTAAAACTTAATGATTAGAAATGGTACGTACTGCTAACTTCAATAATAAAATGATTTTTCTCTGTATATTCTTCTTTATTTTATATTTCCCTTTTTCTATATATTCCTATTACTTTTCATAACTCCACAAATCGGTTTTGCCGCACCCTGTATATGTGTTAGAGAATTTGTGGATCTATTTGTTTTCGAACGATAAATAATTGTATACCCAACCTTATTGATCTGCAATAGTGTATTATTCTTGTAAATAGAGCGACCTTCAGTAAGTATTATTTTTAAAAAATTTGACAAATTATACAGAAAAAATCAGTGTACCGAAAAAAAAATTTTTCATCGAGACTCGGATCCGGAACCTTTTATTGTTACAAGCCTTCCTACCGACTTAAATCATTATCCATAGGGCAACCTGACCATCGAGCCTGGTTAAACAAACGTACTATGAAGGCTTGGTGTGTATGAACTAATTGAGTCACCACTTAACTAACCACTATGGTCTCTAAGTGGTATATGCTACAGTTCTATTAACAAGTCGCCAGCATTGCTCACGTCTTCGACTTATAATTTATATGCGTCGGTGTAATTTTGTGCCAAACAAATTTTGGTGAAATACCGCCAAGGAGCCATTAAAAAGTCAAGATTACAAATATTTTATCTGAATTGTCTGCGCATGGGGTGGCATCAGGTGGGTGGTTGAGGGGACTGAGGGTTGGGGCGGCTTATCTTGTTACGGCGCCCGCGGATACACTCTGAAATAAAAAAAGAATTATGTATGAAGAAAACCTTTTTAGACCATAAAATGTGGGACGCTGCTCCGTTTATTTTCAATTTGCATTCGGAATATTAGATTAAATAAAGGCTTATCCAATTTTCGAATTTCGTTTTTTTCGCAGTCGATAACGGTCGTGAATTCGGTCCGATATGGCGGTTTTTTCCAGACATTCTTTCAAATTTTATTTTTTTAACATAGCATGCGGTGAAATTTATTTTTAAAAAATAACTAGTGATGTCACCTCAGGTATTCGATTAGATCAATATTCTAGTGACAAATCACAATTATTACAAGTAACGCAAAACAAAGATTATCTAATACAAATTATATGCATCAATTAGAAAGATTTACAGATAAAATCAATTTATCGAAAAAATATTTTATTGCCTCCGGGATTCGAACCAGGAATCCTTCCTATCCGGGGAAGTACGATGACCATTGCAACATCTCAATATAGTAAGTTAACGACAATTTTTCGAACATATATGTTTCAAATTGATACATCTGCTATTCTATTTTTATAAAGCAATGTTCTTCATATTTACGGAGAATCTCGATAAGGAACGCTAGAATTAAATAAATAAATAAATTTTAGAAACATTAATAAATTTATATATTTATAAGGAGAACAAATTATTATTGTGAAGTTGTAGTTTTTCATAACGTAGTTTTGTTATATTTTTAATTCAAAATTAATGTATTAATTATATAGATATACAGATAAAATCAATATATCGAAAAAATGTTTTGTTCGTAAAAATGTTACAAAACGATGTTCTGAAAAACTGCAACTTCACAATAAAAAGGGGTTCTGTTTAAATATTTTTTACTTTAAGAGTAGAGATAATATTGTTTTTATACATTGTTATTAATGGTACACCGAAATTCAAAAAAGTTGCAAAATTTGGAAAGCAATTTTCGGAAAAAATGTTTGAAGTATTCGAGGTTACGATGCATTCGTCTGTGTTAAATATAAATAGTTAATTTGATATTTTGTTTACTTTATCTTTATTAAATTTAATTTGATTTGTTTGTAATGTTTAGTTGATTTAATTCATACTATTAAAGTGTGTACTGAAGAGCTATAAGTAAAAGGTCTTTGTACTGTAAATAGACAAAACAACATTTTGCTGTAAAAAAAAACAATTATTCAAATCACAAATAAATAATAAGATGAAAAAGTAATTCATTAAAACTTGCATCTGGAACATAACATTTGATTTTAGTAAATTCTGACCAATTATCCAGAAAGAGGAAGAGAAAGAGAAATAAGTTAAAAGCTTTTGAGATGTGGTGCTGGAGAAATAGTACCTACATGTGTTAAAACAAAAGACTAGACGAGGAAAGACTAAAGAGAGGTTTAGTCAAGTGTGTCAAAAGTGAACGTCCTGATCGTGCTCGCCACTGACTTATTGTAAAATTGTTTATTAAGTTATTGTAAAATTACTGGTGTTATTGTGTTTCGGGTGTCTCGCAGTGCATGCCAAAATTACTATTGTGTATTAGAGTGCTAAGTGTTAATCATCGAATAAGTATCCTGGAGCGTAGGAGAGTTGTGAATACAGCAATAATTCCAGGTAAGTCGTGTTCTTCCTAGTTGGTCCTTGAACCCTTATTGTTCTGTCTCTATACCAAATTCCTACCATCCTTCCTACATTCCATTTCATCACCCCTTTGTGTAAATAATAACAATGTTTAAAAAAGTCAATTGATAAAATAGGCACTTGAATGAATTTTTAAGATTTACAATCCAGTGTCGAAATATTAACTAAAAAATAAAATTATCAAAGAATCGTTTATGCATAGAACCCTTTGTAATACTTGATCACATATTTTTTATATTCAAACGTCTTGTGTAAAAATCAAATTACTCTCCCTATCGGAAAATTCTTCACATCTTTTATTGTTTTCCTTCGGGCTGATATGACCCCCTTCACTTCTCAGTAGCTGAAACAATGTCGAGGATAAAAATAAAAACATGGAGATGAATGGTGTTTGGGCCAAACATTATTTAGATTTTTTGTGTTCATGATTAGTATGTATTAATTAATTATAATGTTTGTGTATTTGGAAAGTATGTTTGATAGAAACGAAAAGGCTGAGAAAGATATCAAAAGGAGGTTGACTGCAGAGAACAAAGTGAATAGCGCTTTGAATGGAATTATATCTAATGGGACTTTGTCAACCGAGGCAAAACTAGTGGTACATAATAGAGTTCTGGTACTGACATTGATGTATGGAAGTGAGGCCTGGAGCCGGCAGAAGAGGAATGAAAGTAGACTGAATGCAGTGGGAATGAGATCACTTAGGCGTGCATGCGGCAAATTTATTTATAACAGAGTAAAGAATGAAGAAATAAGGAAATAATGTAAAGCTGTAGTGAGTAAGATTAAGAAAGGATCATTTAGGTGGTTTAGTCATATGAAATGGATTAATGAAAAGAGAATGGTAAGAAATGTATATTTTTTCAGAACATAATTCTGTAGTATTATTATTACAAATTAAATTATTCAAATATACAGAAAAAATCTTATTATTTTAGTTGCTACCGGGATTCGAATCTGGACCCTTTTCTATCCGAAGAAATGCGTCATACAATTTAGCTACATCAACTAAGTTAATAACTTATAATCTGTAGCTTTTTTAAAATTAGTATGAATTATATTAATGTTCGATACCTATACATCATAATAGGATGAAGATGTAAAATCAAGAATCATTACTGATTTTGAAATTTTTGTCAGATGAAATTGTTCTAGTGAATTCTTTCGACGGCTTGTTATTACCGGTCTTCCTACTGGTAATATGAAGGTTAACGAAGGTAAAAGAATTACGGATGCTCTTTCTCTGCTCGTTATGGGTGATATTGTTCTTCTTTTGTACTCTGATTTTGGGTCTGGATGCGCTGACTCGATCTCCACGAATTATTTCGACCAGCCGAAATAATTAAATACCAGAGCTGATTAACAGGTCCTTATCTGGTGGCATACCGACTGCAATTATCAACCGTTCCTACCGTGGTTTGACAGCCAATTTTTTCGGTCGCAAAAAATGGCGACCTTCACACTTCATAAATCAATCATACCAACAATATACAAACATGGGGTGACAGTCGAAGGATTAAGAAAGTGCGTGGTTAAAATAATTCGTACTTAAAATATATATATTGACACTTGCATATAATGTATCACTTCACTTACAAATTTGTTTAAGCATTAAAAAAACGTTAGACACAAAACTGGGATTTTATTTTGATATACAAGTCAAAAATTCTTCTTCTTGAGACTCCGTTGTTTGAGGAACTATGCGCTTACACATAAATGACTTCCTGTAAGTACCACTTATGAATCAAATATGCACACCGGTCGTGACAGCTTCGGATGCTATTTATACTGCTCGATAGCTTCCTGGAGAGGTTCAAACAAGACTGCTTGCTCTGTTGTCGGATCGCATCATGACAGACATCAAAGTAATAATTCATTATCATGTGCATCACTTATGTTAACTTATCTGCGAGGATATCAGTTGAAAAGTCAGCAGTCCAGTATTATTTTATATAATTTTTAATGCAATTGTCTTGTCATACTGTTTTTACGCATTGTGTTAATTTATTAACCATAAAACTTGGCTCTTTTTTATACGAGTTTGTCATTAAAGCAAAATGATATATAATTGAATATAAACTCCTAAGATCGGTGTACTTTGCACTCTGCTACTCCTTAATTAATTATGCTATTTTAGTTTGGGGAGGAGCGGCAAAAACAATATTACAGTCGGCTAAAAGAGCACAAAAGGCAATTTTTAGAGTAATAAATGGTCGTCCCTTTAGATATCCACCAGATCTTATATTTAAAGAGTACAATGCCCTAGACATAAGACAAATCTATATGTTGAGACTCGTCCAATATTTCTATGCTAACAATAACTCACCCCAAGTAATAAAGCATAGACACGATACAAGGCAAACAACGAACATCTACACGCCAGTTCCGAGAGCAACAACGACATTTTATCAAAGATTCTACATGTTCTTAGCTCCGAAACTGTACACATACTCAGCACCAACTGCAAATCGTTCACTTCAATAAGATTGTTCACCAATAAGATTACACAAAAATGGACCCAATATATGATCCAATCAGAAGCATCGCTATCAAATATTCTAACAAAATCATTATACAGTGTCTACACTAATAATTCACTAGTTCAACAATAATCTCACTACATTTATTTTTTCTATTTTTATTTTTATTTCTGTCAATCTTTACCTTCCTTGAATTAAATAACACCACAAAAGCACGAACAAAACTGGCTACTTTAACATACGCGGCAGTCTAGCAAAGTAGCCAGAACAATGCTGCTTATGTCAAAGGCGGAGTCTACTCCATCCCACACAATAAACTACAAGTATATACTTAATTGCAATATAATTGTATTTTATGTTTATCATGTTATATTATAATATATTCACCTCTGTGACAACAAAAAAATGTATGTCAATAAAGTCTAATAAACTGAAAATGGATTTATTAATTGTAAAATCAATTACTTTTTACAAGTATATTTATTAAGATTAAACCAATATAAATTGTTTGGTATTTATAACAGAACCAGATTGCCGGTCGCCGTGCGCGTGTGGATGCTCCACTAGGTTTACTATACCCATCTATCCCCCTCCCCTTTACCCTTATTTAAGAGCACGAGTTTTTCTGTGAACGTCTTGCTCGTGCTCGTCACCGACTTGAAGTTATTGGTGCTATTGTGTATCGGTTTTCTTGCAGTGCGTGTCGAAACGGCTATTGTGTATCATAGTGCTTCGTGCTAATTATCGAAGAAGTATCGTGTTCTTCCTGGTTGGTACTTGAGCATTGTCCTGTCCCTATACCAAATTCATATCATCCTTCCTACATCCCGCTTCTCCATCCCTTTTATAAACAGTAATCTCTGCTACTATAAAAATTAAATGACCGCCAGTGTGGGAACTACCTTGTTTTTGGAAGAAGGTGTTGCATTTATTTTTAAATCCGAATATACGGATTATTATACATAATAAGACGTTTTTACATTAATGAAAATATTGTTCTTCTAGCTCCTATCAGTTTTTATGTTTTTACTCAAATAAAAATATGCTGGTATGTATTCTCATGATATAAAATAAAATTGGCCAATGATAAGTGACTTGAGATGAAAATATGCACTTTTGCTCTTTCCAAAGTCCTAATTTTAAATTTTATTTTAAACTTACTTTTACATTCCTTACGGTGTAATGAAAAATGATATCTAATTAAACTTATCTTAATTACTATACTTAATTTATATTTTTAATAAAAACACATTTTTGTTGCAAAGTCGCAATTTCAGAATAAAGTTCTGTGGTACTTGATTTATAGTATCCTGAAAGCAACCAAATATTTGAATTTAATAAAAAAAATTATAAAATTAATTTCTTTTGTATTTTCTATAGCTCATCCCTCTCTTGCATTTACAAACTTTCATTGCATACACATAATTAGGACTTAAATCTTAATTATACACATGCACTTGGTCTATAATTAGCACATAAATCTTATGTACAGATAATATAAATATATAATATGTACATATATTAAATAATATAAATAAATCATTTTCACAAACAACGTCACCTCTACAATTAATTATTACTGAGCTACTCGTTGTTCTCAGAGAAATCTTATTATTCCAAAACAAACAAAGACCTCATCAACGGCTTCTGAGAGCATTTCCTTGGAGAGTATTGCTTCAGGGAGCTTTGTTAAGGCGAAATTTAAACAGCGTATGTAAGTGATGTATAATGTATATGTGATGTATGTAGTAAGAAAAAACTTATCCGCTTATATTAATATAACCTGTTGTATTTGAACCTTTTTTCTCTCCTTAAATTAGTATTTCATAACTTTGTTTACATATACAAAAAATGGATGCACTATGTATCGTACTTATAGTATCAAGGCCCGGTTGTATGATTAGTGATAAATGTTTACTACAGTAAAAAAAGTTACTTTAGGGTTGTTCGATCGTTGGTTTAACATATTTACGCATCAAATTCATTTGATAGTAAATTATTAATTTAAGTACATTCGATAGTAAATATAATGAAAGCCGTCAAAGCAAGGAACAACACACAATGAGACTTTGCATACTCTGCATTGAATTTTGGACCTTCTGTTAATTTCTCGTGTACTGAGATAACGATTTCTATATGTAGATGCTATAGGTATATGAATGTCAACGTAGGACAAACGCAATTAATCTGAAACACCAAAAACAGGCGAAACCAATTATTTTTTGATTTGCGTCCTAGTGAATAATAATAACGTCGAAGTGATTGACACTCCTGGCCAACTCTGGCTAATTTTTTACAAAAATATACACAATTAATAACTACATCGGTACAGCGACGCGCGTGGTTTGTTTGATGGATATTATCTAATATTCATATGTTGATATTAGACAATTATGTTGTTTGGTGTATTCATAAATCGGTCATTTTACAAATGTTCTAAGGTAGATATGTTCATTGACAAACGATTTTTCCTTTTTATGATAAATATTCTTCTGCTGCCTGTTTGTGAATCCCTAATTTCTATGTGTTAAGTATTCTCTCACAACATTCCAACGGGTTAATTTATATTGTTGAAGATTTTTCACCATCAAAGTAAAAAACACCAAAGCATACAATTGTATGTATTGGCTATGGTGAATATTTAAAAAAAATCACTTTAAGTGAAATTCGCAGATTTTTTATGATTATTCGTCTTGTCACATTATTGGCGGGATTGATATTGGCAGAAGTAAATTTAACGTACAAACAACTCGAAAATGATTTTTACCACGGTAATGTTACTGTAGTAAAAATGAACTATAGTCAAAATTTATTACTGATCACAAAGCCGGCCCTAGGTAATTAATATTTTTGCGGTTTCGGCATAAGAGCACCTGGACTAATTATATTTGCTGCACTACGCTCTTCCACGCAGTTTTCATGCGCAGTCCACATGGACTTGTTTAAAAATATTTTAAAATGAAATACTAGTAACGCTTTTTTCCGGATAGGAAAAGGTCCAGGTTTGAATCGCGGTAGCAACTAAATAGTTTTTCAATACATGGATTTTTTTCTGTATATATTTCAAATTGATTAATTTAATTGATTGACCGCATGCATTCTGAACTTTCTTGCTATATATACACGCATTTTTTTGCTACATTTATTATCTGTAATTCTACAAAATAATCACACCATATACATATAAAGATTAACGGGTTCAGCATTTGATAATACAGAAAGGAAATACTCTCTTATTCTGTACGTAATAGTTGTAAAAAATATGTTTTTTTTTGTATTTTTGATAAAGATTGTTGCATTATATTACGGTTGTGGATAAAGTCTTTGCAAATTTTCTTATACATACTTTGACGAAGAATATAACTCATTTCAGAATCTGGCTATGCTAATTATATTTGTAAAACGTGTTTTAAAAATCAGTATTAAACAATCCTTAAAGAGTGCTAGCATGGAATATAGTAATGTATTATGAAGGTAGGTGGTTAGAATGAAATGAAACGCGCGGTTGGTCTAGTTCATTTGTTGGTAGAGATAACATGTAGAGAAGGAAGTAAAATAGTAAATAGCGGAGCGAGAAATATGAAGAGTAGAGGGGCGAGTCGGCAATGTTCAGTGTTGGCCCCGCCCGGCGGCGGAACGGAAGATGGGTCGTCGATGAGCGATCGGGCCAGACTGTGGCGGCAGTACTCTGCCGCCGGCTAGGTATTGAATGCAGATGTCGATGCCAGCTGGGATGGCGGTAAATTTAAACCGCTGTCCCCTACAGTGCTTTTCGGTTGATATTGTATGTTTTTTTATTTTATTTTTTATTATTTTTTTTTTCTTTAGGAGAACACATTCTTATTGTGAAGTTTTAATTATTCAGAACATAGGTCTGTGATATTTTAAATATGAATTAAATATATTAATAGGATATTGTATGAATTAAAAAAAGGTATTGGTTGACGCAATGAATTGTTTCCAGAATATATTAAGTGAAGTGTTTCAATCTGAAGTAATGTCAAAATTGGTACGCTAAATTCTGTTCTGTTGATTTTCAGTTAAAAATCAAACTACATTCTGGTGAACTATCGGCTATTGATGACCATATATTAAAGGTAATGGTTAAGAAAAATCAACGTAAAATGACAAGAAACCTTGGAGTTTACCATACAGCATGATTTTTAAACTGGATATTCGGGTACCATACAAATTAAGTGAAAAAAATTCATTCGATACGGTGTCTTGTCTGCTAAGCTATTTTTTTTATGGTTTTAGGTGTTGTAAATACATTTATTAAGGTATACATAATTTTGTTTAAAATATCAAAAGAGACTAAAATAATCAGATAAACTAATAAAATAAAAATGAAATATATTGACGCAGGCAGTGTAGGCAAACTGCCGGGTAATTTTCCGCTCTGTCATCCCTTGAAGGCTCGCAACTTTGACTTGCCTTGCCGAAGTTCCTGTGGTAATTCATTGTATGTTTCGGTTGCAAGGTAAGTATGGCTACGTAAATTGGGTGAACTTTACATTTTCCGCGGTGTGCATGCATAATGAAGTCTCGCAGCGGGTCTGGTACTTTTGGTATTTATATCTCATTTGTAATCGTTTTACATGTAAGAAATAGCTACATGAAAACAAACAAGTAATTTTTAATTAACTTACCAACATGCCAGTCCATCGCAGGTATATTACGTCTTCTCTCCCGGTACACAACTCTTGCATTGTCCACTTTTTTACATCTCCCCATGCACGTTCTTCAATTTATCTGGTCAAGCCAGGTCTTCCGCGGGCGTCTTATGCTCTTGATATTTTCAACTCGCCTTAGCGAGAAGGTAATAAAGAGAAGCTTTATCTGTTAGGTCATGTCAAAGAACAAATAAGAAGAGAAAGGTCTCTCAATCATCGGACGATCAAGTGGAAAAAGTAACAGGTAGTTCTTTGGTGACAGCTTTCAGATTTGTGTGATGCCTAGAAAAGAGGAGCAGTATAGTCGAACGGACGTTCATGAAGATCGCAAACCTCAGTTATTATGGACATGAGAAGGAAGAGTGCCCAAAACCATGTATCTTCTTCATCATATACTAAGTTATTATGCTTAATGCTGAGTCGTGTTTCCTTAATTTTGTGGACTATATGCATTAATTCCTCAATATTTATTGCAGTGTTTAGGGAGGACTCTGTAAACTCATTTATTTGGTCCATTTATCTTGCAATATACTGTTCCCGTTCTCATGCTCGTACAGTGACAATATATAAAAACAATATAAAAAATATAAAATTTGTTAATCGACACAATAAATCAATCACAATTATTTTGGTTCTATATTTAATTTGTCCAAATAATTGGACGATCGCTTCGGCTGTCTAGGCCATTATCAACTGATAAAACATAGAAGAATGTGGTGAGTTTATATATATATATTTTGTTTCAAAGTTGGGTATTACATATTAGGTGATTAATAATATAATATTCCCTCAATCCTAAAATGTTTAGTTACATGTCATTATTATCATACGTTAATCTTGAAAACAAAATAAATTTTTACATGTTTAACTATCATTAGTACAAAATATCTTAACGTTATCTATTATACTTACATCTAATATGAATTAAAGTGTAGACAAATAATATATATATTTTTTTGTACACATATACATTAACCTACTTATATAAACTTAAATATATTTCATAAAGGAGAATTGATTGGAAAAATTAAATATAGAACCAAAAAAATCATGTTTAATTTATTGTGTTGATTAACAATGGAGTTCTATAAAATGAAAACTGTCTATATTCATAAATTAAAAAAATAAACAATTTGTTTTAAATAGGTGTTAGGTACATATAAGAATAATTGAACATCAACAAATGATAATTGAAAATCATTTAATTATGTTATCTTCATTATGACAAATATGCAAATTTTATTAATTGTGTCAACAGATAATACAAGACAAAATTTTTTTTATAAAATTGTTTTCATGAATTAAAGTAGTCGAATATTACTAACTTTGGAGAGAAAAAAACGTATCTGATAATATATATTTTTTAATAGCTCTAGTTTTGAAGATATACAACTTGTTATTCTATATATATAATAGTGAAACGCATTTAAACGATATCATATTATCATACTACTACAATATAAATTAAATTATTATTATTATTTTATTTTTTTTATTGACAAAATTAACTTTGTGGTTAAAATTTATCATTTTTATTTTTAACTTTGTTTTATTAACCACTTATTGAGTAAAAATACATCTACCTGCATATGTATTTACTCAATAAGTAGTTAATAAAACGAAGTTAAAAATAAAAATAATAAATTCATTTTCATTAAATCAATTGAAAATAATACAAAATAATAAAAACATACAGGAATTGAATTTACTACATGAAATACTGAAATAGTGGCAAAAATCAATACGCCTTCTCTTTATTTGTCGCCTGTAATCCTGTTCTGGGACATTTCTAGTCAATGTCAAACTGTAGTTTGCAGGCGTAGCAGAGTTCCACTGACCCTCATATTTTCGTTCCATTGTTGAAATGTCTTCGTCGAACCGCTCACTATGCTCATCACTCACTGTGCAGCACTTTAATGGAAAGAAATCTAGATGTGTAGAAAGCGCATTTTGATATATGTTGCTGCCTAATCGTTGATACTTATCTAGAAGACTTATTTTCAGCCCTGCGGTTGCTCAAGAAACCACGCACAACACTTGAAATTTTGTCTCAAATTGTATCACTTAGTTTACCTTGGGTAAGTCTGCGTGGCTCACCTAGTAACTCAGGTGTGAAATAAGGGTTGTGTGATATTGAAGCCTCAAGGCATGGGTCCGATGTCACCTCCGTATTGTATTCATCTTTAGATGAGTACAGACTGTACTCATCTGAAGAGGTAAGTACAAGCAGATCATCCCCACGTGGCACTGGTTGGAAATCTGACGGAATGTTGGGATATTTTATGCTAAAATTCTTCTTTCTTAATTTACCATGCAGACATAACAGTCATCTACCTAATTTGTTGGCTTTCTACATATCATAGGAATGCCAAAGGGCATTTAAGTTCATTTTTATGGAGCCATCTACGTAAATTCACAGAAAAAGTATTGCAGAAGATACGAGGTGCCCACGTTTTGTCTTGATCCCCTAATCTCATAGCAAAATAATGGCGGTAGGCTTTCTTCATGAGTAGAGTAATTGTGCATTTCTGTGTGGTAAATATTACATAACATAAATTTTAAGATTTGTTAATACATTTAAATGACATTCTGGCTTTTCAAGTTAAGTATGAACACAAAAAAAAACTCCAAACAATGAAAGGAACAACACTCTAACCTTCACTCCAAGGAAGCTGTAAACATACAATGAATAAAATAAGGTCTACAGTGACTCCTCACTTCTGCTTTTTCAGAAGGTTTCAACCAGGTTTACCAACTCTTACATTTCCTTTACTTACTACCTTACTTCACCGCTCGGAACGCCACACGCTTCATTTTATATACATCATAAATGGGCCATATCTCGGAAATAAGAGCTAAGCATTTTAAATGCTATATTCGGTTTTAATACACTGAAATCAATAAGATATAAGTATTTTCATGTCAGAAATATTTTCACTGGTCAGTGTAATAGATTTATAATATTGATTACCAATAATAATGTAATATTTACATTTCAAAAAGTTAACATTATAAATGATTGTTAATTTTTAGTTATACATGAAAAATATAATCTTTGAAATTACCCCAATTTTTATCTCCGCAGATGCGAGGTCTCTTTATGATGCTGTCCATAACAGCATTTAAAAATCTCTATGATATCCCAATAAAAAATATTGTTCTATAAATAAATAATTGACCGAGGTTTACTGACAAATACTATCACTTTTAAATATCCTCACATAAATAAATTACATGGGATCTAATAAAAAATAGATAAAATTATTTAATTTTTAAATGTTAAGGTGACCTTAGGCTCACCCTGTACTCTAAATAATATACCTATTATCAATCACCTATTCCTCAACAAAATAATGGCATTCATTTAAATCTCGTAGCTACGTGATTTATTCACGGTCAGTATTGCAAAGGTTAAAAGGGTCAGCGGTCATTCACGGTCAATATATTCTCAGTCAGTGCTGCTGAGGTCAAAATCGGTCACTTATCTGTCACGTTAAAGGCTCTCTCATGTTAAAAGAAGCGTTACAGAAAATATATAATTTTATTTCGACAAATACGAACTCCACAATAATTTCCGAGTGCCAGTACGTAAACGCGGTGAAAGATAAATCATTATTTAACAGTAAACTCAGACTTATAAAATACAACTTAAGTACTGTGGCTTGTTTAAAAGTTGAATTATCGCATAATTTGTTTTACAAAAACATTCCATTCGCATTCAAATGTCTATTAAGTATAGCAAAGTTTTATTGAAATGTAATTTTAAATCGGTCATTGAATATACATATATTATAAGTACGCTTATTTAATTTTTTAACATAATACATTTATTCAGGGGATCTATCAATACAATTTGTCACGAAACTGCGTTAGAAATAGTCCGTTCAAAAAATAGTTTTTAAATACTCTCGCTTTTGTTTTCATGTTAATCGATACCGGTAGGGGCGCGATATCGAAAAAATAAATTGTTGTGTGATGGTTTATCACCTTCACAATTATCATCACCACCGACGATCCCTAAACGCACTTTGCACTTTTTTGGCAGCCTCAAAAACACGCCCGGTATCGACTCATAGTTTATGCCAATAACATGTCGATCCCGAGCGCCACTCCTCTTGCTGCTGCCTTTCTGTAAAGATCCCATTATTGCATATTTCTAAACTGTAACTTTGCCTAATCAATAATAAACATCCTTTAACTGTAAGTAGTTTCTCTTTTTCAACCTGCTCTGGCTACGTATACACAATATATCTTCGTGATCTTTATCAAAAGAACACATAAATGACAGGTGATAATTGGGGCACTCATCATTAACACCACAGCAAATCCTTCTGATTCAGCTGTCATACGCCATTACCAACTTTAAACTTAAATCCACACAAAGCAAATTGTCACGTTTGAATGCACACGTCCCCGTATGTGGGCCCACCAAAACTATAAGATGATAAATATCACGCTGTGTATGGTGCTCACTATAGTCCGTTATCCAATAGGTAGCTCACTGTTCTGCAAATGATCTATGCCAGATCTATATGGCGAGTTGTGACTTCTTTAGTGAAAACGGATCGAGACCAGTTCTGAGACGGGTAGCTGACCAAAATGACGGAAAAAAGGAAGGCGAGTCTCGGAAGATTCTGTACGAGATGCTAGGCAACCTTACGTTAGTTAATATGGCAGTTTCGAGTTTGGTGAGCTGATCCTGACTAGCTACCGTCAGCTCGCATCCTCTGAGACGCTGCTATATGCAAGATGTCAAGATGAAGAAGAAAAAGTGCCTCAAGAGACCGATGGACAAGTGAAACATGGACCTGAAAAATAGAATAACTCTGTATGTCTAGTGCAAGAAGCGCGAGTAGTTGTAAATATAATTGTGATTATGGCTTATAAAGTGAACAAAAATTGTTGTCATTGTTTATTGATCCTTCCCTGTAGACAAAAATAACTGAATTTACCCGGTCCATGGAAATTTACCCGGCAAGAACCCAGAAAAATGAAAGTACCGATTGAAGTTAAACCTGCGGCGTGGAGCTCGGGGCCTGGCGTTCTATCCATAACATGGAAGGCTGTCCGGGCAGCCCGAGCTGTACGTGATAAGATATTCGATAATTTTTAATACACCATAATTGGTGACCTCGCCGATTCCGGTCCCATCTATGTTTTATAACATCACCACATTCCCCAAAGTCATATATGTTTAAGGTTGCATTTTTTTTGTGTCAGAATGAAACGCGTTGACATTTTTTATATACTTTATTATTTAAATATTTTATTTTATTTTAAAAATTGTTACTCCTGGTGAAATTCTTAGGAAGCTGGTATTAATAGAGAGCTTAAGATATTTTTAAATAGCTGTTTTCACATTTATTTTTATTTCTCGGTAGTTAAGTTATACACATATTACACAGATAGTCGGGGATTGTTTCGCGCCAACAAGATTTTATTTTTATTCATATTTTTTAAAGTGAATACTTTTTTATTGTTAAATTGCATTTTGAGAACATAGTTCTGTGGTATTTTAAATACAAATTAAATTAATCAACTAAAAAGATATACAGAAAAAAAATTGTTGCTATATTTAAAAGATTAAAAAACAAATGCAGGGATGGCATAAAGCATGTGTCTGAGATATGCAACATTAATTAATTTAAATGTTAATATATTATAAATAAATACAATTTCATTGCTCACGTACAGCTGCAAAATATGGATTATTAAGTAAAGAAAGGTCCAAAAACTAACGTAAACAGGTATGGAAGAATATATGTAGGGCGAGTAATAGATATAATTCAATATGCCAAGAAAATTAAATGGCAATGGTCAAGCCACATCGCTCGGATGATGGACAATCATTGGATAAATTCAGTTATCATCTGTTACCCAAGGGGAATCAAAATACCAATATGCTGCCTTAAAACTCACTAGACAGTCAAAATCATTAAATTATGAGAAAATACTTAGCAGCAAATAGTAATAAATACAGATAATTTGCAGACACTTGGGGAGGCCTTTATCCAGCATGGGATAAAGACTGCTTATAGTAAAATGATGATGATGAATTGAATACGGTAATTCAGTCGTAAAAGAGAATTTCTAGAAATAAGCTAAAAAAAAGTTAATACATACAAAAAACAAATAAAAACGTTAAGTGAAAAAATAAAATGCGCTAGAACAAGAAGTAGAATAAAGGAACAGAATAAAGTAAGTAACAAAAAGGAAAAGGCAAGTCTAAAAGAATAAAAAAGGATCTTGCATTGTCATTCTTGTTAAATTGCTAAATAAGAGACAAAGGATTTTACTACCAGTTTAAAATCTTCCGTGCCAATCTTGTATAAAGCCATCAAGCCAACGACATCTGCGTGATGATGGACTCTGAAATGGGTATCAAACCGAGGCCAGATAGAAGTTTAAACTTAGAGAAGTTTCGTGGAAGTTCTCAAAAGGTCCATTAAATATAAATAACAATTTGGTCAAATTGACCAAATATTCAGTAGGCTCTGTGGAACCACTTCGCTTCATTCAACGGGTAATATAATTTTTTCACAATTATTTGATTTCAAAAAGTTTTATAAATTCAGTTCCTATAAAAATTGAGATTATAATGATAATACCTATTGGGTTTGATAATATTTCCAACATGCTTTTAAGATATAAAATTGTCTTTCAATAAAAAATGTTGATAAACTTTACACTTGGGAATATATTTGTACGTTATCGAGTTCTATTGAATAATTTCTACAGTACCTGGGGAGATATAATAAACAAATTTATTTTTCGTAGATGGATCGTAGGTGGATAATACATACTACATATTTGTCCTAGTTAGGTTGAAGAGCTGGTCTCGATATTCAGAATATTATGAAATAATATAAATAGTTATCAGAAGATAATATTTTTCATAGATTTAATGTATTTAAAAAATTATCCAAAATGAAACAATTTACATTGTTTAACGTGTATTCACTGAAGCGATATAATAGATCTTATTTGTTTTATGTTGCTATGCGACATTGATGGCCGGAAGAAAGGACGGACGGACGGATATAATTAATATACGGACGTACAAAATTTTTATACATCGTACGTCTATTGTAAGTAACGCCTATTATTATCCAGCTTTTAAGTAATTCAGTAAGTCCGAACGGTTTGCTTCTTGGATAAATGTTGGCATGACAGATGACAGGTATTTGTCAGTAAGAAGATTTGAAAATATAATTAATAAAATTGTAGATGTTGAGTTATTTCTCATTAATGATTCTTATTTAAATAACTATTAGATTAATGTAAACAAACAGAAAATAAATAGTATTCGGTATAATAATGTATATAACTTTTATTTTACTTTTTATTTCAACTTTATTACATACACATATGTAAGTACATTATAATTTTTAATATTTGCCAAAGTGCATAACAGTTTAATGGCAAGGATTGACCTTCATTAAAAAGTTGGTATATATCAAAATATATATATATATTAAATGAAATACAACAAAGTAAACCGAAATTATATGGGCATATGTTCATTTACTTTATATTTTAGTTTGTATTATATAACTTAATGTTCGTGCTCATGTTGATTCGCATAAATGTTCCTTATAAATTCGAAAGATATTTTTTTAGTGATGATTTTAAAAGTAAATACAATTACATTGCAATATATTGTCTGCTTTAATGTTATCATATTAAGATCTTTTTGCATTACATTCCATTATCTATTTATTGCATTTTACAATCATTATAAAAAAAGAGACGCAACTATGTGAACCGCAGAGGCCGAGGGGTGAACATCCCTACATTCAATCTGTTTTCGGTTGCCTTTTAAAGAATACTGTAATTTGTATTTTAAAATGAAAGCCTCTACTCAATCGTTAACTAATACATACATAAAGGGACTTTTTTGTATGTTTTTTAACCTTTATAGTAAGTATGTCTGATTGACCTAAAACTGATATAGTTAGCTTGATCTTTCTCGTTGACTTTCCCTTTAGACACGGGATGTATTTTCACTGAATTAAGGGGGTTGAATTAAATATTCTGTTGGGTAAGATCAGTTAAGTAGCACTTCAGGTTTTATGAAAACGCTGTCACGTAACGGCCATTGTTGACCGAGAAGCGGCCACCATATCTGCTCTTAAGACTAATCGCAACGAGTAATCGGTTTTTTGTTCTAACCTAATCATTGTACAATAGTCCGAAGGGAGCCTTGGCTGTCTCAAGAAGATCACTTCAAATCATCTCTGATCTGAGCCTTGCCTCGTCAGTTGTCAATTATGACAACATATGGATTTCTCCGGATCCCATGCAGTCAATAGTGACGCAATCTCACCTCTAATTTATGGTTGCTTTTTGTTAGTGTCCGATAAGTATACTAGTTAGTATAAAGAACAGGTATATTTTCATATATAAATGTACCTACATAGAGATGTGGGTAGTGGGTAGGCTTATAAACATTAGTAATCTCTATATGTGTATTTTTTAAATATATTTTATGGATTTTAAAACTAAATTGTTTGCATTTAAATGAAATTTTAACAAGTAAACGAAGATTTATTAGCACTGAACTGAATAGAACTGAATTTACGTCAAACGTTTCAAACATTATAAACTAAATAATCACATAAATTTTCAGTTTTGAATTGAACTTTGAATTTATACAAAAAGAATTTCTATTCAATGTATGAATACACATACAAATTTTGAATACGTAAAATTAAATATGAGAAAAATACCAACAGGTTCAAATGAAAAAATAATAAATACTAATTAAATGTATTAATTAGAAAGATATACACATAAAATAAATTTTATAGAAAAATATTGTTGTTGCTACCGGGATTTGAACCTGGATCTCTTTCAATCATGGGAACGTGCATTATTCAATTATGCTATATCAACACAGTGGATTGACGATAAATTTTCGAACCTACATGTTACACTTTTCAAATTAAAATATCTGTTGTTCCATTATTTAAAATCCATCTAGTTTTTTTTACGGAATCTCAAATACCTTTGAGTAAACTGATAGCATATATCTTTCTAATTAATACATTTAAAATATCATAGACCTATGTTCTGAATAATTACAACTTCACAATAAGAATATATATTCTCCTAATAATATATAAGTAATAAAAATAAATTGTTAATTCTGGCGTCTTATAGGTTCATTTATAGGTTTACATTAATTAGTATTTAAAATCTCATAGATCTATGTTCTGAATAATTACAATTTCATAATAATAATGTGTTCTCCTAATAATGAAAAAATAATATTTCTTATTTAGTAAACAGCATTATTTAATTTAGAAAAATATACAATACAAAATTTAAAAATCTTCATAAATAATTATGTTGCGATCAATGAGTTTATCTACAGATCAAAATCTTAATGTGCATGATACAGAGATTTATCTCATCATGTTAAATACAATACATTTCCACCGTACTACACATACATTGAGAAACTTATAGCAATAACTAGGTGCTAAATCATAAAATTAAGGAGAATATCGAGTGCAGGCCACATCATATTTGGTGTTTCGTGAACGCTCGGCGCGACATATTAACAAAATAAATTTGTTGGAATACATGAATACCATTAACTTGAGTAAAGGAAGTGTGGTGGGAATTGAGAGATTATGCCGCCAGAGTTAGTTGGTGAAACGACAGGGACTGATTAGATCAAGAAGGTGAAAGTATAAGAATAAATTATTATTATAATGAGGTTGGATCAAGAAAAAATAATATTATTTCAATCTGATAATAATATTAATTCCGATTGAACACCTGAACATAATAAAAATAAAATCTTTATATTCTAGAGCGGAGAAAATAAATGAAACGAATATTCAAATATTGCGTGATATTTCAATGAAAATTTTATGCCATTGCTTTTATTCTGTGCTTCGAAAAATTATTTTAATATTTGAAATTTTAACTGGTTATAGCCTGAATTCTATCAAAATCAGCTGCGTTGTTTTGTATTCTATTTTTTAATGCTTACACAGCTGTCTACAATGTTAAAAAAATCGAATTAATATATTTTTTGAGAATTTTAACCAATATGATTATTTTAATATAAAACTAGCGGATAGGCCCTGTAGGCGACTATTGTGGCCGCTTAGACAATTTATATGATATGTAAGATTTCTACCTTACCATAGACAGAAAAAAAGATGACGTATGTTAATATACGGTTTCACTAAAATATGTTTTTTTTTCTTACTCGTAATAAAGACAATGTACATTTCATTTCAAATTGAAAGTATATATTTACGTACTGTTATGGAATATATAAAAGAGAAAACATTTAAGTAATCTTACCATAGAAATATGAAAAATACGTTCGTTTTTGCCCAGTTCGCGTCTCACAGACCTGGCCGTTTAAGCAAGCACTTTACAATCACAAATGACAATACCGAAGCTACCACAGTCGCCACACCCAGAAAGTCATAGGTGCAGATGGGGTGGCGTACAATTATTATGGATTCGACGGATGTCCCAATAAAATTTGTCACGAAAACTGCTTTAGTGAGATAGAAATTTTTGTAACATTCCTATAGAGGTACTTTCACTTTCACCTTATATTTTATTAGTATCAATCCAAGTACATCTCACATGATACGGTCTCTGCCATCTTAGCTATTCCCCTATAACAAATTATCATATAAGTATACACATTGATTTTTTTATGTTCGAATTTAATATATTTATTTATATTTTAAATTTTTGATACCTTATTGCATACACATTCTTAATATCAAATTTAAATTGATTACATAACCCGTTAAACTTTCGAATAAGCCCCTATAAATGTTGGTCTAAGGACATTTCTTAATTAATATTTTTCACATTTAATTGATTTTTTCAATCTGTCACGCGGGAAATCGCGGTTCGGTTCTCAGCCAGATATTTATTTTTATTGTATTTATTTAACTAATATATATATTTTTTCCGAATCAAAAAAAATATTCAATGCTTGGTAGTAAAATACATGCGTGTGAGATATTTAACACGTTTTCTATTATTCTTATACTATTGTACACGATTGATGAACGCCAACCTTACTGGAATTTTCTCGTGCTGGAGCATTTTTTTTCCTTTTCGATTAATTAGTTTATCGCGACAATCGCCGTCATCATTATAATTGTACAAAAATAATTTTATTTATCAAATTTTGAAAAATGTGGATGTAATTCTGTTTATTACTAATTTAAAATTACGAAATACATGCATTTCACTACATTTTTTTAAAACAATTTATAACGTGATCTTTTCACGGCGATTTTTTCATTCAGCTGTTGTGCTAATAATTAATTAAATGTTAGAGAATTTTTTCATTCAAATTAACGTTAGTTCCAGCAGATCTAACTTTTGGAGACTTTCAATAAGACTTTACTGAAAGCCTCCTTAAAGAGTGAAAAGGTCTCATAGAAGGCTTCAGAGGATCATTTGCAGCCTTCGAGGGTGGTTTAATCCTTTTCCGAGGAAAGCGGCTCGGATTAAGAGGGATGATACATTTATAAAGCTTTTCCACGAGTCTCTGAAGTCGTGCGGATAAAATTGTGATTTTGATTTGAAGAAAGTATTCTAAAGAAATGGTGATTCTGTCAAGTTAAATTTTAATTGGACAGTTAAGATTCAGTTACTTACTTTTAATTTTTTAAAAAAGCATTTTTTTATTTCCTCTCTCTCGATGACTGAGCATCGTGGTCTTCTATTTTGTTTCTACAGCGCTACCTGCTTATTTCTACTCTTCGCGATTTTGGCTCTTGTTTAGTGCGATGTGTAGCGAATCCGATCATGTCTCGGACTTAGTTTGCCCATCCTATTGAAAGAATACAAATATAAGGCAGAAATAATTGAACCCATATTGTATTAGGTTAATGTATAATTATCCGCCATTTAAAAAAATATATATTATGACATAACCAAAAACGGAAACAATCACAAAACATATTATGTACGTTATCATTCGGGGGCGTAGTTACCATCAACATCAATTACTGTTTCCCATTTGCTTGGAAGATGGACGATTTCGCGGGTGAAGAAGTACTGGTTTTTTGAGGCAATTCACGATTTGACATCCTCAAAATAGTCATAGACTTTGATAACCTGCCAATTTGAGAGCGGTTGATGTGGTAGTCGGTGGGAGCGTAAGGCGAATGGAGGAGTAAATCACATATCTTGATAACGATGGATTCGATCACACGGTGTTCGACATGAGGGCGAGCGTTGTCGTGATGGAAAACAATTTGTTCCTTTTTGCGCGGTATTTTTAGCTGGATGGCAGTATAAAGACGATCAAACTGAGTCAGGTACACGTTGTTATTGATGATGTACTGCCTTTGGCCATTTTTGTCCAGGATCCGCCCCTCCTGACTTCTGATGTTCATCATTGTCATTTCACCAGTAGCAGTATCGAAAAAAAAGAAAGTGTTATTTGTCTAACTGAATAAACGTTTCTACTACACTGGATTGAATGGTCATTGGTTAGTAGCCGTGCTGTGTTGAATTGCCCCCATTGCGGCACTACGGCTAAGCATGGTTGCCAAGTAGTGTTAAAAATATGCCAATTTGGCGATGAACGTGAAGGATCTTTACGGGAGCTTTTGCACATAAAACGATTCTGGGTTAGAGGAAATCACCATTCACTGTCAATTTTATTTGAAATCGACCTCTCGCTGTCTGTCCTTGTACAATTCCGTGGTCACCAATTTCCCAATATCTTCTAGCAACATAACCAAAGTATGAAATAATTATTTTCCTACGTCTTGTAGATATATGTACATTCTTTAGTGCGCAGTTCCATTCTTTCGTTTTATAGTCCATGTAACGCGAAGCACGCAACGCCAACACCGCATCTCGAAGGCGTTGAGCATGTTCATTTAATTTATTATACGTTTCGACTCCATACAAAGCTATGGAGAATAAATAGTAGAGCATTAACCAATCATAATTCTACGTTTAGGGATATAGAGGTGAATTTGTTATTTAAAAAACAATATACACTCATTTATTAGCTAGTGAATTCAATTTTGAGCCAAAATTATAATCCTTGGATTTCAGGATTCCACTTTAATGATCGGGATTCTGGGATCAGTCGCGGGATTTGGAAATGCTAAATTACTCAATAATGTTACATTTATAAGAAATGCCAGAAATAACAATCTCGTATAATTTAAGATATATATATTTAATGTTAGGAATCTTAAAACAATATTTTATATAATAATACATGATTGAAAAATAATAATTTAATGGTGAAATAATTATATTATTACGAATTATATGTGTTTAATTATTTAGTGTAGATTTAATTTTAGTTCCCATATAACTCGCTGTTGAAAAAGCACGTTTAGCCTCAACACATGGTGGTATTGTCAAAAGATCCTTGTACACCAGTTCCAGGTGATGACAATTTTATCACAGTTATGTAGTTTGGCAGGCAGGTTCATTGGCATCTTTATTGATATTTTTGGAGGAAACTGGTTGAAGCAGAGGCGATACCTCTGAAAGCCCGCATGTGGCAAATGCTCGTGTACCGGATATTTCATTTTTTTTTCTAGATTTTTCACATGAACTATATGATTTCGAACTATACATCCGGATCGATACGATCTAAATGAACAAATTGCGAAAAATCCAGGTCGCGGGTCCCGCGGAATGTATTACGACAATTCCAGTCGTAAAGCGGAATCACCGCAGAGGGAAGTAGGGAAACCTTGGTACAGGATGAAGTCAGTGAGGGGATAGGGGTTCTAGTCGAAGGATCAGTGATCTCGGGAACCGGGATTCGGAAGGACTGCTCGCCTTACCTTATATATGACGGGTTCGTAATCCCCGCAGTCGCCGCCGAGATCACACAATGGCACGCGGATGAGCCGATCTCCGATCCCAATTGAATACGTCGATATCATAAGTTCACTCACGGTACACAAATAACCAACAATACGTGATCAATACACAATATCACAAAATAAAGTGCAGGTCTGCACCGCGAATGCTATCGTGATGTCAAGATCGAACAAATACCGGTCAAGTTGACGTCTGCTGACGCACAATTCACACTGACAAGACAAGTATTTTTAAATATATGGATGGGAATTTGGATGCGGAATTGTGTCAATAACACCGATTGCGGCTAATTCGAAACACGCGCCAAAAGTGTGTTTTACGAATTCGGAATACTATATACAGATCTTTTTTTATTTTTAAAGAGAGCAAATTTTTGTTGTGAAGTTGCATTTTCAGAATATTGTTCTGAGATATTTATTATGAATCAAAAGAAAAAATCAAAGAATAGGAAGTGGTCCAGTTTCGAAATTCGATAGCAAGTAAATAGTTTTTCGATAAAGAGATTTTTTTGTTGAAAAATTTAATTTGTTTTATATACAGATCAACTAGATTTTTTAAGCATTGAATTGTCAAATATAGCTAAAAAATAAATCCTCAAAGCTTCGGAATTATTCGTACTAATACCGGAATTCATAAATACTGTAAACTAAGCCGAGATCTCGGGATTGGAACACCTACTTATTGTCATACATATATAATATTACTTTAATTATAGTTAAGATGGTTAATCTAATAAAAAATATTAAATTCTAGCTGATCTATGTAAACTACGTATCCCCACACGCCATACCAGTCGCGACCACAGCCCCCGAGTTCCACACCGCACCGCTCCACCATATTCTGTTAGGCCTTCGTTATCCGCCGTGAAAAGTAAGCCCTTAGAAACTTTCTTCTCGCCGGGCATCGCTTATATATGAAGGTGTTCAAAAGCAAAACCGTCACAATCCAATTGACGTGTTTGAAATTAATTATCGTGGAAGCTTTACAATTGATAACTTCTCTTGAAAACATATTTTACAAGAAAGGCATATCAATTTTTGAATAAAAATAAAACCAAACATTCAAATACGTTTATTTAGATTTCATTACTCGGATAATGGGCGCTTTTAAACCCTTCATACAGGCAGATAATGGATATCCTCAAATATATATATAAGATCAAACACAAATTGCTTGTTTAACCTTTCGTAATCTTTTGTACTTGAGCATTTATTTACTGCATTTAAATATTAATTTATTCTACTTTCAAAATTAGCAATATTAACTTTGTAGTTAAAATTCATATTTTTATTTATTTATTTGTTTTATTAACCACTAAATTGAGTTTAAATACATCGACCGGTTTCGAAAAATACCATTTATTATTAAAATATTAATTTATTCGGTTGAACTTTCCATTTTTTATTTTTGAAGTTAACTACCATGACAAAGTTATTAAACCTCGGGCAATTATTAAAAAATAAATATACCTTATTTCAAGAGAGACATTAATGTACATCATATAGAACGGATGAATGAGGAGAGAATGGTAAGTAAGATATATGACGCAAGTGTTGATGGCAACAGAAGTAGACGACGTCCGCGGAAGACTTTGTATGACCAGGTTAACCAGATACTGGAAGATGGTCCTATGGTCAATAATCATCGAGTTTGTATAAGAAGATGTATGAGTGTGGACGAGGCGAAAATTGTGTATCAGGACAGAAGAATGTGGTGTTTTCCCCTCTCTGCCTACCCTTATAGAGAAACGGCGTGATGATAAGTAAGTAAATAAAAAATTTTTGCAATTTTTCCATTTTATATTTGAAAACTAGGTAATGTACTAGCATTTTTCTAAATCCGATTAATTTTCATATGTAAACAAATATCGGATATTTCATAGAGACAAAGCTATTTTTTTATTATATTTAATGAAAAATATATGGAAGTATGCAGTAATTACAGGGCTTACGACCTGTCTTCGGCTGGCTTTAGTGACCATTTTCTATAAATATAACGTTCACCATTCTCAACCATTAATCAATCTCTATATCTATAAAATTTTTGGACGTTTTATCCATGTTAGTATGTGAACATGTTTCGAGTACCACTCCATGGACCAAATTTGATAATTCATTTTTCTCTTTTTTAAACAGCATATATGATTTCACTGTGAAAATCAGATTTTTTTGAAATTATTTAATAGCAATATTCTTTATCTGTAAAATGTTTTTTAACATATTATATTAGAATACGCCTGAAAAATTAATATTATTATTTTTTTAAATATATGTTATTATTTTGATCAGTATATTATATCTATATATATATATATATATAGTGATCACTTCCATATATTTATCATTAAATATAATTAAAAAATAGTTTTGTCTCTATGAGATATCTGATATTTGTTTAATAACAGTGCCTTTGTAGGTAAAAATCCAGTAATTGTGTGTTCTTGGACATATTCAGATATTGCTAATTATCATATGGTTAATTACTAATGTCGATATTTTTTTATATATATATAATATGTATATAATAGTTTATTAAACATCAAATTACATTCATTTTTATCATTTGGTGCTACCACTAAGTCCAAGGCCGACTGCACAAACACTGTCGAAGAGTTCCTGTCTCGAGCAAATCTCTTTAGTCCGAAACTTCTATTCTATTCACATATTTCTTGACTTTATTCGCTGATCTGAAAATGTCTAGCCGTGTACAATAATAGATGAGGATTGGTGGTCTAAAAATGTTTTCAAATGGCGCCCTTTGACATCGAAAAAGCTTCAGGGAAGATTACATCTGGATGTTATTTGGAAGCAGAGAATGAAGACAGCTAGTCCACGGGAGGAGTGGGAATGATAGGAGAGGTTTGTAGTGAGCATGATAATGATATACGTTAGTTACTCGGGTAGTTCAAATTATAAGTCTTCTTCCGAAAAAGAAGAATCATCATTTGAAGCAATTTATTATAACCGATTTATTAAGTGTGTATTTTAACATTGAATGTGTTTAATGTCTGGCATCCTTTGAATATCTGTTACGCAGATGCATCGCATTTAAAGTTAAATTTGCTATTAAATTAGATTTCACAAGTAAAGTCGTAGAATCAAATCCAATTTTACGCTTGATATGTATATGATATATATGACATATGATAGAGTGCCATTATATGAAGAAGATACATACTCGTAATATATATTGAGCCCAATATTGGCTAACGGTGAGACACGTGGTTGACCTAGTAATACCATGGTCGCAAAGTGATAAAGTGATCGAGGGTTTGAGACTCGTTGAAGAAGACCACCAAGTTAGTACTATTTAAAAATATTTACAAGACGTGTATTCCGTGTATTTTTTTTTAATATTGTAATTTTTGTAAAATCCTTGTGTGCCTTATACATTTTTGTTGATGTAAATTGAACAAAAATATTTGTTAAATTAACAATACTTCATAAAAGTACATTTCAAAGACAATTACAAAGCCCGCATCTTCTTTGATAAATTATCATCATTTCTCTCTGTGAAACGTTTCTTTGCTTCGGTGTTTGGTGACGACTAATTTATCTAAGTCAAAGATCACAGAAACGTGTCTAATTTTGAGCCAATGGAGCTGGAAATCGATGGATGAAAAATATTTTTTTAATACCTAACTATTTAATGAGGCGCCCAGTATCGATCTTGCTATCTTTGATTATGTATTCTACCATTTTGCTATACACATACTAATTTTTTTATAATAAATTTAATGGAGTGATTTACATTTTTACGTAAGATAAAAATTACTGCAACAGTGCTAATATATTGAACATTACATTTTTACTTTAACATTTTTAATTGTATGCTATTTACTATTTTTATTTTTGAACTTATATATTTTTAATTCCATTGTTCTAACTACTATACCGGAAAAGTACTATCTGCTATGATGTAGTTGTTTCGCACAGCTACGGGCCCGCGGGGCTGCGACAATCGCGGCCCGAGAAATGATTTAATGCGAGGGCCATCTTTCCCGCTTCACGGACACATCTCGCCCGTCACTCCGCGCCACTGGAAACCCTTCGTCCCTGCGCTCGGCGGGCCGACGGGTGGAGGGGGTACCAGTCCGCTGCGGGACTGCGCCCATCCGACAGCGGCAGTATTAGCATTAAATTTTTTCGTAATAACTGGTTGAAAAAACATGCTATGAATATATGATGCTATGTATATATGCTATGCTATGTATATATGTAAAAAGAGTTTGGAAAGGGCGATCGCCCGGCGATAATATTATGCACCTTAAAAATCGTTTAGAAGGTTAAAATGGATTTTTTAAGTTTAAGGTGCAATAATTAATTTCCCGGGCCATCGCCCCTGGTGAAATCTATCAGGCATCGCGAGGTGGATTAAAATCTGTGAAATAAAATACTCGCGATGTTTGAGAGATAAGAAATAAAAATGTGGCAGGAGAAATAGCGGAGAAAAATGAGATGATCAGAGTTTTGGAGTCTGGCCGCCAGGGGGTGGTGGCGCTAGACCGAATCGGGGTGGTGCGAGGACTGGCCGCGCCATCCGATTGTATCCCAGCCATACGGGGGGCCTTATGCTTCCAGAGTTTTTTATGTTAAATAAATACTGGTCCAGCGGCTGCAGAGATCATTTCCATCTCTCGCCGCTGAACTCTTCAAGCAAATTGTGTTTTTATTTATCTCCGCTTTGACCCTGCCACTCTACTGGATTTTCTTGGATTCTCGACTCTTGGCTACGACATTTGGACTGAACCTGGAAATTTCTTGACTTTGGCTGCTACACTGGACGACGATTTTGGACCCCCCTGGACCACTGCACGCCGCTGCAGACATCGACGTTCGAGACCCACGAATCACCCTTATAAATCTACAGCCTTGTTTCCTGTACGGAACAGTAGTAAAATACTAATGTACAGGCAGGGCACCGAATTAAGCGTTTTACTTTGCTGCCAAAATTCCTAGCAACGTTGCTCCATATTTTAACATGAAACAAAAACATAAATAGATCATTTTTAACATTAAATTGTAATATTAATTTTATTTATTTAAATAAATAGTATCCCTGTTGAACTTAAAAACTAATTAATTAATAAAATGCGTAAGATATTGATGAACTACTATTTTTATTATTACAATTTATTGACTTTTTGGCGGCGTAATGTTTAGTAATCCCATTTGTTACCTGTTTATGTTTGGTGCTCTATTAGAGAGTTTTTTATTTAGATATTATTTATGAATATTTAATTTTTTAAAACAGAAAAAAGTGTTCTAAGTAGGGGTGGTATGATACTTGTAACGAGTTTTTTTAAGTCTGTTTTATTTTCTTATTGGAATTATCCTAGATACAGATTTTATTCAAATACATTTTGTTTTAAACACCTTTCTAAAATCTAATTAAATTAATTGTATGCATGTTTAAAGTGCTAAAGTTGAATTGCTTACGCTAAGCTGTCGACTCGAACTAATCTGTAGGTTCTGGATGCAACTGGGAATAGAGGAAAAAGATACTTAAAATGTATTTTACAGTTGTATGACGTATAACAAAGTCTGGAACGGTCCGGGATACCGTTTTCTATTGTATTCCGAATAGTCATTAGTATCTTGAGCACCGACAATACTTGAGAGGAAAAGGAGAATTTCAAAGGAAATTCTAGTGTCATGTTGGTTTGCGAGAGGCACTACTGATCTTTATAAAGCAAGTCGGGCCAGCATAAGTTTAGGTTTATTTTTGGTTAAAGTGAAATAAAACAACGAGAATTTCTTTTATTCGTCGGCTAAGTAATATAATAAGTAAAGAAATTAAAAAAACAATTCTGTTGCGTAGTGGCAATTTTAGAAGATAGTTCTGGGGTGTTGTTAGTAAAATCAATCAATTAGACGGATATGCAGAAAAAATCTATTTATCGTAAAAATATTTGGTTACTACCGGAATTCGAATCTGGACATGCGAGACACGGCATATGCTATATGATGGGAGGAACTACGAGAAAGAAGAGACACACGTTTTGGAATTTAAAATAAAATAAATAACTTCAACTATTGACTGTTCTTCATATTCTTTTTCTCGTTGCTCTTAACAGAGCAATCGTGGGTAGCAGTTATTACAGGCGAGCTGTAGACGTTTATATTTGGCAGCGGATATTTTGTGCTGTTTGTTTAGATTCATAGCATTTCTGGCATAGTTTTGGAACAAAGTATTGATAAGAAATCTTTTATTCAGGGAGCGAAGTTATCCTTGCGTAATAACTCAACAGTAAATTTATATTTTTCTGTTTCTGTATTTTTGTGGCGCACGTTTCAGCAACGACGAAAAAAATTGAAAAAACGAAAAACTTACTAAGTCAATCTTTAGTCGATGTGGCGATTTTTTACTGTCATACCAGCGAGGGTAGGCATGGTGGATAGAACATCATACTCATCTATCTTGGGTCATAATTTTTATGTCTTTCACAATAATTCCAATATATTTACGCTATCCTACAATACATGGTTTATTTGATTCTGGTACGTCTCTGTTTTTTTGGGATTAATACTTAAGTGATATACCGTGAACAAACTAATGCTCACTATCCCGCATCCTCCCTTCCCTCCTCCGTCACTAGTAAGTGGTCAGTCGATAAGCGACCTTGAATAGGAGTGGTTATACGCTGTTATCAACCTCGAAGGATTTCGTGAGTCAATGTGTCGAACTTTTGCAATATAGTGATATAATTATATATAGTCCACCGCATCCGGAGGTGATAAGACACAAAAGAAGCGGAATTCGGTGAGTTTCCTTTTCCTATTCCTGTGTTCCTGGCACCTAATTTTTGATTGCTGTCTTCAACACTCACTTCATATATAGGGTGTCCAGTAGAAAAATTTCAATATTAAATTGTAATTGGTCGTAAACCATCAAGGTGAGGTAAGTGAGAGGAGTATTGTACGACGCGCGTAGTTTTCCGATTTGCCAGTCGCAATGAGTCACTGGTCGGGAGCGCACAGCGCATTCGCGGTTGAGCAATATTTAAAGTGAGGTGATTCATTGGTTCGTGCGCGACGCGCTTTTTGTACTCACTTTAATATTCGACGAGTAAGTGATCGGCTGAGCACGCAACTTATCTGGTGTTGGATTCAAAAGTACAGAAAAGAGGGACAAATGTTAACCAAACTTCCCCGGGACCATCAACGTCAGCAGCGACACCAGAACATGTGGCTCAAGTTCGACGTGAAATTACGCGCAATCCGCGTAAATCGATAAGGAAGATTGCAACCTGTACTGGAAATTAAAAATCAACAGTGCACGTTATTTTGAAAATGAAACTAGTTTCACCAATACAAACTGAAAATCGTGCAGTTTCTCAACGAAAATGACTATTCTTTACGTGAAACCTTATCAAGAACATTGCTGGAACATTTTGGAACAACACAAATGCTTGGAAACAATTGTTTATTGACGAAGAATATTTTCATATCGATGGCTATGTTAATAAACAGAACATGAGATACTGGTGCTCCGACAAATCAAGGAAACGCCACAAAAAATGTTTGTATTGTCCAAAAATGACAGTGTGGTGTGCAATTTCTTCCCGAGGGATAATTGGTCCTTTTTTTTTAACCAGCGAGAGACAATCACCGCTGACGTGCATTGCCGAATGATCGACGAGAGTTTTGGTACCCAAACTGCAGCTGTTTCCCAAGTTTAACAAAAGAACACAATTTCAGCAAGATGGGGCCACTCCACACAGCTAGAATTTCAACGAAGAAGCTAAGGGGAATTTTTCCCAATAAATTAATCAGCAAGTACGGAGACATGTCCTGGACACCTCGGTCATCGGACCGGACCTTACACCATGCGACTTTTTTTGTGGGGATACTTTAAGTCGAGAGTTTACAGCAACACTCATCGAGCAATACAGGCCCTTCAAAAAAATTGAACTAACGCTTTGCTCTCGCGTGTTCGCAAATTTAAGAATCCGATTGTAAAGAGTGTCTTGAGAGAAATTGACGGTATTTAGACAATATTGTTTATAAAATGTAAAATCCGCATCGTCAAACTCCATTTTGTGTAAAAAAAAGATGAGAATAACATTGTAGTTTTTTATTTTATTTAATATTAAACTTAAATATTTTCCGCTGGACACGCTTTATTTTATTAACTTCACTTATACATTATATATTACAAAACTATCTAAGCAATTCTTTCTTAATTCTAGCGACTATGCTACAAACATATATTCGCTCTAAATTTGTTTGTTACTATTATACGCCTGAATGACTGCAATTTTTTTGCCAATTCTAGACTTTATTTTTATTCATTAGTATTGGCCATAGAACTTCATTTTCATAAGCATAATATGCAATATGAAAAAAATTAAATCGATATTATTAATTATCATTAAGAACCTCGTGCGAAGACAAATGCATGATCATTGATATTATTTTTTTAAAATTATCTTCTTACTGGCGACACGCTCATTTTACTAAATTTAACTGACAACTTGCATACAATATCTGGTAGTAAACTTAATATCTTATAGCTTTTAAAATGACTGAATAAACAAAGAGTACTCTTCTTTTTGATTTACCATAATCTTTATCTTTGTTAAATGAGATCCAGCTGACCGGTTATGGTAGATGCAAGCAAAGTAGGAATCGTTATTGTTTGTATGAAATGAATTAAAATAAATATTAACAAAATGTAATCAAATGAGAAATATTAGGAGATAACATAAACATTCCGAATTCGTAAAACACACATTTGGCTCATCTTTTCGATTCAACCGCGACCACTGTTATTGACACATTTCCGCGTCTAAATTCTCATCCATATATTTCCTCATGCTCGTCTTGTCAGTGTAAATTGTGACCTTGTGAACAAATATCAGTCAAGTTGACGTCTTGAAACTTATGACTTTGTGAACAAATACGTCAACAGACGTCAACTTGTCTGATATTTGTTGGATCTTGATATCGCGATATAAATCGCGGTGTCGACATTTCAGCTCCAGTGCATCAGCACTTTATTTTGTGATATTGTTTGTTATTTATGTATCGTTTGTGAACTTGTGGCATCGCCGTATTCAATTGGGATCGGAGATCGGCTCATCCGCGTGCCATTTGTGTGATCTCGGTGGCGACTGCAGGGATTACGGAGGCGTCATATACAAGGTAAAGCGAGTAGTCCTTTTGAATCCCAATTCTTAAGATTACTGGTCCTTCGACTAGAACCCGTATCCTCTCACCGACCTCATCTTGTAACATGATTTCCCTACTTCCCTGCCATACCTTGCGGTGATTCCGATTTAAGACCGGAATTGTTGTATTCCATTCCACGGGACGTGCGGGATTTACAGTTCGAAATCAAATATTATATAAACTTATAAACTTTAAACTATTTTTGTTTAAAAAATATGATATTAAAATTTCTAAATTAATTAATATTTACCGTCACTCCCATAAGTGGAATTATAAAGTCAATGCGAAAAAACAAATATAAATACATAATTCTCGCGAATGAATGAAAACGCTGGAAAAGTATTCCTTATACCTCCGTGAATTTTCATCAAAGGACATTTAAACCGCCGTAAATATCCTTTTTACCGGTGGCTGTGTGAAATACGATGGTTGGACATGTCAAATAATAAAATGAAGCCATTGTTTTTAAATTTTTGAAAATAAAGTGGGCAATATACACAGCACCTACACAGGTAACAAAACAATGAGCTTTTCAACTTAATTAGGCACAGTAGAATTTCTATTATCCGAGGAGATTTAATATTACCCAGATGTAATAAATTATAATACAATATTTTTCTTCTTCCTCACTCATGGTTCCTTGAAGTATTTGAAACATTGTGAGCTCAGTGGTAGAGGATCCTGTAAACTGTTTTATTTGGTCTCTCCCATCTTGCAGAAGATCATCTATTCTGAACAGGATTTGAGCACTTTTCGCGGCGCTCCTACACGATGCTCGCTTGAAAAGTTTGGCGACCACAACCAAATGACAAAAGAACAATAATAATTATTGTAACATGAATAAAAATAAATATTTGTTTACGAGGCTCATCTAACTAAGCACTTCGTTGGAACGCATTTAATGTTGGGATAATCTCACGATAAGACCCAACATTAAACTCAATGAATGATCAGAGTATAATTATTATAAATAAATATGTATGAATAATAGTGTCCTATTATCTGGCGTCACCCTGTTCCAGAGTAATAAAATTAACCGGCAGTGAGGTGAGCCATTCATTCCCATTTGCGCTTCAGTTTTCTTCTTGACAACATCTGAATTTTATTTCTTCTTCTGACTTCGACCTCATCATCAGCACGTATATCTATATATCTTTCTAATTAATACATTTTTAAAGATCTTGGCATGTCACTTGATGAAAAACTATCATTCGTTCCACATATTAATGAAATCACGAATAAAGCTATGAAATGTCCTGGTTTTGTATTTATTAAGAACGGTAAAAGATATCAATTCACTTAAATCGTTTAAAGTTTTATACACGGCTGTGGTTCGTAGCAATTTAGAATACAACTCAACTATTTGGTCTCCATTCTATAAAGTGCGCGAATTAAAATTAGAAAGGGATCAGCGTAAATTTTTAAGGTTTATTAACTTCAAATTGTTTATACCCGTTGAACAATTGCATAATGATTTTCTAATGAGCACTTTTTATTTAACTAAATTGTCGTGTAGAAGAACTTTAAGTGATTTATTATGTTTATATAAAATAGTAATTGGCATACTGGACGCTCCTAATTTAACTGAACTGATTGTATACCACGTTCCTGAGCGTAGTACCAGGTTGTCGGCGCTATTTCATGTAAATGCATCATATATAAATTTTTATAGGAATGCACCCACACAAAGACTTCACAGGCTTGCGAATGGCGTAGATATATTCTGATATTCACAGTTTAAATATAGGACTGATGTTTTTGATGCTGTTCTGAGTCAAAGATACAATTGGTTTTGATACTCAGACATTGTGTCAAACCTACATTTTTATTTATATATATATATATTCCATGCTACTTGTGTAGCTACTCATATTTTTTTTTTTTTTTATACCAAACCAAATTTGTAAAAGCCCACAAGGGCGTCAATAAATAAATAAATAAAATAAAATATATTATTTGTATTTAAAAAAATAAATTATATTACAAAGGTATTTAACTGAAGCTTGTTTTGCTCTTTTTATTTTAATACATTGAACGTAACATTTTTGCTTTTGTTTTTACCTTGTTTTGTATATTATTTAACTATAGCCTGTTTTACTAATTTATTATTATTTTATATTTACATTCATTTCATTGTACTAACTACTATATCGGAAAAGCTCCGATATAGTAGTTAGTACAATGCTCCCTTCTTTATCTCTGATCAAATAAATAACTCTACACCAACCGCGCGTTTAATTTCTCCACAAGAAACTATCCTATAGCATACGAGATGTAAGAATATTATAATTTTTAGAACTAAATAAAAAATATACACACGTACATCCCCACAGGACCAGAATTTGATCTGTCTGTCGGTCTTATGAAGGATCTGTAGGACGAAATACGTGATGTTTATATTCGTAATTCTTGCAGTAAGTTCCAAAGAAGGTCATAATTATCTCATTAAATTGTACACATATTTTTTTAACATTACAAATATAATTATTTATGTTTTTAATAATAATAAAACACTTTATTGATAAATCAACACGTTGCGCATTCGTAAAAAAACATACTTTTAGCGTTTGTAATATCGGCCGTGAATAATTTTATTATCACATATCCGCGTCCAAATTCTTACACTTTTACCCATCCTTATGTGGTCGCCATCAAAATTTCAGTATGAAATGTGACCTTGATGCCACCAGACGTCAACTGAATCAATAGTGTGTTTGATCTCGACATCGCAATATCATTCGAGGTGTGAATTAGTTCAACTTCAGTACATCAGCGCACTGTTTACGTGTAATCAAAGTATTTATTGTTTGTTTATGCCGTGGATGAACAGTGACATCGCCGTCTTCAGTCGGGAGTGGAGATTGATTATCGGCGTGCCATCATTGTGTGATTTTGGCGGCGACCACAGTGATTGTGGGGGCGTCATACTCAAGTTAAGGCGAGCAGTCCTTCTAAATCTCTTTTTTTTTTTTGTTTTTTTTTTTTTTTAGGAGAACACATTCTTATTGTGAAGTTGTAATTATTCAGAACATAGGTCTGTGATATGTCCTAACCGGGGGAGGTGCTTTATCCAACTAAGAGATAACTAGGGAAGAGATCCAGGTTCGAATCCCGGTAGCGCAACAACAATATTTTTCGATAAAATTGATTTTATATGTATATCTTTATAATTAATATATTTAATTCATATTTAAAATAATGGTTTATTTTCGAAAGATGAGACGAATCCAAAATAGTTATTGCAATTTAGATATCTTACGTGCTCCTTAATTCTAATATCAACATTATTGCAAGTTTTTCCTATATATGTAAATAATTACAATCATTGAAATGGTTTGAACAAGGCGAAAAAATGGTTTAAAACGAACCTCCTATCACTTAACACAAAAAAATTAAAATATGTATGTTTTTGTATTAACGCAAGAACATCGTCATATTAAAATCCTACACTTATCGTATATAATTATAAAACAAACAAGAACACGGCTTCCTCATACCAATATGAAAAATTGAGACGAGTTAAAATTATTCGACATCTGGGAGTACTGATCGATGATCATCATATATCGAACCGAGCTAAACGCGTATGAAAACTAATTTACTTTTTAAAAGGAATACGATATATAATTGACTACAAATTCTTAAGATCGGTGTAACTCTGTAACGCCTTAATTAATTATGCTATTTAAGTTTGGGGTTGAGCAGTAAAAACAATATTAGAGTCGGCTAAAAGAGCACAAAAGACAATTCTTAGGGTAATAAACGGTCGTCTTTTTAAATATCCCTCAGATCTAATATTTAAAGAGTACCTAGATATAAGACAAATTTATACGTTGAGACTCGTCCAATATTTCCATGGTAACAACAACTCACCCCAAGCAATAAATCATGGCACTACACAAAACAAACACGAACATCCACCCGCCAGTTCCGAGAGCAACAACGACATTTTATCAAAGATTCTACATGTTCTCTACTGAAACTCTATACAAACCCAGCACCAACTGGAAATCGTTCATCAAAGATTCTACATGTACTTAGCTCCAAAACTGTACAACACACTCTGCACCAAATGGAAATCGTTAACGTCTAATAAAATTACACAAATATGGACCCAAATAATCCTATTGGGTAGAATCAATCAGTAGCATGGCTATCCAACATTCTAACATAATTATTATACAATGCCTACACTAGTTCTACAACACTCTCTCTACATTTTTTTCTTATATATATGCTATATATATCAGAGGTGGAGTCTATTTTATCCCACACAATAAACTACGAGTATAATTGTATCCTATCTTTGTCATGTTATATTATTATATGTTCATCTCTGTTACAACAAGAACATGTATGTCAATAAAGTCTAATAAATAAATTTGTAAGTCCCCTAAACCTCGATATATGAGATATGTATGAGCTATATGATATATATGATGAGAAAATGGGCTAATAATATGCGGTATCTCTAAGTTATTTGTCTTTATATACATATACGTTTATTATATAATGAAATCTACATTATTTGCATAACAAAACAAGCACTTTTCTTATATTTAATGTCGCGATGTGCACATGCTTTATTTGTGTACCTACATAAAACAAGGGCACTACAATATTTTGTACCGAATTAATGATATTCGTTTTGAACGTTGTACAAGAGCTATTTACTCCGTTTTAATTAAGCTAGTAAATCCTTGCGCTGGTAAAGAAAACACAATGTTTGACGGTAAATTAAGTCAATGAATCAGTCTGGTGAAGTCCTCGCCGTGGAGGTGTTAAGTTATTGCTTTCATAAAGCATTCTGTCGAAATAGGTTACGGGCAGAGTGTTATGAGGTGTTAAACTGTTGCACTCAAGCGGGGTTCAGAACTAAATAAGTTATTGGTTCAGTTAAGACGTTAGTTCAAGCAGAGTTAATCGATTTTGTTTCAGTGTCCTTTTGGCTAAATACGAAAGTATCTGCTTACAAACAAAGAAACTATAACACATTAAATATGTTTTTATAAATTTTATTTATTTAGAAATGACACATTACTCTAACATAATGCGTACTGTATATTCATTAATCAATTATGTATTGCAAAATCTATTATTTTTGGATGTGGTGTCATTTGCCAGTAAAAAAACGTACCGAAAATGTCGAACGTGTTTTTAATATCTCTTGGTTAAGATTATTTAAATGTTTTGTCTTTTATATATTTAATAACAATACGTGAATATATATTAAATTTAAAATGAATTGCAATGTACATTGTCTTTATTACGAGTAAGAAAAAAAACATATTTTAGCAAAATTGTACAGATATCTGTCATATTTTCTTATCTATGCTATCTATCATAAGAACGATTTCATACTTATCACAGAATGAAGCATTTTCTTAGTAGCAATGTCAAGACAACGATTTTTGGTCATGTTTGCGACCTAACATTTGTCAAAATCTGCTGAGAAAAGCATTCATCCAATTCTATCTTTACTTAAATGCACATTATACTGATAAACTATCATTTTTGTGTTAATATATCCGCAAACAATGATGGAATAATTTTAATTAGTTCGAGATTATATTTACATGTAGTTTATTTTGGGGAAAGCTCTATGACTGAAATATAGATTATATTGAGACCCTGATCATGTAGTGGTCTTCAATGGCCGCGTAGCGGCCACTACTGACCAAAATAACCACTCGCAAGGCTTAACAGCAAGCAATCGGCGATAACCGATGAGACGGAGATCGCGCAGCAACCAGAATAGCCGCCTGCAGGGCCTAGCAGCAAAAATCGGCGATAACCGATGAGACCCAGATCGGGCAGCGATCACCAATGCCATGGTAATTAAACAATTATTTCATTAAAATATGCGTGCATATAGCCTACGCTCACAGGCCATTTTTAAGTACGTGGGGAGGCTTTCATTCAGCAATGAATAAATAATGAATTATAATGATTTATTTATTAATTTAATATATTAATTATTACACATTCGTGTCATTTATTCCCTGTGATCTAGTGAGGTTCACTAGATCAAATGGGGAGTGTTTTTATATAATTTGTAACAAGTTACTTACAATAGCTCAATGTACAAAATCACAGATACGTGGTAGTAAACACGGTATATTGATTCATCTTCGTTGGTCCTTCGTGACTAAAGATCGTGATATCCAAGAACTCCTGCCCTTTTGACAATGCTCCTTTTCTTTTCTCGGTATCCTGTAGATCTTAAGGCTGTTATGAGCTTTGACGTGGCCTACCACAACAAGCTTCTCTAAGCTATGTTACCTTCTTGCGAGATCCCCAAAAAATTCAAGGATTCGTCTCAGGCAAATAGTTGAGAGTCTGCATACAGATACTTAGCTTCTGCATATTGGAATATTGAACTGCCTTACGAATTATTTAATTATATATATTTAAATCCAGTGCAAAAGTAAAACAAATGGAATAAATATATAGATAAATTATAATGATAAAAAATCATTCAGCAGAGGTTATAAAATGCAATAAAAGTTACGTACCTGACTACTTAAATATAAATAAAAATTATACGCTGTAAATAAAGGAAAATAGTTAAAAAACATTAAAAAATATTTATTTCTTTCTTCTTTTCCCACACAGCATTCTTACAGATAAATGATGTAGGTCACATCTTGATTCAAGATAGCGTTCTTGTGGCGAATAAAAAAATACAACAGAAATTGTATCCCACACAGATCTAAGCATCCTTATGTACGGGAAGGCATCTACATTATGTATTATGTATGTAAATGTATGAAGCGATACGACTCTCGGGACTTAGAGAATTTGCTCTGAAGCATAAAGCCTAGATTTCACCAGACCCTACTTAGCGAAGGGAGGGTTTTGGGACGACCCCCATTACTAGTTAGTGTATTGAGACGAAAAATTGTTTCTGTATAATCGAATTCGGCTGAAGACATTTCAAAAACCCAAAATGTATTCAAATGCCTGTTCTATTTCTCAAATCTTATTGCGTGAGGAAAATTGTTAATCATTTTTTGAATGGGGTTTCATTTGAATAGGGTTGTATATTCTAATATTTATAGGTGTTAATAGACATATTAAATATGTTGTTAAGAATTTTATAATTTAATAGATTTGTGATAATTTTTAAATAATCTATTATCATATTTTTAAAATTGGCAAAATTAACTTTGTGTTTAAAATCCCAAGACCCATTCTAAAATTTTTTCCTAAAAATTATTCTAGTAATTTTGTATTATAAAGTGTCAATTTGAGGTACTAAATTTATTTTTAAAATAATGATTGTTTTTTTTAAATAGTTTTTGTTAAAGAAACAATAACATGTTTTTGATAGAAAATGATATTTTTCAAAACCAATAAGTGGTTAATAAAACAAAGTTAACAAATAAAAATATAATCTATTGTCAAATAAATATCATGGAGATGGAGTAATTTTTATTATATTTAATGGAAAATATATGGGGTAAATATAGGGCTCTCTATGAGATATCTGATATTTATTTAATAACAGTACATTTGTAGGTTAATTAGGTTTATTAATTTTGTGTTTTGCTAAAATCTATTATTATTTCAGTTTAACTAACTAAAGGGTAGGCGGAGAGGATATGACGTCACTCTTATATCCTGGCATATGGCCCTTGCCATGTCCACATTCAAATATCTTCTCATGTACGATTGGAGGTGACATGGTGACAACACATTATCAAAACACCACTGTATAACGCAGCCTACGCCACCGACCGGCCGGCAGTGCGCCCTGTTCAGTTATTCCCGGACTTGTTGATATCGTTATATTTCGAATTCTTTATTTGCATATCACTGCATTCTCCCGCGTAATAGTATTAATTATTGTAAAACGTAATAAAATAAACGTAAGTACCGATCGTTTCATTGAATACCTTTCTATGCAAGTAAACCAAGATGAATATTTGATCCCTCCAATCTCATCCATCCAAACACACATACAGACATATATCAATAAATTTCATAATTTAAAAATCACTTAAATTAAATTTTCTACTTAAACTTTAATATCAAATAATATGTTAAGGCACGTCGTAAATATTATACACCCTGTATATTTTTAATTTTTGATTGATAATTTAAAAATATTTTGAATGGTTTTTTGAATATTTTTTTCAAAATCTATTAGCCGATGGTTCACAAATAATAATATGATTTCATTTCATTCAAAACAGCACGATAAAAACTGGCTACTTTAACATAGACATCAGTCTAGCAAAGTAGCCTGGACATCGCCGTTTGTATCAGAGGTGGAGCCTTTCCATCCCACACAATATACTACGAGTATTTAATTGCAATATAATTGTATCCTATGTTTATCATGTTACATTAGAATATATTCACCTCTGTTACAACAAAAATATGTATGTCAATAAAGTCTAAATAAATAAATAAATAATTGTTGATATTTTTGTTAATTATGCATGTTTTGATATCCACATTAGATAATTTACCAAAATCCCTTCTGCATAACCATCTTACTCTTATTTTAATTAAATAAAAATCGCACTATTAATTTTTACTGAGATCTAATTAATTGACTAAAATTAAAACATCAGTATTGCCCCTAATTGATTCACTTTAGATAGGGAATTAATTCACATTATATTAAAAAATCTCTTCTGGTACTGGCCGCAAGAATCGAGTAGATTATGTCTGTTTATTTTTACTATCACATTTTTAAAATAAGAGGGTGGATTATGCTCGTTAATTAACTTATTAACTAAGATACAAAATTTATGGCGTTAATTTTTCAAAAAAATTTAGTCGACTTCTGAACTATGTTAATATTATTAAAATTATCTTTCTGTGATATTTTTATACAATGATTTTTCCAGTTGTCGTAGCAATGTCATCAAACTGCTTGTTGTGACGTCACCATGATCTTTTACACATGAACATTATTTATAGTTTGTGGCATTTGACGAAATAAACGTTATAGAAATAACTATGCTTGAAAAATCTCTGAGACATCGAGTCCTATCGATCAAATTTTCCAGAGAACCAATGTAACAGATGCTGCATAATAAATCTGTAAGCTCAAGTGGCAATGCGCTGAATATATTTGTTGAATATACGACGGACGGTGGAGAAGGACGATTCTAGAATGAACACCATGCACTAGTAAAATAAGCGTTGGCCGTTATTGAGCTTGATAGAGTGCCGACATCGGAAGAATGGCGGGCGACGGTATTGAAGCTGAAGACAGATGTCTATATTCAGCAGAGAAGAGACACAGGCCGATGATAATGATGGAATAGGAATATAAACGAATTCTAATTAAGGTATTCCAGATGTTTAAAAAAACTTTTTTTTTTACTGTTTCTGATGTAAGTTTGTAGAACTCCATAATCATACTGGTATGTGAAAATAAAACAATTGTTTTTTTTACTTGTAAGGGCATTATTAATCTAACAATTTAACTCAACAACTTGTATTTATAACAATTATTTTTACATGAGATAAAAAGAACAACATTATTCATTAGAATTCAGAGGATTTCCATTAATTTTTTAATGCATTTAAATAACCATTGTGTTTCAACACGTAAATGTCGTAGGTAATATGGAGAAAAGAAAAACTATATAATTTTACAATACCAAAAATAAATAATATCACATTTACTAAATACAAGAATGTTGTTGCTTTCGCGCATTTTGATTCCTTCGATTGCCACCCCTTGAGTTTTTTTGTTATGATATGTCTGTCACCGCTTTTTCGATTCCTGCGAAACGCATCTTTAATAGGCAGCGCTTCGGGTCTAGATCGGTCGAGAGAATCTGCAGAGATCGGTCCATGAGCATATAATAAAGCATCGTAGATCAACCCATCATCAGCGGAGGACCACAGCAACCATCAGTCCAGGTTAGTGGGGATCTTTCTCGCTGTATATATATTACATAATCATATTATCAACATAAAGCCTGGGGACAAGAATAAGCTATCGAAGGAATTCACAAACAGTTGTGAAATCAAAAATAATAAATCATGATTACTGTTTTTTTCTATCACTGACTCCAAGAACATTGCCTCATTAGTCTATAGATTACTCGCGAAAGCTTAATAGTATTTCGAAACTCGATTTTTTTACGCGACACCAATTTCAACAGTTTTTTTTCCATAAAATTGACCGCAGTTTGGAGGAAATTCGCGAGAAGGTTGATCATTGCTCATTTCCTTTTATGCGGCTGTAAAGTTTTATTTACGTGCGTATTGAATACAATTTGAATAAAAATGGTAATCACTTTTGGGTTCAACGAATCCATTTCACTCCAACTAAAACCATAACTAAGTAATTTACATAATATTATTCCAAATCTTTTAAATGTTGAGTTCTTCATTCATGTTCAAAAGACCTTAAATGTGATTAAATAAAGTACTTTTTTTTTACATAAAATTAAAAAATATATAACATAATTTTGGTTTCTAGAAATGAAACTCAATTTTTTATTATTTTTATAACCATGATATGTCATTCATTTATATTGAACGTATAAAAAAAAACCCTTTAAGCTACTTTGGCGATTTGTGGTGATATGTTGTGTGAGATGAAATTAGAATGATCGGACATTAATTAGGTGCTGCCTTAAAGTAAGCTTACCATTCGTGTTCGTATATATTCGTATTTGCCATGGTTTGCTGTGAGAAAGAAGTATATATTAATGACAGTGGTGGAGAAATTTAATTGAAACGCTTTACTTACATGATGATACTGAAATTATTGCAAAATACTGCAGTTTATATTGTTTTCTACACTACGCGTGTACGATGCTGTTAGCTTAATGCGCGGAAGCGAAGAGAAGGCATGAAACACGCGTGGCATTCAGCAGTGAATCGGTAGAGGAAATTAGCCTAAATGTTGGCTTCCTGGGTGTGTTTAGAACTGTTTTCCGATTACCATAGTTTTAATGGGTTTCGCACCTATACATTTACTAATATAACGAAACGAACATCAAGTAATCAGAATCATAAAACAAATTCGTTGCCTTACAGATCAAATTAAGCGGGATATTTATTTATTTAATTAACTACATGGACATACACTACTTGTAGTCTAATGATACAATATTAGTTTAATATTTCGATCTCAAAAATAAATTCTAAGTAAAATACTCTTGATCAAAGATGTTTGTACTGAACTAACTAATTACAGAAGCTTACTTTGTACATACTTTTAATTAACGATCGGAAATTTTTAGTATACATCAATTAAAATTAATTATTTTTCTCTATCATAAATATATATTACGAACTTAATTGTCCCTAAATTAATTGAAAATATAATATTATATATCATCTTCAGGTCTATTTTTTTATATACAGGGTGAATATTATGTTCCAGTCCGATTTTGATTGACCGCCATATTAGATTAACAAATATTCGTCAGTTTGCAGTTAGTAATCGTAGAGAATAGTTGATTACAATTTATTGTTTAGCATCTAATGTCATGTCTCAATAACGTGTTAAAGTCATTAAAGCATTTTATCTAAATAATAATGATAATGTTGTAACCATTAATGGTGATCGCTATTGTCATATGTTGAAAAACTTATTGGTGACCGAATTGGATTGATTAAACCTGCAACACATTTGGTTTCAAAAGGATGATGCTACCTTGTACACAGCCCGAGCTACGCTTGAAATTTTGCGAGAAATTTTTTCCAGCCGCATAATGTTAAAAAGTGACGATATCGACTGGCCTCCTCGATCATCGGATTTGACGGCTCCCAACTATTTTATGTAGGGGAACTTGAAAGGAAAGATCTACGCCAATAGCCAATAAGCAAATAATAATTCTAATACCACAGGATAATATTCTAAATTAAATTGCTGAAATAACACGCAAAGTGTGCGAGAATATTATGAAACATACGGTTAAAAGAGCACGCATTTGTGCCGCTGCCAGAGGTAACAACTTGGCCGATATTATATTACAATATTCAATAAATAAAATAATCGATAAATAAAATAAAATCCAAATTCCGTATGCGTTAGTAATATCGGGCGCGAAAAATATTGTTGTCACATTTCTTAGCCATGACCTGTCCTAATGCTTGCCCTCCAGTGTAAATTGTGGGTCAGCAGATGTCAAATTTATCAATATTTGTTTTGTTTGATCTCGACAAGGCGATATCATTCGCGTTGTGGACCAGTTACCTCCAGTGTACCAGCACTGTTTGTGTGATTTCGGCGGCGACGGCGGCAAGGATTGCGGAGGTGTTATATTTAAGGTAAGGTGGTTCTGTATCCCAGCTCCCCGAGATCGCTAATTCTTAGACTTAATTCCTTCCCCCTCACTGACCGCTCCCTGTATATCATCTCGTGATTCCTCCCCCACCTTACGGTGATTCCGACTTACAAATAGAATTATCGTAATCCATTGACCATGACCAGATTGCACACATATATATTATTTTTTAATACTAAGATTTTAAATATAAAAGTTAGATTATACGTACGCTGGTTACGGTCGTAGATGGTCGTAATTTATATATTTTGAATTATTTATCATGTGGTTAATTTTGAAAATGGCGAAATAATTGTTTGTTGGTACTATTTAAAATTTTCTCGACCACAATAATGTTATATACATTTATCAGATACCTCGGTTTGTAGTGAACGTTTTTTACGTCTCTTCAGCTAATACTTTTAAGAAAAAACCTTGAATGAGGTTGTGATATCTATAATGATATTATAAGGATTATATGGGAATGGCAATCCACTTCCAAGTAGGTTTACTATTCTAAGTTCGTTCAGGTATCACTATATCTATCTGAGTGGGTTGTTTAGAATGATGGCAGACAGTATTCTCAGAACAAGTATGTCAATAAAACAAGAAATGAATAGTCACGATTTACATTGAATTTGGGAATTTGTGAATAGTTAAAGCAGCTGGTGTTCTCAACAGCTCTGTACTTGTATTGTAACTTCGCACTAAAAAAAGACTCCGTAATGTGCAGGAAAATAATTCTTTCATATTTTAGGCATTTTCATAAATAATATGCGATGCTAAGTCATGCACACGTCGACTGAAAGAGACACGCTGAATTTGTTTATGTTATATTGCAATGATTGGTTGTAATCTACTGTTAGAATTTCCAGGCGGAAACGGAGTTGCTAAATGCTGCGATGAGGAGGGAACCGGAGAAAGAGTGAAGAGCTTGAGGAGTTCGCAGTTGCCGTCGGATGCTTGACGGTGCATGTGGATAGTACTGTATGGTGGTGTGTGTCTCGTATATGCTATACTTTGCTGTGTATTAAATAATTACTGAAAATTGTATTACTGATATCCGTTTAGGTTGAATAATTATCTAACATTCGTGCAAGAGATATTAGTCACATCGGGCCGGTTGTGTGATCAGTAGTAAATTTTTACCATGGTAAGTTTATACTATAGTAATTTTTACCATCGCCCGTTATGAAAAAACGTTTTCCGGTTGTTCGTACATAAAATTTACTATATACAATAAGTAATAAATATATAAATCTCGCATCACAGCGTGGCAAGATAAATAATCATGAAATATGTTTAATTCGTCTTTGCGTTCGAAAACTATTACTTCGCCGGAGAAATTTTTTCGTATTACGTGCTAATGTATATTAAACGAGCTCATCGGACAAACTTTCATCACTAAAATAGCGGGATATTGAATATTTAATTGTCTTATATTGCAACTGTACTATATGCAAGATAACTTTTGAAATAGCTGTGAAGACTTCGTTATATTTAATTAAAGATTTTCGTTTTTTACCATCTGATTTTCGAGAGTAAAATTAGTTAACCATTGTTTTTTTTTTAACCAATGATCAAACAACCCATTTTATAAAAAAATATTACTACTGATCACACAACTGGTACATACAGATCGTCAGATTGTGCGTCACTAGGATGTGGAATGATTTGCCAGATTTTGTTGTGTTCCTTATTTTTTATAATCCGGGTACGTTCGTATCTCCGGCTCCACGGGTGACTTGGATCACATCCTGGGCGGGTCTTCTGGAATAAAAAAAATATATGTATAAAAATAAACCACATTTTTACACACTTCCACACGATAAATAAACGAGATGGTTTGGAACGAATATTAAGGAAAAAAATAAGAAAACATTCAAAGTTTTTGGGCAATTGCCAGAATTCGATCCTATGCTAATTTGCCTAAAATATTTCAAACAAATTTATGAATATAAAATATTTGAATACTTCAAGAATACCTTCAAAGTTGAGTGTTATGTTTCGGACGTTTCCTGATTTATGGTGGAAGAACTTTGATTTGAAAACATTTTGGTTGGCTCGGGTGAAATGAGGTATTCGTAAATATACATTTGTGTTATAAAATATCGGTCCTAATACTACGTGATAATTATTAACGTGAAGGATGTCATTGTCACTAAGTACTAAAAACGTAAACGTCTTTACGTTTTGAAATATATGAATCCACGAGACAAAAAACGATTTAGATAGTTTTGACACAGAGTACACAATTTTTTTCTTGAAATAATGTTTGTGTTCTTGGTTAAATATATTTATTAGACTTTATTGACATACATATTTTTGTTGTAACAGAGGTGAACATATTATAATATAACATGATAAACATAAGATACAACTATATTGCAATTAAGTATATACTCGTAGTTTATTTAGTCCACCTCTGATATATGCAGCATTATCCTGGCTACTTTGCTAGACTGCCGTTTGTGTTGAAGTAGCCAATGTTTGGAATTATTTCCATATTCTTATGTATTTCTTTGTTTATATGTATTATGCTTTTATGTATTTTCCTTTGCAACATATTCATTCGCACGAGTATACTGTAACTTTTTCTTTTTAGGAATATATTTTAGATATCATTGTCAATGCACAATTCGTACGTACTAGGATTTATACAAAAACAGACTATTAAACAAAACGATTTTCGAATTCCAATATTTCCTAAAACTCAATTTAACCTTGTTTTCAAAGTTCCACAAAACACTTAAATTGGGATTTTTTTTTTAAACTGTAACACTTACAAAAAATGACTTAATTTTTATTCGGCGTTACTCTCAAAGAAATATGTTTTTAGGAAACACAAAACTTCCACTGATCGATCACTTTGTGACAAGCTAATTTTGGAAACGAAATACTCTTTCGTCGGATAATGAAGTAGGGTGTATAGTTTTAAAGTCATTGTTGGAGGTTGTAAAAACGGAATATATGAAGGGTGGAAGGAATTTAGGAGAGGGAAAGGAATTAGAAGCAAGGAGGGGCTGAAGGACCACTCAAAACTAGAAAACACGACCCACCTGTGAAATTCTTCTTTTAGTATCTGGATTTTCTATAACTGAATCTACAAGTCTTCTGGTTCCAAAATAGGTACTCCGTTGTTCTGCACGAAGTAGATGTACAGGATTTAGTACGCACAGTAGCGAGAAAACCGGACAAACATAGTACACTCACCATCAATTTATCATTCTTATACGTGAGAGAGATTTATTCATGCAATTTTAACAGCCTACCGTACCACTGGTAAACGATATCTGTCAGTTCAACATTTTAACTCCAACTGGCCCAAAATATTATAAAGAACACCACAAAAAAATATCGTGTTCTGGGTATAGAAGAAGGGAGTAGTCGATAGGTAATAGACAGGAACCATTCTATATGCGCGCATACGGCGAACGGCTATCGTTGGATAGTCGTAAAGATCGAACATATATAGTCCTATGGAAAATATCAGAGATTTCACCAAATTACTCCATATATTCTCCCTTGTTCTCTTGCTCTGTCATCAAGTTGCCCTGGTAATGTTGATGTATTGTATAATATAAATAAATAAATACTTTATCTAGTATGAAGAACTAGGCTGACATATTTCAGAAATGTTTCCACTCATCGAATTTTATCATTCACGCTACGAAGATTTTCACGCTTGTAGGAGCTATCTTGCCTACATGTCCTACATGCGACAAAACTACCCCGGAGAGTATTTCAAAGGTCAGTTCTGAGGTCCACGAGGCAACCCCAGGGGTGTTCAACTGGCTGAAAAATCTATTTGTACCATTATGTCCATTCTTATCTCCATACTACTGTCGCCATCGAAAAAAGTAACTTTTGAATATAGCTTAGATGGTACATTTATTGAAATCTCGAAATTGTAAAAGGTTGAAATTCAATTTGATTCTCCCCTTAATTTTAGGGTGGGTATTTTAGATCAGGGACGTAGCTTCATAATTATTTTATACAATATATATTTCCGACATTTCAAAAATCCTTTGAATGGAAGGCGTTAAGACAAGGAACCAATCTGCTGAAATATATTTTGTAGTTAATGAAATTACATGCTTCGAGAAATGGTTAACCTTATTATGAACAAAATACTCATTCAAAAACTGACTCATTTCATGGATCGACTATGTATCTAGAATTAATTATAAGATAGTACAAATATCTGTTCTAAACATTGACGGTAATTAGGTATATGTGATCAGTCTTTGAATAATTGAGTTAATAATTATAATAAATAAAATATGTTGTTAATTGTTACACATAAAAGTATGCAGTTATCGCATTAAAAACGTAACTATGTATCCATAACAACGTTATTATATATTATACTCCCTCCAGTGAACCTCCAACAAAATCATTATATATAACGATCTATTTTTAATGTAGTTTTATGACATATTACGGGCAATATAAGTGTATCGTTTTTATTTATTTCTTACGTAAACAATTGTTAAAGTATATATTTATTGTTATTGTGTTTATTTTTCTAGAAGTTCATATTTATTTATAATTAAATTTAAAAAACCATATTATAATAAATATTATTATTGAGTTCTGCTAGTTTGCATTATTTAGATATTACAGCTATTTCGGCGACTAGGGCCATTTTCAAACAGTGAATAAACCACGTACAACCGACTTACTTAAATGATTTTAGTTATCCCTTCCTCTATGGATAATTAAGTGGTTTCGGTGGAACCGATGTATAATAATATTCTTATTCTCAGAAGCACAAACTACACTTATTAAAAATTCCCTGTTTATGTGTGTAATATTTATATTTGCTAATGGTTTTATTGTTGTAAAATTTTTTAAATTAATGTTATATTTGGGTCAATCATTATTTTGTTAATTTATAATTGTTCAAGCAAATTTAATCTATAACCTTCGGTTTCTATATACAAAAGTGTTGGCTCGTTATTATCAAGCGAAACATGGTTTCCTTTCAATAAATGGGCTGCAAATTTGGAATCTACATTTTTATTTTTATAGCAACGCGTATGTTCAGTGAATCTAGTTGAAAAAGTCCATGCAGTACTTACAGTCGCTTATGTTAATTTATACATGCCGATTTTTTCGCAAAAAAATAAAATACCTTAACTAAAAAATAGAATCATTAAATTTGTATTAAAATATCACAGAACTATGTTCTGAAAAATAATGTGTTCTCTTTAAAAAAATATATATATGTTGATTATTAAATCTCTGGGATCTCCTAGCGATTATTTCAGAATGTAGGTATTCGCAATAAAAAGGTGATAGCTTTCAAATAAATGGAACGTAAGATGTATCAGTTTGAAATAACTGCAACATATAAGTTCGAAAATTTGTCGACTATTTACAAAGTTAACGTTGAGTAATTGAATATTGCACTTCCTCGGATAGGAAAAGATCCTGGTTTAAATCCCGGTGGCTGCCAAAATATTTCTTCGATAAATTGAGTTTATCTGTATGTATATATTTTTAATTGATGCTTTTAATTTGTATTAAATTTATTAAAAGTGATATTAACGTGTGCAGATTTCAATTTCTTTTTATGATCAAACATCTTAAATAAAACAACTTCAGCAGTGGCGTAGCTACCAACTCAACCGATATAACGTAATGCGGCCCACGTTAGATATGGGTCCAAAAAGTACACGCCATACAAAACATTTGATATCGATACTTTTCGCGGTGCTAATAAAACTAATATTTTTAAAGTCTACCACAGTAAGAATTTTAAATTTATTTTTATTAAGGTTAAAACAAGTGTTTTATAGATACGGTGTCTTTGTGTATACAGTTAGAGCAAGTTGATTTTGAGTGAAACAGTATTTATATAGTTAGTATTTATTTACAGATTGAATTTACAATTGTTTGTTATATTATAAAAAGTATAAGATAAACGTATCCGTAAAGTATCCATAAAACTGGCCAGGAGAAGTATGGTCAGTTCTAGTTTTACTTTGACTGGTTGCGGCGCGACGTATTGTTGTCTGGTTTGGTGGGTTGGTACCAGTCGGATTGTACGACTGTCAAGTGATTTTTTACGCAGCTTTGTGAGGCGTGAGTAGAGCCATCACATAGAGATGTATAAGTACAGTACCTACTTTGTAGTGTATATGTACGTATGTAGTGTCCCGCAAATATGTTGAGATTTGTTTGTTTTTTTTCAGTTGCATATAAATACATATTTGTTTTTTCTTCATGGGAGTGTGAAAATTACTGAAGACAAGATATCAGTGACCATTTCGCATTAGGGTTCAATACATTTTCACCATTTTGCATTTGGGCCCAATTTGTTTTTAGTTACGCCACTGCCTTTAAGTAACCACATAAGTATTTGCGAGTAAACAAAGAAAAATAGTGTCCGATTTAATTTAAGAGCAATAAATTTATATCCGTAAATTTTGTCATCAAAATCTGCCCCTAAAACATTTCTCCGTGTGAAGTAAAAGACGCTGTACGTAGTTAGATCTGTAGATGAGATTCTAGGACTCCCAGAGGATTAAGAAGCCTATATACATTTCCCAGGACATACCAAGTTACGGAGATTACGGGAAAGGATGTAACATGAAGCCTTAGAGCAATTTCTACACGAAAACTCAAATCACGTCTTTCATCTCGTCTCCAGAATTCAAGTATTAACTTATTTTACGGTGAAGTAACGTTTTTCAAAGCAAATTCATTTGAATATAGAATTGAGAACACTTTTTGGAAATGAGTAAAAATAAACAGTAACCAAGATTTTTCGGCTCTTCTGCCATGTCTCGACTTAGGTAATGTATCAGTTCTGATTACGATCATTACGAGAATATTTATATAATAATTATACATCCCTTAAATCTGGTTACCACTTACAACCCGGTGGGTTAAAACAAATCACTCACTGATAATTTTAACTACCTTAGACGGCTAAGGAGATAATCATAATTTATATTCTTAGAGCGTATATTTAATTTAAAATTAATGAATATTTAAAAAATTCTCAGGATTCTTTCAACCGCCGTCGAGTGACAATGTAGTGAGGCGACCATGTGACCGAATTATGTTCTACTCGAGGTCTGCCTAGAGAAATATGAAGGACTTTATAAGTGTGCAGGTCTGAAAAGTTTATTCATTCAATCTTATGTATGTATGCAAATCAAAGAGAATCATATTGTAAATAGATTTTGATTGAAATACTACCTATCGAAGAAGATCTCATGATGTAACTATAGTACCTTCTATTGCCGGTAGAGAACTTTAACCGATGCTATGATGCCTTATATTATATCCAAATTTTACTTACATACGTTTGCTAAGTGAGACATTTACTTTTTCCGTTTGATGCGACAATCTTTTAAATTAATTTGTTTAAAAAAAAAACTTTGAGTAGAACCAGATGATGTTTCAGTGATGGCTACATTTTTTTGATGGATATTTTTCTGTACATATTTATAAAAACTATGTTCTGGAAAAGAGTTAATTCTATATATAATGTGAAATTATTAAATTAATAAGTATTAAGGAGAACACATTCTTATTGTGAAGTTGTAATTATTCAGATGTTTTTTTAAATACAAATTAAATGTATTAATTTGAAAGATGTACATATAAAATTAATTTTATCGATGTTGTTGTTGTTAACGGAATTTGAATCTAGATTTCTTCCTATCCAGGGAAATTGTATTAACCGATTATGCTACACCAACACAGTGCATTGACGACTATATACTGTGCTTAACTATTTAGTACATACTATAAAAAGATTATTTATTTATGAGATACATAATTTTAATAAAAATAATAATGTGTTTCTTTCAGCGTTATCAGGTTTTTTTTAACCCAATTCGCCTTAAAGATAATACATATTATGTTGTACATTAAAGTTACGAAATAAATATTATGCAATGAAAAAGAAAAAGGAAACCAAGTAAAATATTAATAATAAAAAAATAAAATAATAATTAAAAAGTAAAAAGTTCACACATATATATATATATGCACAAAATATAAATATTACATATAAAACTACTTCAGTTGTTGTATATGTAGCTATTCTGTAGGCGTTGCCATTCTCTGGTCAGGGAACCAGCTTTCCATGAGAGCGCCGCTTGCACCAGAGAGTTGGTGCTGAGCTGCAGCCGCAGCTTTACGCCCGCAACTCGATATCTCTGAAGCGGAACAAATCCATGTATTCGGCTTTCGGTAAACATTGTAGATGCGCTGCAATAACGCGCCAATCCGAACAGTATTCTGTATGAGTTGTTGTACTGAATTCGGAGACTGTTATACGTCACTTGATTGTATTTCGACCATAATAATAAATAAAACATATTTATTAAATAATTTATAATTATTAAAGAATAACTACAATATGTTTTTGATAAATATTATAAAAACTTAATTAATAAAAAACAAATTATTTATGAAGTCGTTGACCGTAACTTCTGCCTATCGTACTAAACTGAATGCAAGTGACAATTTGTGTGTAAATGATACTTAAATTACGGAACTCATTATTTAATTCAAAAGCATTGATTCTGTATTAATTTAACTAATTCCGTAGGTGATCTTCGCCGTGAGCGCGGTTTGGCTATGGGCGATAAGCTTAGTATTTTTCTTCATTATCGGTGTTTTCCGTATTGACGAGCGCAGAATAAAATAAAATCTCATTTCATTGTTCCCACCGGACCCTCGGGGCTGAATCAATGGAGCGAAAACCGCCCCTAAACCATTGTAATGTATTGGGGGGTAGTATGATCGGGTTGAAGTACCACGTATTGACTGCATTAGTGTGATGAAATTCCGCGACGAGCTTTTAGCTTTTTTTGGGGATGGCAACAGAAAAAAAATCTAAATGTAACTTTTGAAGGTCGTAGAGTTCAAAATGTAATAAACTATACTATATTATGATTCTTCTAAAGTCTTTTGCCAGTAAATATATATATTTAAATTAATCATATTCACGTGACTAGGACACGTATCCCAGATACCATACCGAGCGTCCTTCTCACTAATTACTAGTACGAACCCAGTATCCCGAATGTCCAGCAATGACTATATACATGTTGTTCTTGGCGGAACATCGAGACATGGGACATATGAGGACGTAAAATAATATATATATATAAATCCATATATTTATTGTTTTCAAGGTAAGCTGTAGAACTCCATAATCAAATATACATATTTAAAAGAAAAGTTTTTTTATTCTACTCGTTTAATTAACTTGAAACGCTTTTCGCCTTATGATACCATTATCAATATAACAATTTAACTTAACAACTTGCATTTATATTTATATTAATCTACAATGAACGATGGCTGTATATGGTGTAACAGACCTAGTCTACAAAATTTTATGGGTAATACACAATATTTTATGGATAATATTATTACCTGTTTAAATTTTGAGTCAAAAATATTCAAGGAATGTGTATCTAATTTCAATCATATAAAAGATATAAGCATTAAAAAAAATGTAAATATGCTATTCTTTCGATTAATTAAAATATTTTGTTAATTTAAAATTATATATTGAATACAATAAATTATAGGTAATCGAATTTCGAGTGGCGGGAATATTTTTTGTTAGATGATTTAGGACCTGAAGCAAATATATATAATAATAATGGATGCATTTTGCTTATATTTATTTAGAAGTGCATAGACTTAAAGCTTAACATGATTTTGTAAAAAAATCAAATTTTCAATATTTTGTTTATTAATGCCTTTTACATATAAATATTGTCTAAATAAAGCTGTACTATATATATTGTTAATAAGTCAAAAATAAAAAAATATGTTAAACACAGAATGGTACAAATAGCTTGATCAATTATACCATTCTCTCAATACAGCATCAAAAACATTACATTTATTTAAGCATTGGCCATTGGAATATATCGACAAAACTAAAATCATTTTCAAGTCTGTGAGGTCTGTATGTAGGTGCGTTAAAATATTAATTTATATTTGAAGCATTTCAAACACCGCCAATGCTCCGATCAAATACTTGGAGCAGAAACATGCTACGGAATCAATTCAGTTAGATTAAATACGTCCAGCTTTCACTTTTTGTAGTTCTTCTACATAAGTTAGTTAAATATTGAAAGCTCATTAAAAATCACTATTAATTTGATCAACGGCTATAGATAATTTGAAATAAATTAGCCTTAAAATTTTATATTGAACCCTTTCCAATTTTAATTATTGAACTGTATTGAATGGAGACTGTATTAGACTATAGTCCTGTATATAGTAGTTGTGCTAGTAGTCCTGTATATAGTAGTAGTAGACTATAGTCCTGTATATAGTAGTAGTAGTCTAATGGTCGAGGGTTCGAGCTTCCTTCTAGGAGACCATCAAGTTAATCTTATTTTCATAGTACAAGCGTGAAGCTTAGTTTACAAATAGTAAGAATATCGATGTGACATGTATTCCGAGTACACATCTCTATTTACTTTTTTTTTTTTTAAATATTTATTAATAGATTTTAAGCGATTTATCTAATCTTTCACTTGATGAGTAAAACAAATGTAAGTATTTCATCAAATAGGACACCAAATGTTTGATTTGTGACAATTAAGTGTTTTAAAAAAACAATAGGTTTTAATTTTCAAATAATAATGTAACTTACCTTCCGGTATGCAATTAAAATATATTCAATTTCTTATTAATATTCGTTATATAGTTCTTTATATAATTATCTATTAATATTGCAATTTTTTGTATATTCGTTACTTCAGCAATGTCATATTCACGTTTAAGGAACATCGGGGACGTTAAAAAAATCATAGAAATAGTACGAACATATATTTTCCAAATGGTCAAAGTTTTTAAAAACTACGCCAGTCCAAGAGTAATATTGCTAGTGTGTTTTGAAAGTAAACAATTTGAAATTGGTTTCCCGAATAGATATATTTAACGCCTGTCGCCAAACTGATTGATCGCTTTTCTGAATAATTCAGTATGAGCAGCGAAGACAAACACGAGACGCCGGCTATCGGTAAGCTAAAGACTTAGCCGACAAATACTTAATTAATATGCCAGACCGATCCCGTGTAGGAATAGCTTATGTTTGTTTGCCAAGACAAGATCGTTAGCCCTATGTCAATAAGGGTTAATGGACTTAACCTAATAGCGACAGGTTTACAATTACGTTTGGGGATACACGCTATATCCAATATCCGCAGAAGCCCACCAGTAGTACACAATTTGTCTTAACTAAATGACATTTTAAGTTTAATAACTCTAACACATGCTAAGAAAGAGCAGTTAACTAACAGCATCTTCTACAAGGGTTGAAATAGGACCGATTTTAATTATTATTTACATAGGGATACTTATTGTATATATACTCGTACATACATATTGTGGGAGTAAAGACCGGCGTTCTACCCACTGACCAGCTAGTCAGTGGTGAACACAAGATTCGCGGGTTCTTCACCTCAGAAACACATACCCATTTTATATTGTCACATTCTGCCTTCATTCTAAACTGGGAAAAATTTATACAAAGTACCTAGAGGTGATAAATAAAAAGGTGTTATTCATTATAAAAATGGCATCTTATCATAAAAAAAACATCAACAAAGGAAGTAAAAGAAAGATTCAATCCAAATTAACAAATCCTATTTTCGTCGGGATGGGCGCGAGTTCGACGTTCTGCGATACAGACAGGTGAAAACAAGATGTACCACTAGATGGCATCACTCCGGTCCATGCCCATCCGAACAACCCATGTCCTTGGCCTATCATCGTAGATGATCCTCAGCATGCAGGCCGACGCAATTGGATTCGTAAGCGGAATTGTAAAAAATCACATCGGATCAAAAAATATAGCCTATAGTGAGAATAACATAGACGATGAAACCAAAGGGAAACATTTCGTTTCCTGTAAAGATTATTCACGATGCAATAATAAGATTAACAAATTATATTAAATTATGTACTAGTAATTGAATAATATAAAATATTTACTCTTTAGTTATATCGGGTCGCTCACAGTTACATTTTAGAAACGCTGGTCGCGGAAATTGAACGGCGCAGATCTGACAGCTTTGCTCGATGATTTGAAAAACAACCATTGATGGTGACCATTTTTATAACTTTCAAAATGGATTGCGATATTAACGTAAGAGTAATTATTTGTAATTTCGAGGTGCTTGGCAATAAAACAAATGATAGAGCAATTTCGAAAGTGACCCTAATTTGTAATGTCACAATACATATATTTGTATGATTTAAGGATTTTGCGAGCACTAGTGTATGGAATTGGCGTCTTTACCTGGACATCATTTGTTTCAGTGATAAATTACTTTTTTTGGAAACACAAAGCTGAAAACTATGCACAACTATGAAAAAGATGTTGACAAATTTTCTAACTCTTGGGTGCAATATGAATATTAAGTTTCATTACATTCACAACCATTTAGATTGCTTTCCACATAACCTTGGTGACTTAAGTGAAGAGCAAGGAGAACGATTTTAATAAAATATCAAGATTATGGAAGATATATATTAAGGGAGGTGAGATGGCCTCATGATGGCAGATTACTGTTGAAGTCTTCACTGAGACTGTTTTGCAAAACCTTACTTCAGTAAAAGTTTTAGAAGAAGATTTATAAATTCTTGAATCATATTTATATCCAATTTATTGTATGAATCCCTTTTCTCTTAATATTTTTCAATATTATTATAGAGTACACATTTTTATTGTGATGTTGTAATTATTCAGAACATAGGTCTGTGATGTTTTAAATACCAATTTAATGTATTAATTATAAATATATACATATAAAATCAATTTTGTCGAAAAATTGTGTTTTTGCGCTACCGGGATAAATATATTCAAAAACAATATTTTTCGACAAAATTGATTTTATATGTATAAATTTATAATTAATACATTAAATTAGTATTTTTAAATATTGTTTATTACTTCATAGAAATTTATTACGAATAATACTTGTATAATAATATTGAACATTTTTACAGAATAATATTTTGTGTTTATGGGTAAATAATTTTATGTAAAATAAAACCCCTTTCTGAATGCTTGTTTGTTATTACTAATAAATATAAAATTATAAGCGTACAGAGATTGTTTTTCTTTGTGAAATATAATATAAAGTGAAAATCATTTTCTACATCAATAATAGAAAATATGTATATAAAAAATTTAAAAGTTGGATGTGCTTTGTCTGCAAAACTAAAGCTGATAGAAACAATCAAATGCCACTTTTTAAATCAGTGGCATAATTGTATTCAGAAATATGTCAAATTTTTCAGTTACCAAATTATGTAGTGTGAAATGTAATTGGTCTTTGAAATTGCACAAAAGATTTTTATGCGGCACACCGTAATCCAAACTTAGAGGGGACATTGGCTTGCCACGCCACTGCTGCCATCAATAAAATTCTATATGAACAAGTAAGATACTATACATATGTACTGTACTTTACAGTTCATTTACTCCCAGTTAGGAAAAACAATCCTGCAGATATTAAAATCACTCCTTAAATACACAAAGAGATATTTATTATCTTTGAACTTCAGGAGTCTTACAAATATTATTTCTTCATTCATCTTAATTTTTGACGTAAATATTCCCAGAGTAAAATTACTCCCTTAAAAGATCCTCAACAAAGAAAATTTGTATTGCCATTTATTAGGAAGGGAATCTTTTGTTATCATTAGGTACTTCTTTTTTCGTTTCCTTATCGGAAAAATTCGCTTCGTTAACCTTAAACAATATAAAAACTTTCGCTGAACTGGCAACAGTTTATAAATCCTTTATTTTGTATTGTTATTAAGTTGGCAACATTTTCCAAGTTGTCAAAACAAAGGGTTCGGCGGGGTAGGCGGGGTGGCGGTTATTTGAAACTGTAAAGTTTTCGGGGGCTGAAATTACTTGACAATCGTTTGACCTTATAAAACAAACCTGTGAATAGAATTGCCTGGTTTTTGGGCTAAATTAAATAAGATAATATTATTTCACCCTTTCAAATTGGTAACTCGTTTACTTTGTGTTCTAAGGGTGGTTGGCTGGATCTCTGTTTAACATTACTCTAAACATTTGTTTTATATAATTGTATGATTTAAACACTACCTAAATATATTATATTGACCTGAAAAATGTATGTCAATAGTTTGTTTAAATGAGATTATAATAATATAATTTAATTAATGAACGCATGGTAGCGCAACATGAATTTTCAACAAAAAATAAGAAAATTTGGAATTACACGAAAAGGTATTGAAAAGTGTATGTTTCATCACATGAAGAGACTGGAAAAGAAACATATGAATAAGAGAAAAGACAAAAGTACGAGTAGTCTACATATAAGTATACGATAAAAAAATGAAATTTCGCGGGCGCATCGTTTGTAGGGCGCACATTCGTTGGACAAACGACGGTATCTCTGGTAAGGAAATCAAGAGGCACGATAGGCCTCTCTGAAATTCGCTAAACCTATGAAATCAAAAACTCTGCGTACATACAAAATTAGTTCTTCAACTTTAATTATACAAAATACTTTGTTTAAACTACTATTTATTTATTATTCTATATGTTTCGATACCTATTGTATCTTCGTCAGGAAACAATGTTTACTGAAATTAAAAATATGAGCATAGATAAAAACAAAACTATAAAATGGTGAATAAGTAGAAACTTATATGAAACCAAATTTAAAAGGTGACATATAAGTTGAGGTAATTTCAAAAACATTTTAACTGTATGAAGGAATAACTCAAGGCGCCTTTTTTAATCTTGTTCACTATGCTAAGAATGGTTTTATATTTATTTCTATTTTTTCAAACATTTGCTCGATCGTATGTTAATTTATTATGACATATCTTTCTCTGCATTCAGTCTACTTTACCTACTGATAATGGAAAAAAATATACAACAAATGGAGAACAAACTAATTATTACATATAAAATTGCCAGTGAGATATAATACGTTGGCCGACTTTAAATTTCTATTTAGGATCATCAATGGTATGATAGGCTGCCCCCAGATTGTTGGTCTGCTTGACTTTCACGCACCATTGAAGTCATTGAGACATAATTCATTGTTTTATTACAGAGGTAGTGTTAGAATAAATGCATTAGCTAACTCTGTAGTCACCACATTGCATTTTTTGGGGGAATAAATATGCGGAGGCAGTCGATATTTTTGCTAATACTTTTGAAATAAGCAACATTAATTTCGTGTTTAAAATTCGTTATTTTTATTTGTTAACTTTGTTTTATTAACCACTTATTGAATTTTAATACATCTACTGGTTTTGAAAAATACATTTTTATTCTATGTATTAGTATTGACATCCTGAAGAAGAAAATGGTATTTTTCGAAACCGGTAGATGTATTTAAACTCAAAAAAATGGTTAATAAAACAAAGTTAACAAATAAAAATAATAATATTTTTGCTGTTAGTTTAACTGTTTATAGGACTATATTGTTACAATTTTTTGTGTCTCAACTCAATGGTGACGGATATATTGCTTTACTGATTGTCTAAGCCCAAGTATGTTGGCAACTGATGTTTATTACGTTACACTTGTCGACTAGTTGTGTGTCATTTGCAAACAATGACACTTCTTCCAACTTTCTACGATACTCCATGCATTTTTGTATAATTTGTGTTTCGTTCTATTCATTTTCTATAATTTACAATTTATTTAAAATCAATGTTTTTTTAATAATTTTCTTTATGAAAAACATGCAGATATAACATAATTTTTATCTTTGTATTGCGCTTTTGATGTGATTCTCTATTATGTAAAAAAATGTTAATGCCTGAATAGGGCACACGCCCTATAAATAAATAAATAAAACCTATTAAATAATTAGACAAAGAAGTATTAAAAAAGCACATTAAAGATGAGGATACTACACATAACATTAAAAAATAATGTCACCAATTATCCTCATAAATATTAACAAACACTTGATCAATCCTTAAACAATAGCCCACCTCGACACAGTATCATCAGTGAGGAGGCATTATTTTTAATAAATGTAAAAAAATTCATCAGTGATCATACCAGATCTCTATTGGTACATGGTTTTATTACATTTAATTTTTACTTGGCGAAAGTATCAAAGCCAGCAAAAAAATCAATTGTCTTTTTAGGGCTATAATCTACAAGGGTAATTAAATAACCTGTTGATAACCTGTTTAATTTAAATACGTATAAAAAGGTGGTGCTTCTCTAATCTCTGTAAAACTGGTATCAAAAAAGACAAATAATTTCAGTGAAAATACTGCTTCTAGAGATATGAAGTCTAAAGGGAGGCAACAGCAGTTACTTACAGGAGGGGGCAGGAAATCGGGTGAAAATTGCTTTGAAATCCACAATTGGATTAAAAACCTATCAGAACAGCGGCACGGGAGAATGGAACACAAAAGGGCTTATGTCACCCCTCTCGCGCTTTAAGGCTGCAGTACCGACGTCATATTTTAAAAGTGTTTCCAGATCATTGCTGATCGCCAGATTAACCGAATTTGGTGCTGACGCGGCGGGACTTCCTCTAGGAAATTTATAATAAATTAACGTTATAAAACGTAATTTACATTATGTATAGTAATATGAAGTGCTGAATTTGAAAATGATAAATATCAGTATTAAATATAAAAGTAGACAAACATTAAGGTTATCGTATTAAAACCATATTAGTAATGGCAAAAAAATATTTTAACGTAAAAAAAAAATATATTTATATAAGCAGAAAGACAAAAATCAATATATTAAAACCTATATCTGGAGCATAGCACTGTCGGGGGCAGCGCAGTGAAGCTGAACGTACCCAGCAAGGCGGTACTTGAAACACAACAACATACATACATACACAACCACCAGCCATAAAGATGTCGAATATCGACGGCACGTAATGACACAAACGCGATCGGTAGCACATATACTGGTCGAGCCATCAGCAATACTCTACCTATCTCTAGCAATAGCACCAGAACCCTCCTTCAATGTCAGTTCGCGCACCTAGCAGTAACTTCTACCTTTGTACAATTACATAACTTTAACAAATTCAATGCATCCTAAGTATTATAGTTTATATTTTTGTAATCTGCCCCACCTGTCACACATTTGATACAAATACGGGCCACAATACACACAGCGACTCAAAAGAACACAAAGATATTTGAGTGATTATTGGGGCATCCAATACTCTCACACAAATCGCATCATATTTATTTACAACATCATCTTCAAACCATCTGATTCTAATCAGATACATTTAATCAACATACTCCGCATCCATGCAACAAATATTTTTCAAATATAATTGAAGACATAGTTGAAGGAATTATATATAGAAGAGATATGATATATATGATTAATTAAATATAGTAAATAGTAACACGAATAATAATATTTAAATATCTGCTGTACAGACTCTGAGGAATAATTTTTTAAAGCCTCCACCTATTTTTCTTGGCACGTATCTGCATGTATTGATATTAATCCCTCCCACGTCTTCAAAGCACGTTAATTTTTATGTTCCTGAAATTTGTTTGTGTAAAACATTTTAATGGAGTATCATATACATTTTAACCCATTTTTCGCTGACGTTGCGAAATCGTAACGATCACTTGACCGAGTTATATTTTGAGAATTTGATAAGAAACCTTCCTTACTAGTTCAAGTCTTAATTTACCTATAGACGGGTACATGTATAAATATTTTATTTTTAGTTACAATTTAAATCCCTTCAAAATCGACCGAAATGCGACTCAAGTAAGCTGTTGAATATAATATATTCGTAACATATTACAAAATATTCCAATATTTTTTTGTCATTTCTTATCTAGAATTGTGTAATATATAATAATAAATTGTCAATTAAGGAGAACACATTCTTATTGTGAAGTTGTAATTATTCATAACATAGGTCTGTGATGTTTTAAATACTAATTTAATGTATTAATTATAAATATATACATATAAAATCAATTTTCTCGGAAAATATTGTTTTTGCGCTACCGGAATACGAACCTGGATCTCTATTTTCAATCCGGGGAAGTACACTACCAATTGTGTTATAGCGCCAGTATTTTTCATGACAATTTTTCGAACCTATATGTTACCCGGTAGCGCAATAACAATATTTTTCGACAAAATTGATTTTATATGTATATATTTATAATTAATACATTAAATTAGTATTAAATAAATTGTCTTTGAACATATACAAAATTCAGAAAGTACGAATATATTATGGATTAGTTACCGTTGCGTTATCGTAACGTCGGGCGTCGGCGAAATACGAGGGTAAAAACTTATTCATTATTTTTTACGTGAATAGCATCAAAGAACGTCAATACAATGAGATGTTGCTTAATACGATGAACAAAAACAAATTTTACTGCACAAGGGGCTACTGAATTCATCTCAGAGAAGTTGAAAGCTAATAATGATGAAGAAGAGAATATTCCAGATGTGGTCATCTGGTCTCGAACTTACTAATGAAGAATTTTATGATAATGTCTAACTGTGTGTTCGGGACACGATTAGAGACAGCATTCTTATGCAAAGACTTTAAAAATTCATACAGTATAATCACTCAAAAAGATTGACGACTGAACCTTCAATATTTTTATTCCAATCTTCAAAATGAACAAAATATCAGCACATTTTTTTGCAAGAATCAATCTATTTTCAAAATAGTAAAATTATAAAGCGAAAGACTTATTAAGTTTTTAAAATGAATTTTCAATAATTAAATTTTAACCTTAATTCTAAGACAATTAATTATTTATGCTATATAAAAATATAAGACATTAATATCATTAACTGGGGAAAAATAAGAAAATTTATAGGACTTTCATAGATTATCTCATATTGGACGGATATCATTAGTTATTTCACATTGGGCGGATATAACTTGTTATTTCGTGTTGGTCTCTAGATAAGAAAATAGCGAATTCATTAAATTTGTATGGTCGTATGTGAGTAGACAAACTTATAGAATTCTATTGTAGATTTGAAAAATAAATCGTAGTTGTTTGTTGGAAAGACATTGCTGTAGTTACAGTGACATCAAATTGTGACCAATTAAAAATATGTCTAAAAAGTTATATTAATATTACTTAACGTTATGCTCTTATCCAATATAATCTTTTTATAAGTGGAGTTGACTTGGCTGATAACTTTGTTCCGAACTATGGAATATGAGTTTGTGGAAAAAAGTGGTGGTGGGTCATATGCCACTTTGCAATTTCCAGTTACTCGTACCAATTAGTTCATTCTAAAGAAAATAATATATGCCTTTTAAATTTTTAAAAGACTTGTTGGAATCACTTTTATGAATTCATCAAAAGTGATCAACTCATATAAAGGTTTTAAATATGAATTAAATATATTAATTATAAAGATATACATATAAAATCAATTTTATCGAAAAATATTGTTGTTGCGCCACCGGGATTCGAACCTGGATCTCTTTCCTAACCGGGGAAGGTGCTTTATCCAACTTAGCTACAGCGACAATATTTTTAGATTTTTATATAGGGTCGAAAATTGTCGCTAAAAATATTGTTGCTGTAGCTTAGTTGGATAAAGCACCTTCCCCGGTTAGGAAAGAGATCCAGGTTCGAATCCCGGTGGCGCAATATTTTTCGATAAAATTGATTTTATATGTACATCTTTATAATTAATATATTTAATTCATATTTAAAATATCACAGACCTATGTTCTGAATAATTACAACTTCACAATAATAATGTGTTCTCCTAAATCATATAAAGGTTATCAGAATGATTTATTTGCAATATTATCAGATCCAGGCGCTTATGTTTTTTTAAAAGAAAAAAAAATAGAAAAGATGTAGTGTATGTCAATCACAGACCGATTTTATATGTGAACTGTTTAATATCACATTGCGACGAAACCTACCACAAAGGAAAATATAATGTAATGCATTTTTTTAGTTTTGGTATTATGGTATTTATATAACTATATCTATCTCTATAAATCTTATGAGTAAGTAAAATCATTTGTAATTTAGTTTAGAAGCCTAGTTATTAATATTGTATTAAAACGACGAAAAATAAATATATTTAAACTTATTTCGTTTTGTGCGAAAATGCAACACTTTAAATTTTATAATAATTTTTTAATGAAGTTATCTTAATGGTGTAATTTTAATAAGAAGTTTCCAAATTTCCTGAATATTGAACTACGAAATCTTTATAAATTGTTATTTTAAGAAGCTAGAGTCAATGTTGTTATGTTGTCAAGTAATGACTAGTAGGATTTTTTTATATCTCTGTCGAATCTGACTTTCTTTTTAACTTTTAATAAGTAACATCGCAACAGCAAGGATAAGCCTGGCTGCTTTATCACAGACAGTAGTCTAGCAAAATGCCTAGGACAATGCCATATACATCAGAGGTGGATACCTCCTGCATCCCACATAGTCAACTAATAAATGTGTTATGTTATTGTATGTTCATTTCTGACGTACAACAAATTTATGTCAAATATCAAATACACCTAAACACAAAATATTGTGTTGCGCAAACCAAAGAAAGTGGATTTTTGTCGATTTTTATACGAAGAGTTGATAAAAAATAGGTCTTGGCGTTCTTTCTCATACATTTTATCTCACTGCTCCTTTATACTAGATACGCGTAGCTATTATATTCATTGGTCTGGTTCTATTGCGCAATCTACATGGATACACTATTCAATTCTGGGCCTTGTTTAATGCCACGTGTAACGAGGCTTCGGTCATTGTCTCTGTCCTAGTTGGAGAACAAGACCACAAGATAGAGTAACTGCTTGGCCCAGGCTATACTCTCTCCCAGTCTCCCACTCCTGGCCTACTGGACTTGCTTCTAAACATTGAGTTGCGGTACCCCGAGCTTTAGTGTACTAGATGTCGCTTCCTGTCCGTCTCAGCAGCGTACGACTTGAAGATGTTCAGCATGTTTATTTATTTTCTTTTCAGGGTCTATGTTTCAACTAAATACAGATCTATGGAGAAAAGCAGGGCTTTAAGAAGATGGACTTTAATATTTGTTCGTCGGTCTTCCAAATTTCGAAAAATTTCTACACACCAGACTGTTATCATCGAAGCAATGACGTAAATTATTTAGAATTATAAATGCCCGAAATCATATAATATAATGTTTTAAATTCTGGCGTACATACTTGCACCGTTACCAAGTTTAATATTGTTTGTGAGAAGATACAGTTGCTTTTATTAAAGTAAACCGACTTTCGCATCCTTGTTCTTTTCCTCTCAATTGTTGAAGACTTGGAGCTTTGTGCTGAGCTTCCTGCTTAATCTTGAAAGTTTTTCTTATGCTTCAAACTAAAGATTCATTAAGGAGGGAATATTATTATGTAATATTAAGTAGAAAATTTTTAACAACCCGCTTTGAAGGACAAAATAATCATTATTAGGTCTTTGTTAAAAAAGTGTAATTAATTTAAACAATCATGTTGTTTTTATCAATTTTCTTTCGAAACTTTACCAATTAGTAACTGTCTTTCTTAACTTTTGCTATTTTTTTTGTATTTTCATCACAAAATGATTATTCTTTAGAAAGATATTCAACCTGACTGATGGGATATTTCAAAGTATTATATTAATTGTAATAAAGAAACGTTAATGTCTCAAAAGTAAGTACTTTTCTCAAAATGTAGAATACATAATAAAGCGAGTTAAAAAAACTCTGAAAAAACGTACATTGAGTTACTTAATAGAGATTGTTAACATTTATTTATATAAAAAAAATTTGATTCTATGAAAATCCCTCGAAAATCAGAATGATATTTTGCTGAAGTTAATTGTTTTTAATTATACAATTTTTAAAACTTCTTTGCAGTTTTTTATAATAATTCTCTCATATTTTTAAATTACATCAAAAGTCATCTCTTCAAAAAATGCTTCATTAAATTAATTATAAATTTCTGCTTAATGTATCGTTATTTACTTTCTCGATCTTATATTATAGAAAATTTGTTTTCTCGTTAAATTAAGTTCAAGAAATTGATTTTTAACAATTTTACCGTTCCCCAGAAAATTGTTTGTATCTACCGCTGTAAAAAAACGATTCGCAGATTTGTTTTATTTAATAGTTCTTTTGCACTTGATATAGTTAAATAAGATTCTAAGCTAGTGATTTTTGTTACGATATTTATGATGTAAAAACATGTTTTTGAGTTTGTTACGCGTTTAAATAACAAATATTTAAAAAATATATTGGACCATCTGATCATATTTATTACACAATATTAGCTTTTCTGCAGTACAATAGCACTGTGGAGGTCAATGAACTTCATAATCATCATCAATTGCCCCTTGGTGTGGACATTTTTATTGCAACTGTGTTTAACATACACATACACTAAACACAATAAACTTCTGTAGAGTTTAAGTAGTTTCTCTTGTTAAACCTGCTCTGGTCACATACACTCAAACACACATACATACTCCGCGATTATAATCAAATGAACTTGTGAATGATGGGTGGTTTGAACACCCATTATTCACACCATAACGAATCTTTCTGATTTTTCGGCCACATTTTCACATGTACCTATACATGCACATGTAAAACATGTATAATATAATTTTAGAAGAGATGATAAACAATGTGAATATGAATATTGACTATCAGATCCCCGGAACGAACTATAAGTGTACTGATCGCGAAAAATGTGTACGGTGAGAGAACGAGAAAATGTGTTGTGCCAAGAATTTTTAATAAAATCATATAATTCTGGCGTCTGCTATCAGTTTACTCAAAGGTATTTGAGATTCTGTAAAAATAAGGTAGATGGCTCTGTCAAATGATGGAACGATTAAATGTATTAATATCAAAAAGGTAACATATAGGGTCGAAAATTGTCGCTAAAAATATTGTCGCTGTAGCTTAGTTGGATAAAGCACCTTCCCCGGTTAGGAAAGAGATCCAGGTTCGAATCCCGGTGGCGCAACAATAATATTTTTCGATTAAATTGATTTTATATGTATATCTTACTAATTAATATATTTAATTCATATTTAAAATATGATTGTATTTGAAATTATGAGCTGGAATTGAAGAGTGACAAATGCCTATGAAAAGAGCCGCATGTGGCTCGCGAGCCGCGGTCTGCCGACCCCTGGTCTAGAATATTATCATTTATATTAGATTTTTTATGCTAATGATAGTTAAACACTCATGATTTTCCAACATATTATAATGACATGTAAATAAGGATATTATCCTTGTAAGGTATTTCCAACATTGTCCATTTTAGCATTAAGGGAATGTTGTATTGTTAATCCCTTAATATGTAATACCCAACTTTGTAACAAAAATTGTGTATAAAATCACCAAGCTGTTCTATATTTTATCAGTTGATAATGGCCCAGACAGCCGAAACAATCGTTCAATTATTTCTAAATATTATATATAGAATTAAAAAATAATGTTTGATTTATTGTGTTGATTAACAATGGAGTTCTATAAAATGAATATTATGTCTATCATATAATCAAGTTGCAATATCAAAACATAATTCTGAAATAATGAAAATAAAAAAAAATAGGAAAAGTTCTTAGTTTGTATCCAATGTTTCCTTTAATTTTGCGAATAAAAATATTTAGTGCAATTTTAAGGACGAATGAAATGAAATTTCTGTAGGACCTGGCATTACTAATGAAGATATATTAAGAAGTACAAATAGATATTATTATTTAGATATTCTTTCGTAATATATTTATATATTGGATAAAATAATTATAATATGTAAGTATTTACCATACGCAAAAATAAAAAATGTTTTCTCGAAGAACGTGACGTGAATTTGTCAATATGTGTATGTTACGTGTGGAGTAGTGCTGAAGGCGCAGTGTGCGGGAAACGGTGTGCCGGATGCCGATCGTCACTTTAGTGGCAGCGCGTTCGTTGGCCGAGTTAGACGTGTCTTATACGTCATTATGCCGTTGTTCGTGATGACCAAAATTTTTTCTATTTTTATTTATTAACTTTGTTTTATTAACCACTAAATTGAGTTTAAATACATCTACCGGTTTCGAAAAATACCATTCTCTTCTTCAGGATGTCATAATTAACTAAGATAATAAATAAAAATATGAATTTTAACCACAAAGATAATATTGCTAATTTTAAAAGTATAACATTTTTTCTAATTGTATGCACTTTTACATAATAATTTAGTACCGTAAGGGAAATATGAAAGTGGAATATTATGCTGTAGCCTTTTACCCGTCCCATGACGGGCATGCTAAGAAGCGGAACTGTTAGATTAGGCTATTAATTGGAAGCCTTAGTTACTATTACTTATTATTAAAAGTCTTATTAAAAGACAAAGATATGTCTTAACCCAAGAAAACGTCAGTTGATTAAGAATAATCAGTTGATTGCCTTAAAAATAAAATAAAAATCTGAAATCGTTTTAAAGAACGACAGATTTAAAAGCGAACATATTTTTATAAATAAATATTTTGATTTTTAACAAAGGAAACAATATTTTCGGTAAAAATTCTATTATTGTTTATTTTATATCAAAATCCACTGTATAAATCTTCGTTAATCTCGGCAGTGAATTATCACAAATACACCGCGAAGCCTCAAACCACATTTTAACAGGAATTATTACTTCAGTTTTGAATTATTAAATTTCACAATTCGTTACGCAATTTCGGGGTGAAATTACGTTTTCAATTTTAGCTTGTTTTCACGATTCTGGATTATTTTGCGCCGCAGCTGATTAAGATTCAACCTGAAATATTCAAAACATCAAACAACTGTAATCAAACGAATAATATTGTTCCTGAAAGCCGACTGCGAAATGGTACATGTACAAACTATAAAACAATAAAGTTTTGTTGTCACGATCAGTTTAAATTCACTTTGACCTTTAATAAATATGAAGGGAAATCATTATTTCCATTTGATTTGTCATTTAAAATTTCAATGGTGTTTTGAACGCCGTTACGAGTATAATTTAAATAATTATTTGATATGATAGTTATGTACTTTGTGGTGCAACATGAGTATTTAAATTTATCAATGTACTAAAGTTATTTTATCACTGCTATAGTTTCGATATCGGTATCCTATCACCATCGGCTATAAAAACTCGATCACGCGAGAACAAAAGCATTTTTATTATTATAAGTTAAAACGTGTATTATGTAAAATAACACTTACTTTTTTCAATATATCAATAATGATGGATGATTTAAAAAAATAAACATGCACACAGAATATGCGTCACATCAATAAATTACTATTTTCAATTTGAGCTAAGACTAATACGCCTGTGATATGAAAATAAGACTAATTTGCTGGTCTCCTGGAATGAGACTTGAACCCCCGACTACTGGATTACTAGAGGAATAACTTAACCACTGGACCAACAAACACGTTAAACATTCAAATGTGATAATGAAAGAGAACAGTTAATTTTTGGAATTTATTAGTTTCGAAAATATTGACCCTGGCCACACAGCAGCTATCGTATCCACTCGCGCACCGCAACGGTAAAAGCCTTTTTAACAAAATTAATAGTCAAACAAAAAAATCCTATAATTTATCATGGTTTATTATATATTCATACATTTTTTATACTTTTATATAAAAATTTCAATTTTCATATATTAAGTAATGATTCCTTTGCTTATTTCGTACTATGTTTTAATCACATATTTAATATGATGGCTCATTTTTACGTATGTTTTAGATGTTGTCAGAATGCAGGCATTTTTATACAAATTCATTTAAAATTTATATAATAAACAAAACATATTTTAAAATTATATTTGTTTATCTAAGCAATATAGTGTACTTTTTTCGTAATAAAACCGCATACAATTAATATCAAGTCAATCACTAAATAATTCATAATGTTATGAAATTATCTCGAAGGATTTAACAACGTAACAAATGTCTTAAAAGTTCGACTATTGTATTGGGGTATTTTTCGGTTGGACTTTCCAGAGGCGAAACCCAAATGAGAGTTGCTATTGGCGTTGAGAGATTATGTTTTCCAATTAACGTAGGAATAAGATTAGTTCGGAAAACATTTTAAAAGGAAATAGGTAAGTGAAGGGTTGGTCAGTGTTCGATAATTAGATCCTGGCTATTTTTCTTTTATTCAGACATCTCGGTAGTTAGATTTATAAAGTATTTTAAATTAAATTAATTAACTTTAAGCTTGTTGAGATTTGAATTTTTTTTGTGAGTCGAATTACTACAATGTCAATTGTATTAAACGATACTTAAAAAAAGATAAAGTAGATTAAATGACGCCTGTTTTGGACAAGTACGTGTTAAAGGTCTTCAAATTCTGCAAATTTAAAATGAATATCAAACCAGTATAGGATGTGAGGCTTGGGGGTTAAACATGAGAAGGTTCTCCAAACAGTCAACCTTTCTCTTATGGTGCTAAAATAAAAACCCGCTTTCCGGCGCTGTAAACTCAGTGTACATGTAGACTTTTGCGATTTTTATGTCAGATAAATATGAATATTTTACATTTATTACTTGTATTAATCATTAAAATAATAATTTATATATATATATATATATATATGATTTATCGACGCTGATTTATCGATGCTGAAATCAGCGTTTATTTTCAAAATAACATTTTATAAACATTTTTAAAGTAAATATGCAAGTTCGATAGATATTAATATTACATTTTATTTATATGCAAGCCTGTTGGCCGCTTTCTACCTCGCTAGGTATATATAAAGTATTTTAAATATATTAGTTAGAAATTACATATAAAATCAATTTTATCGAAAAATATTGTTGTTGCGTCACCGGAATTCAAACTATGCTACAGCGACAATGTTTTTAGCAACAATTTTCGAACCTATATGTTACCTTTCTGATATTAATACATTTAATCGTTCCATTATTTGAAAGAGCCATCTACCTTATTTTTACAGAATCTCAAATACTTTTGAGTAATCTGATAGCAGACGCCAGAATCATCAATTCATTTTTATTAAATTTTGGACACCTTGATATTGTGTTCTCTTAATATAAAGTATCTGTTCTGAGATAGGTAGCCACTAGGTTTCATTATGTATATTATTAGAAAGAAGTAAGGTAACATATTAAATAGTAAAGAACCGAGAAATCAAAAAAGACCCAAGTAGAGAATAAGTACAAGTTTTAACACAGACTGAAGACGTGTAAGAAATATTGAACAGAGTTCAAATAACATTAAACTAACAGCTCATTAAAGACATGGAGTAAAAGTAAATTATTGTAAAAGTGCTAAAAATTAGAGAAAAAAAAACATTGATCATTACGAACGACAGCATAAATACGCATAAGACACGTCCAACTCGGCCAGAATACGCTCAGTCACTAATGTGCCGATCGGCATCCGGCACCTCGGGCCGCGCGCACTGCACCGTCCGCACCTCATCGTACGTACATATATACGTATTGACAAATTCACGTCAGATTCTTCGAGAAAACATTTTTTATTGTTGCGTATGGTAATTACTTATATATTTTAATTATTTTATCCAATACATAAGTATATCACGGAGAAATATCTAAAATATGAACGCTGTATTTAGTATGTTTACAGAGATATTTACATAATTAGAGGCAATGTCAACTCAGTTTACATCATCAGAGAGGTTAAACAAGAACCTACAACAAATGTTTTGATCGGTGAAGAAGTAACTGAATGTAAAATTATGTGCAACTGCACAAACAAAAAGCATAAAAAGTGCATTAATTTATTGGAAATAAATCAAAGTTTTTTTAAAAAGTACAAAATATTATGAATAATAGTTGATTAAGTAAGGCAGTTATTGTTCTGAAAATATGAAAATAATTACTTATTTTAATTTGATTCCCAAAAATAAAAATAAAACTACAGATGAATTTACATATAATATTTTCAACTGATTTTATTTACGAAATATATATATATTAACATGTATTTACTTGCTTTTAAGAGGCGCTTGGCTAATATAAAATAAAAACATAAATATAAAAACACCGCTTTTAAAAAAACCCATTTATTTATTTATTTTCAGTTTTGAATTTTTAAAAAGGTCCCTGGGTGAGCTATTCTCACGAAAAGAATAGTATCTGTGTTTGGGACTTATACTTATATATGATATAGCTTGACAGAAATAAAGTTCAGTGCCTCCCACCTTCCCTTCCCTCCCCCGCCGCTAGCAAGCGTACATTTGATCGGCGACCTTGAATCGAAACGGTTAAATGCTGTAGTCAACCTCAGAGGCTCTGTGAGTTTATGTGTCGACCTTTGGCGAGATAGTGATGTAATTCTATACAGTCTACTGCATCCGGAGGTTGTCGAAAGACCCTAGAGAGGCAGAATTCAGTGAGTTCCTTTTTCATGTTCCTGTGTTTCATTCCATGAATCTGAATATTACTACATATCTACATATTTATTTGTATTGATTTGGACTTTTTTATAAAATGCGCTTTATTATATATGTATAATATTATTATGCATGTACATTCTACGTTATACATGTTACAGTGAAGTGCTACGAGTATATATTTATATCAAACAATGTAAATGAAATTAGTATGTTATTCGTAAACAATGTAAAATAATTTATATATATAGTAAAACATGACGTTCTATCGTGACTAAAGTCATGGATTTCTGAGTTTTATAAGACCATAGAAGAAGAAAAGAAAGAAGTAAAAACAAAAAATATTTTTTAAATATATATATTCCACGTGTAATACGTGTGTATTAGTTTATTAATAAAACCACAGACTACCATATATATAGACATGAACTAACGCAAATGCCTTGTTTCGATATTTTCATTTTGATGTTACCCATATGATTTCTTTAGTACCACTTAAGTTCTCAAATAGCTCCGTTTTTTAAATATATGACTGGATTTGAACGCAAATAGAAAACGCTGACAATATAATATGCATTCATGTAAAACATACGTTTTGTTAACACAAAGATTTAATTTTAGAAGAGTACATAATTTTACTGTTGCATAAATGTATCATAAACTGTCGGATTTATGTTTCCACAAAAAATATTTGTAGAATGCCCATCGTCCCGCAACTAATGTTTCAAACCTTTCTCCTATATCTACAATTTATTTCATATCTATTCATTGACTGAGTAAAACTCTCGATCTCCCCTAAATTATGTTTCCATAACCCATAATATTTTAAATTAAAGAATACCTTTTTTAATGCATTATTGTTTACTTTGTAATTTAATTTAATTTATTACTATCATAAATTATAAAAAATTCTATGATTTGATTCAACCAAAACCTTTTTATATTATAGATCTATCAAGAATGTGAAACAAGATCACCAATTTGAAATTGCTGCATTTATTTAAAATATCACTCTTGTTAAACATAATTATTATCTAGAATCATGCAAACATTATATATATTTGAGAATACAAAAAATGTCTTCCTATATTATAAAATTATATAGCTGTCCTTTTCTACACATCGCCTACAACATTAAAATATCATTAGTGTTGAAACAGAATGGTAAGTTAGAATAATTAGAAGCATTCAAAAATTTATGGAAATCCACAGAATTCCAATGAATAATGTTGTCCCTTTTTATCTCATTCATATACATATGTATAGCTGTTCTCCACATAAGATATAAATACAAGTTGTTGAGATAAATTAAACGAGTAGAATAAAAAAACAAGTGTTTTATTTTCACATATGTGATTTATCTGAATTTCTACTCAGTATAGGAATAGTTTAGTGCTTCGGCTAGCTGATGATTAGCTCTGGTAGGATTTGCTTCCATATCAGCAGCCGAGATTGTTTGTCTTCCATATCCAGATTATTCTTGATGTTATCATTTCCCATTCAAAATACTTTGAACCATCTTTGACATTTACAGATGTCTAACATATCACTAAACACTTTACAAATGTCTTTAGTGACCGTAGTCGTCGATTTTTGATAAATTAGGGGTAAAACATATATTTTTAAATATAGGAAAATAGCACGTAGTTGTGTACCAACATAAATTTAACAAAATACGTTGGCAGGTATCAACGAGATAAGCTCACCTAACCAACGAAATTTAACTTATTAAAAAACGACATTCATTTCGGATACACTTACTTTTCAAATGTTTAACATCTCTTTTGATTTTAAAGAATAAAAAAGATATACAAATTCTTCCTGTAATTCAATTTTCTATTTGTGCGAGTATTATTTAAAAGGTCTACTACTTAGGTTTAGTTTTATGTACTCGATAAGAACTGAAAAACGAACGTAGTGTAATCCATGGAAGGAGATAATTGATTCTGGAGCACTTACATTGTGCAGAGCTGCAGCATCAAAGGATCCAATTAATATGGGTGCGGCGTGTAGCTGGAATGAACTTTCCATTTATCCCGCAGACAAATTTCAATTGGTTACCAGGATGTCCTGGTTTGCTTTAGAGTCCACTTTGTGTCTGGGAAATAAGACGACTTCAATACCAACCACACTAGACTGACCGCGTTATTCGTCTCCAGCCACACATAGCGTGCAACGTACAGTTGTACAGGGTGAATATTATGTTCCAAGCCGATTTTGTTTGGCCGCCATTTTAGTTCTCAGACATTTGTCAGTTCGCATTTCGTAATAATAGAGAGTAGTTGAATATACTTTATTGTAGAGAATCTAGCGCTTCAACAGCATGTTGAAGTCATTACAACATTTTATCTAAATAATAATAGCAACTGTAACTGTTGGAGAATTTCTTGGTGTGCCGAATTGGGCCTGCAACACATGTGGTTTAAACATGACATGCCGCTTCACACATAGCCCGAGCTACGCTTGAAATTCTGTGCTGTCAAGAAGTGCTAATATCAACTAGCTTCCTCGTTCGCCTGATTTGACGGCTCTTGACGATTTTATGTGGTGGTACTTAAAAGGAGAGATCTACGCCAATAAGCCAACAACAATTCCGATGCTACATGATAATATTCGAAATTAAATATGCGAGAATATCATATAAAATATGGTTAAAAGAGTATTCATTTGTGCCGCTGCTAGAGGCGGCCACTTGGCCGATGTCATATATTATTAATTATTTTTAATTATTATAAACCAAATAATCCATAAATAACCAAAATTAAAAAATCTGTGTTATTTCCTAGTTATTTAAAAACAACGTCGGCCTGAAACATAATATATGTGATATGGTACAACAGTGTATATGTGATATGGTGCTTTGATCCACATTTCGCGAGAACTAATAATTAAATTTAATTTTCCTGATTCTGTTTATGGGAGCTTTGGTGGTGGAATGAAACTCACGGTTTGTGTCCTTTATTGAGTAAGAGATAAGAATGGAAGAAAGAACAGAAAGTGAAAACCGAGAATTTCTCAAATAACTTTCCAAGTTTATCAAATAGTTCACCCATATTCAATTTTATTCATTCTACAATATTCACAATATCTTGAAAACCATTGACTAGTACGCACTTTTCCACCGCGCCGTGAGCGTATGAGAGACCGATAGATAGGAGGACGGCATTTGTTATGCTTTTCGCCACTCGCCAAAATTTATTTCCACAAATAAAAATACGACAATTATAAAGCAATGAGTTCAGTAGAAACTCATTTGAAACTGAAGACACACAGTGAAAAATGTCTGAAAAAGGACTGTCCTTTCCAAAAGAGGACCTTTGGCAACCATACCTGATTGCGGAATGATCGCGGATGAGTTCCTATTTTTAACCTTTGTAAACAGTTCTGATTTGTTAGAGTTTTTCAAAGGAGGACTTTTACACTCTAACGTTTCGATTAAATAAATATCTGTTTGTTTCCCTCAAAAATAAAAATTAAAAATCGTTACCTATTCTGAAGGGTCTTTATTATTGGAATACCTATGTATGTAAGCTGTTTTTTTTACATGATGTATTCGATCAGCATCTTATTATTTTAAGGTATCTCTTATTCTCTCACTTGTCAGTAATATTGTGGCCTACTTCGATCCATCTTCATCATTTAGCTAAGAAAAAAAGTATCTATAAATTTCCCGGACTCGGCACGCTCATTTCAGCTATAAATCTGTCTAAACAAAAACATGTTTAAGATGATAGAATTATCTTTGTATATCTGTTAATGTTATTGTAGTTAAAGTTTTGTATTTATTGTAATTATTATTTGAAATGACAAGAATATTATTAATTTGATAAAATGTTTTTGGTTAATCATACAGTATTATATAATGTAAATAAATACCTCTAACATTAGATTTTTTATATTTATAATGTAATAATAACGCAGAATACACATACATAATTTAAATTGATAAAATTATCAATAATTTGTTTTGTGTAGACGATCTTCGTCTTGTGAGAGGCGAATACAGTAAATAATACATACTACCCGGTGGTTCAAAACAAAACACGTTCGGCGGTGGTGGGTCATTTTACACCCACCTCAAGTTTTCAGTATTTCAACTGTTTTATGGGAGATTTTTTATAGATATTTCATTTTGAATATGATTAAATGAAATGGCATGATGTGTCGTAATGTTACTGTTAAATAAAATAAGAAAAAAAATTAAAATGTTACGAATGATGTACATAATCTCACGCATCAACAAACGCCCTACACAACCAAAATAAAAACATCCACTAAGCATGTAATCTTCTCGTCGGAACCCGAACAGGTAGTGTCATAAAACTTTCAGGTAGGCGCAACTCCCCTCAAATAGTTATATTACTGGTATTGTCTAGTAACAAATACATGGACGCAAACCTGGTATCCTTTGTCTATCCGCTCAAAATGTTGACAATATATATTTCGGAGTAAGTTCTGAGTTTCAATCCCGTAAAAGCGACTGATGTTTGAGCGTTTTTACACATTTTTATCAATAACTCATTTGAATCTCGTCCGATAACATTTATTTGTATCTAAAATTATTTGGAAATATTTAATAATAGATTAGTTAGAAGAAAAACAGTATTAAACAAATATTTGTAGCGTATATATGTCATATTTTTACAAACACCCGGGACAAATCCGACCCACCACCGCAGAGTATGTGTTAAAGTAAAGTTTTACTTATTTTTTACATATTGTGTAATATATATATAATTACATTGCATAATTTATGAATGTTTTATCCTTGTATCAACATCATAATATTTATTGAGACACGAAAATTTAATAAACAGTTTTACGAATGAATTTTTTTTATTATTGGAGTACAAATAAAATTCGGAATATAATGGTCCGCATCCAATGAGACTTTGATTTCTGAGAGTCAGTAAAGGTACATATGCACTGAAATAAAAATCTTACAAATATTTTTGATCTATTTAAAATAAAATAAAAATGAATTAATATTATTCACGTTTTCCCAGCCGACGGACGACGCGGGCGACATCTATGCTCGGGAACTAGGCTCGAGTGTCGTAGTTCTTCTTCTGTACTCTTTTTTTATAACTTTACTTAATAAACTTTTTAAGACTACACAAAAATCCGCGTTTCATTTCACTTTCAACCTTCATATTCTAATCTATTACAATTGCAATAATATTAGTTAATTATACAATTTTCTTGATGGAATCAATTCATGAAATCCATGAAAATAAAAAAAATGTATTTCATTGAACCAGAAACCTTGAGTATATCGAACTAAAGTAACAATACCTTGGCCTCTCATTGTTATCCTGAGCGTGGAGACTCGCTTGCTACGTAAACTCTACGTTATACGTTTCCACTTGACGTTAATCGATTTCTACGGTTACGGCGAAAGCGTTTCAGGACAAAGTAAGCTAAAGCAGGGGAACGCGGGTTCAACGGGCACCCCAAATGTATACTTATTAATTTACTTTTGATTATAGTAAACACGCACCATAGTCACAAAGTCTGATAATTGAAGTAACTAGCTTTCTACGATATCAGTTGTGATAGCGCGTACAAGTCTTCACCTGGTACTGATTCAGCGTGGAGTAACTATACAATTTTTGTTATAACTCGAATTATACTGGACTCATATTTGACTACTAGACAGTGTGATTATTTTTTTAGTTACTAAACTTCATTTTATATTTTACATATTTTTTAAATTAAATAAAATAAATTACATTAATTTGTATTGCAATAAAAATTATTTCAGTATGTATGTTTTACATATCATTTTAATATACCCGGAACGCAGTTTTCTTTTATTTAAAATCTCTTCCTTTAAAGGATAACTTTTGATGTAATATAATAAATGTTATAATTTAAATAATTACTTATCTACAGTACAACAGCGTTCCTTTTCTATATTAAGCTTTGAACAAAGGCAAACGAGGATATTTTGTTTTTTAAATTATTTTATATTTGTAGTTATTGTAAGTTTGTTGTGATATTGTAGCACGATTCACGAACAATATTTACGTTTTAAACTAGTTTATTCTAAAACTATACCGCTTGTTTAAAAAAAATGTGATACTAAATATGCACCAATAAGTAAAACTATAATTAAAAGAATATATCAAATTTGCAAAATGATTCATGCCCAAGAGGCGCAGCTATCGATAAGTCACGATTGACACAAATTTTGATTTGATTGTAATGTTAAAAAAATATATAAACATTATTTATACCCCGGTAGTCCGTTATGCCTCGCTTTACTCTCTTTTACTTTGGTAAGAGAAGCAGTTACGTTAAAAGTCAGTTTGGGAACGTAAATGTTCGATTTTTGTTATGTAACATTTCTTGCTGAGGCTTACGAATCAATAAAGTACTATAACATCACGAAGAGTATATAAAGATCATTGTGGTTAGGTAGATATTTTTTATTTGGCCATTGTTTACACAACCACTATTATTTACTTGACCGTGTTGCGCATAAACAACAGTTACTCAAGTACTAATTAAATGTATTAATTAGAAAGATATACATATAAAATCAATTTAATCGAAAAATATTGTTGTTGCTACCGAGAATCGAATCTGGACTACTTTCCAAACCGAGGAAAGTTCATTATTCAACTATTTTACAGAAACAGTACTTTTGACGACAAAAACAATATTTTTCTATAAAATTGATTTTATATGTATATATTTCAAATGAATACATTTAATTAATATTTAAATATATTATTCCGATAGCAATAGCAATATTTTTTGATAAAATTGATTTAATGTGTATATCTTTCTAATTAATACATTTAATTTGTATTTTAAAGTTTTGTAAGTGAATAGGTCTCCACAAAGTGAATAAGTCTATGGATGCATTTGTCACTATGTGCAGTTATTTATATGTCCATGTGTCTTGTATGCAGTTGACATACAATCCTCGTTGTCTACAATATAGCGAGCTCTTGGCCTGTCAAGTGTCAAATATCATATTTTTGACGAGCAGCGCAATTTGAAGACTAGCTTCTCTTCGTTTCATACACGGTCACGTCAATTAACGCCTAGCATGGGCGATTCCACTGCTAATACAGGGAAGGTGCATTAACCAACTAGCTACAACAGACAGTACTTTTGACGACAGATTGGAAAGAGATCCAGGTTCGAATCCCGGTAGCAACAACAATATTTTTTGATAAAATTGATTTTCTATGTATATTTTTATAATTAATACATTGTACATACATACATACATACAGGTAGATGGCTCTTTCAAATAATGGAACGATTAAATGTAAATATCAAAAAGGTAACATATAGGTTCGAAAATATGTCGCTAAAAATATTGTCGCTGTAGCATAGTTATATAATGCACCTTCCCCGGTTTGGAAAGAGATCCAGGTTCGAATCCCGGTGGCGCAACAACAATAGTTTTCGATAAAATTGATTTTATATGTATATCTTTCTAATTAATATATTTAATTCATATTTAAAATATCACAGACCTATGTCCTGAATAATTACAACTTCACAATAAGAATGTTTTCTCCTTAATAATAGTATCTCGATTGAATAGTACACAATGTTGCAAGTTAGATCTATTTTTTAAACAAAATGTCCAGAACTCATTGCAATAATGACGGGATAACTATTTTACATTGTTTTTCGCGATAACCGTACAACGCCTTTTTATTTTATGTTGCAGTATAACTTCTTGATTGTGATGTGAATATCTTAATATTTTCATCGTGTTATATAGAATTAAAAGATGGACGGACAACAGAGAAAATAGAAAGAAAAAAAATTGAAATGTGATGCTGGAGACATGCGCTTAGAATACCATGTCTAGCAAGGCGTATCAATGTTTCATACTGCAGAACTCATACTAATCTCAACGATGTGTGTGCTTAAGACGTATTCCTAAATACTTTGGAGATCTTAGAATAAATGAAATCCTGCATGGACTTGAGGTGGTCGGAAACGGGAAGGGATCCAAAGAAAGAGATATATCTCCACCAGTTTAACCGACAGAGTGAAGACAAGTCATCGTCTTCATTAGCTGTTCCTCGTGTCCAAAGAAAACTGTATTTTATGATTGTGGGTTCTCAGGTGTCTGATGCTGGATCCACAAGTTCTGGGGTATCTTGAGTATGGAAAGGCAGTAGCTGCGAGCTGATTTCCGATTTTTTTTGTTCTTCCCTATGTTTGGATATTTTTTTTCTATTTGCACCTTTCGACGTCGTGGTTTGTCGACTGTGTCCGAGTGTGATTGAGGAGCACTATTATCGAACCACACGCCGTTCTACATGTTATGTGCATCAGAGACGATGCTTTCTCATTTTCTTACGTCTTTCTCGTTTTCTCAATTATTGCGTACTGTATACCATTGCCCTTCAGTTATATTTGTCTCGTGTAGTAATTTTCGCTTTTAATGTCGAACTTTTTAATATTCGTTTTCAGGAAGTCTTTGAAGCATTTTGTTGGCCTCTATCTGCTCTGGAATACTTGAGACATTTCTTTTGGTAGTTTGATTTGGTATGGTTTGGCTTCAAGCACCCCCTCATCAATTATGCATTCATCCTGCCATTTTATCGAGAGATATGGAGTAGTTGCGTTACAGCATAATTGATTTTTAGCTTGGGTGATATATTTACGCAATACATTAATATTTTAATTATGCACGATCAGCAGGGTGAGGAGATAGTTCATCGTGAATTAAAAAAACCTTTCAAGGCTAAACTTTGAATTATAATTCCTTGGAGGTCGTGGGAAAAATAATTTCTTATTAAAAGTTTATGGATATCTTTACGTAATATCTCACATTCAATTTTGTTATTTTCGTTCTCTAACTTATTTCTTTACCTCCGGGACGCTTTTTATTATTTTAATACCTTTTTTTTACGTAACCAAGACCACATTATTAAAAATAATAATCATTCAACTACGGGATAAAAATAATGGGAAATTTATCAAAAAGTCTTGTACGGAAATCACAATCTTCGTTTCATATCTAAAACTTTTCAAAATTATTAGCATATTTCTGTATGTATTTTAATTACTTTCAGGAATGTTTTAACTAATCATTCCATTAATGTTATATAGTTTTACATCTTATTCTTTTTTATTAGATCGGAGCCATCTATACCTTTACATCACCATGTAGTCCAGTATTCTAAGCACTCACATATCTTGCCTTGATGTTATACACCCTCCTACGTTTCCCCTCAATTGAAACTTTATCCTATTGATACACACATATATATACGAGCTTTGTATGTTACGGAACTCATGTACTCTCACTTTATGTCCCGCCCACTGCAGTCTTCTTGTTTTTTCTTACTATAGATGTTTGGTGTACAAAACCATCCCCGAAGCTCCAAGTTCTTTAATATTCTCCAACATTGGAACTTAGTAAGACTTCTCCAGATATCCTGAAAAAATTGAAAGCATAAAGGCTATAATGGGTGGAACTTCCAGCAAGAGTAGATGAGTCCGGTAAAACTTAAAATACTCGCATTCACAAAATAGAGGGAAAAACTATTGTCTGAACGAAAGGGTGGGAAAATAAGGGATGCAGGAAGGGTGGAAGTAATTCAGAGAGAGGGACAGGAAAAGAGGACGAGGGGTGGCTGAAGAACCACCAAACCAGAAAACCCAACCCACTTGTGAAATGCTCCTTTTCGTATCTGGATCTTCTTCCACTAAATCCACAAGTCAAAAACAAATTAAATTAATGAACTAGAAAGGTACATAGAAAAAAATATTTTTACAAAATAATAATTAGTTGCTAGAATACATAGGATACATTGATAGAATTCGAATACTTTACCCCAGATAGGAAGAGGTCTAGATTCGAATCCTGGTAGCAACTAAATATTTTTTAGATAAACCTTATTTTATCTGTATATCTTTTTAGTTGATTAATTTAATTTGTATTAAAAATACCACAGAACTATGATCTGAAAATGCAACTTAACAACAAAAATATATTTTCCTTAAAAATGTTATCAAAGTTGGAAGAGTAAATTAAATGTTTTGCTGATCTTATGGTTGTAATCGAAATTGTAAATATTTTTTTATTATATTTATTTTAAAATGTGTTAAAGATAGCAACGAGATTGTTATTAAAAATTCTTGATTAATGGAAAGTTTTCAATGCTTGGCTCCAATATCTATTTGACGTTCTTCTACAAAATTTATTTAGTACGGTTCTTTAAGTTTATGTGGTCGCCTTATATATTCAGTATTCAATTCAGTGTATATGGGGCTGACAATCGTTTCAAAATACATTTGACCAGTGCAGTCGAACAATTCTAGCACTCCGTTTCGAGCATTTAAGTATGTACGAGTAGGTGGTTGAAATATCATTTAATTTAAATCCTTTTAAAAACAAAATACTGCTCAATGTTAATACTTCAAAATTGCAAGATTTTATTTTGTCACTGAAATCAAAATACGGAAATTAAATTGAGAAAAAACGACATAATATTATTACAAAAGTACTAAAATGTTACACGCGAGTTCAGAATCAAAAGCAGATGTTAGAATGACAGAATTAAAATGCAAAAAAACATTATACCATAACTGTCATACTTGGAATCATATTGAAAATGACCAGTGACCATAGGTCACATGACTAAATACTGTCATATTATTGGCTGAAAACATATTTGTCTGGATTTGAATTGATTATCTATTAGACATGTCTGCAATTGAAATAACAAGCAAATTTTAATTGCGTTTTTATAACAATTTCCATGATATTTAGCTAATTTTGATAGGCAATGTCTTGTATTATATTAATTTGCTTAATATTTGTTGACACATAGCATAAACACCGCAAAAATTGTACATGTCTGATTTTGATTCTATACCTCACACATAACACATAATACGTAGGTACTTCGAAAGAAAACCAATATTTTATTTTAAATTGTTAAGTTTTATTAACCACTTAATGAATTAAAAATACATTTGAAAAATGTAATTTTTTCTTCAGGATGTCATTAACTAAACAAAAAAAATATATAAATAAAAAAAAAGTTCACAAATATATATAAATATTTAAAAAAAGATACTTCATTTTAGTCACGGCCATTATTGTATCTGTAGCTAATATTTTGTCGTTGTCATTCTTTGATCACGGAACTAGCTTTCCATGAGAGCGCGCTTGCACTAGAGAGTTGGTGCTGAGGTCCAACCGCAGGTTAACGCCAGCAACTCGCCAGCCAACAATGTATTAGATGCGGAACAACGCGGCAAACAACAGATGCGGCAACGCCAGCAATGTATCAGATGCGGAACAAATCCATGTATACGGCCTTCAGCAAATATTATAGATGAGCTGCAATAACGCGCCAATCCGAACAGTATTCTGTAAGAGTTGTTGTACTGAATTCGGAAACGGTTGTACGTCATTTACTTGTATTTCGACCAGAACTCGCGGGTATACATGCTGGTGAAGAACGATTTAAAACAGGACCCTCTTCACCTCCTTACTGCATCGATAGAAATGTCGTGACAGCATATTTGCACGAACGCTCAACTCTCTTCTTTGTCGTTCTATGTCATCATCGTCTTGTCCATTTTCATTGAGTATATGGCCAAGGTATTTGACCTTATTTTAAACGCTCAATTTTGTCCTGCCCAACAACACGGGAGGAATATTATCTGGCTCTTTTCTATATATGTGACAGCGAATAAAAATGGACAGTCAAAAGTGGGAGACACTAAGCTACACTTTTATTTAGATGTGATAATTTATAATTTACATTTCTATCTAAAATAGAAAAGTCTATCGACCATATAATATCAGTTCCATTATTAATTTTTACTATTACTTATATACACTAAACTAACTAACTTACCATAACGCCTTTTTCTGCAGGGGCAGGCAGAGATGATAGAGCGCCACACTCTTCGGTCTTGACACACAATTCTCGCCTCGTCCATTTTCGTACAAGTTTGTCGAATTGAGTCCTCTATTTCTGGTGCACTCAACAAACACGTCACACTTCTTTCTTATTATTCTCTCCTCATTCATCCGTTCCATATAACCAAATCACCCAATTGATACATTCTCCATCTCACTCACTATGCTATGATCTGCTTTACTTTATTTACGCGATGTAGTATATTGATTTATTTAAATTATGTGTAGAAGTGTTATTGATAAAAAGTCGAGACAAACTTGAAACCGTAACAGAAACATTTATCTTGACAATTACGGAAGTTAACTTTTCACTCACACTGTGGAATAGTGTCGGAGGATTGTGGACCGAAAAAAGCAAACAGTAGCCAGTGAGAAAAACTTTCATCTCTCGCACTGAAAACTTTTCCAATCTTGGGACAGACTCGGGCGGTCCCGAAAAGATGAAATCGACTTCAACTGTCGCTACTTCAATCCTTGAAGCCCGGCGGTTGAGAATTTATCACGTTTTATTTATTTATTTACGACAGTAACAAGGATTCAGGTATGTAATGGGCAATTCCTCGAGATCAACAATAAAAATCAATTCCACTTATTTTACACAGAAACATAAAAGATTGTTTAGTTTGTATCTTGCCGATGGATGCCTTCTCCTATGTTGATGATGTAGATGTAAAAAATATATTTTTTTAAATTTAATTTTGTTAAAATAGACATGTAACAATTATTTATTATTAATATTTTGACAAGTACTTATTACTTGCTGTTTAGATTTTATGTTATTTTTATAAAACAAAACAGTGAATATCATTTTTAAAGATCTTAGTACAAAATTCAACATGTACAGGTGAATATTATGTTCCAGGCCGATTTTGTTTGACCGCCATTATGGTTTGGCAGACATTTGCTAGTTTGCATTTAGTAGTCACAGAGAGTAGTTGATTATAATTTACTACAAAGCATCTAACGCCACAACAACCTGTTGAAGTCATTAAATAAATAATGACAATGCTGCAACCATTAATGGTGATCGACATAGTCACATGTTGGAAAACTTCTTAGTAGCCGAATTGGATCAATTAGGCCCGCAACACATGTGGTTTCAACAGAACGGTGCCACCTTATACACAACCCGAGCTACACTTGAAGTTTTGCGAGAAAATTTTCACGTCCGCGTAATGTTAAAAAGTGGTGATATCGACTGGCCTCCTCTATCACCTGATTTAACGGTTCTCCATTATTTTCTGTGAAGGTACTTGAAAGGAAAGGGCTACGCCAATAAGCCAACAACAATTCCAATATTACAGGATAATATTCAAAATGAAATTGTTGAAATAACACACGAAGTGTGCGAGAATATAATGAAAAATATGGTTAAAGGAGCACGCATTTGTACCGCTGCCAGAGGTGGTCACATGGCCGATGTCATATTTCATACATAATTGTAATAAACCAAATAATCGATAAATAAAAAGAAAATTTAATAATTGTGTTTCATTTACTAGCAAATTACATAATATTCATCATGTATATGGAACAGTTGAAATCCACCTCCCTGCAACAACACTGTGTATCGGATTTTACAAATATTGGTAGATAGGCGGAGCGTCGGTCATTTAGGATTATATGTAGTGTTGTTGCAGATCAGATTCCTTAGAAATTGTTATAACGTTATATATAACGTTTCGGCATTTATAACTCAGAACTGTCCAAAACTGATATACAGTGTTGTAGGATTGATCTCAATTATAAAATATATATATAAGTTGGTTCAGATGTACATCAGAAAAGCAAGAGTAATTGTATAATCTCACATAAATATTTTTTAAATACTAATTTAATGTATTAATTTTAAATATATACATATAAAATCAATTTTGTCAAAAATATTGTTTTTGCGCTACCAGGAAAATTAATAAATTAAATTAATTTTTAAAAAACATCATAGACCTGTTCTGAATAATTACAACTTCGCAATAAGAATGTGTTCTCCTTAATAAATATTTTTATACTGTATTTTGTTTTATTGAACAAATTAAAGTTATAATAAAAAATATTTATTTACCGTCATTACTAGCGGGTTATTTCTATTGTATTTAGTGAATAGAATAATAGCATTGAATTTATTCATTACAATATTAGTAAATATTAGACTTACATACAAGCGTAGAAAGATGCGTTATGTGTTATTGTGTAATATTACGACACACATGTTAAGAATATGTTCGTTATTTTCGCATTAAGATGCCGCACTTTTCAGGATGTAGTTACTGTTATTACAGTGCTGATTCAATGATCCTGATAACCAGAGATACGATGCATCGTCTTGGGATCCTCTAGAATTTGCATCTTTATATAAGTCCCTGAATAAAAAAAACAATATACCCTAGCCGTTTTTGATTAGAATATCCAACAGGGATAGTACAGGAAATGTTAAGATATTATTTCATATTTTTGTACACTATCCTACCAGAAATAAAGTACCTGGCCGCTATTGTCATTGGAAGGAAATATTCTATACCACTATGATATCGATAACGAGTATTTATATTTCAGGGTTAATAATGATCAAAACATTATTTTACCACCATGCGAACTAATTACCATAATTTTTTTAGTCTGTACATCCATTTTGAACAGAACTAAATGTATGTAGTCTAATTTAACGCTATTTTTTGTAAAATACAGTATAAATAGTTAAAAATTATCTAGGAGAACTGCCGTCAATATTGATATAGTAAAAACATATTCAGTAGACTATTAAGTTCTTGCAGTATTGACAATACATTTACTGCATAATTATTTTTTAAATGTACTGCAAAATAATCAAAATAACTTACATAAATATGGTCGTAATTGTTATAAAGTATTTTTTTAAATTAATGTATTTATACGACTTTTAAGAACACTGTCATTCCGCATAATATAAGATATGTAATACGAAAATTGATATATTAAGGAGTAACTTCTTAAGGTCTAACTGTTAAAAATATTATTTAACCAATTATTCAATTAAGAATAATTAAAATAATAATAATATTTATTAGGAGAACACACTCTTATTGTGAAGTTGTAATTATTCAGAACATAGTTCTGTGATATTTTAAATATGAATTAAATATATTAATTAGAAAGATATACATATAAAATAAATTTTATCGAAAAATATTATTGTTGCGCCACCGGGATTCGAACCTGGATCTCTTTTCAAACCGGGGAAGGTGCATTATCCAACTATTCTACAGCGACGATATTTTTAGCGACAAATTTTCGAACCTATAATTTTTAATATTAATACATTTAATCGTTCCATTATTTGAAAGAGCCATCTACCTTATTTTAATTGATTTTATATGTATATATTTCTAATTAATATATTTAATTACTATTTATACTAATATTTAGTTTATATAAAATTGAATTAATGTTGCATTTTGTAAAGCAAACTTATTGTAATGTCAAATTATATATAGTAAAAAATAATCATGACAAGAAAAAATAATTTTTCAAATTTATTTATTAGTTAGTAGGTACGTAGTAGGTCTTCCTGGTATCGAATGAAGGTATTATTGAACTAGATATTTAATTAGGTTGATTTTGAAAAGTTCAGTTGATTCATTCGAAAAAATGGATCTTCCAGAGGGCAATATTTTCTTACGTGCAGTCAAATGACAATATTTCAGACGATCATATAATTATACTTTTAAAATTAGCGATATTAACTTAAATTAGTGGTTAATAAAACAAACATAATAAATAAAAATATAATCATATAATTATTTTTTAAACGGTGAGTACGGTTATGGGCCATTATTAAATGTGACCTAAAAACGGTGAGAATTATGAGATTTTAATATTAGTTTTCAAGAATTCCAACAAGTTTCTCTCTCAAACGTGAAAACAAACTATATAACTCTTACACAGCAGATAAAAAGAGTTTTTAAAATAATAAAGACAGATTCAGATTGAATAATAATAATAATTGTTGTTACTTGAATATTTACATATTTTTTTAATAAAACATGAAATATTTAAAAAAAAAATATTGAGTAATTGTAAACTTCAGTGTAATATATAGCTATTAATTATTATTAGTTGTTAAAGGACTCTTCTAGTATTATGGATTCAAATTTATTCAAGTGCAAGTACTAATTGGTCACCAGAATTAACCTAAATCACTGCCCCATGCTAATTTATAAATTGGATAACTCCTTTATCTGCCTAAACTTTAAAAATATTTATACAATGAACAACAATATATTTTTGTTTCTCTTCTCTAACAATGTTGGTTGTTTTAAGAATCAATGAACCATTTCTTTCGAGTCATTCCCAAGGGTGGCAGGGATAGCCCGCCCTAAATCGAATAGGCCCACTCTCACAATTTTATATTTATAACTTGTTGACGCATTCGGCATTGCACGGGTGGAAAATATTATCTTAAAAAATTAAAATCCACTTTAAAATTGTCTTTAGATATTATTATTCTGAATTCTTAATAACCTCTCCTTTTTATTGAACCATCACCCCAACGGTTACTCAAAATTACCGCCACCTTTTGATAGATTTATCTCTGTCTTTAAAAGATACACTCATTAAACCTTAACTGTTTATTGACAAATTTTACACTAGATGTCTCTGTCTTAAATTATGAATTTGATTGCAAGTAGATTACATTTCTTCTTATCTTCGACGCACCATGATTGCTACAAGACGCGCTACCTTCCGTCTATCTGCAGAGTGAGGCGGCTTCCTCTCCAGTCTTGCAGAGTATTCCACTGCATAGTGGCATACTCCCAACCTGGGATGTTTCATCTAAATTATACCAGCATCAGGTAAAATCTATCATTCACGATCAGCGATCTACAGTGACATGAATTGAAGTGAGCTAGGCTAAGCTGAGACCTACCCTCCAATGTCAACATTATACCATCTCAGTGAACCCTTGAGGCCTCACCTCCCACGAATCTAAACCATTCGCGAAACACCACCTGCGATTTACCATGTGTCTCGTGTATCCTACCTTGTATTTTTGTGTGATTTTAATTTGTACAACTTTCTTCTACCAAACAAATATTATGTTATATGTTATATTCATTTTGTGTGAAAGTAATTATGTATTAAACTTCTCTTTGCCACCTCTGTTTTTAATCTGTTTTTTTTTAATATACTATTGTTTTGTGTCAACAATATCAAGTTTTCATAATTTAGATAACCCCCTGATTTCCAAATAGTGTTTCAAAGATTGATTTTTTGACGAAGAGAGTTTGCAGTGAGGGTCCTCACTCATAGAGGGATGATAAGTCACCTGTTCTGCCGCCTGTTAGCCTAGGCACTATTTACATCTTATCTGGGTTCTTATATATTTTTTATTAGGTACTCAAAAGTGTGTACATCCACACTCACGCTAATGTGTATTTTACAAGATATCGCATGATTTGGCGAAAATGTGGTTATCGACCTAACCTATTTTTAGACTTGTATATTGCATTTCCACTTTATCATGGTTTCAGGGAGTATTCATGATTCCATTTCACTCTACAGTAAAGGAATAATCCAATATCGTATCATTCCCATTAAAAAAATATATTTTTAAATTGTGGCTGCACAATACTTCATTCATGCGGAGTTTAAATTCTGTTGATGGATTGCAGTTTTCATTTAATCTACATTCCAGCTAAACTATTTCATCAACTATTTACATTTATGTACGTTCCGCTATGTTTGCTAATGATCATGTAGTTTATATTATTTGCGTTTAGTTGAAAACCGTTTGCTTCGCATGCACATGCTTCGCGCATTAGCTACTCAAGTCAGAACTTCATCGTTACTACTAATTATAAGTTTCTGGTAGAGAACGCCATTAGTGATAAATTACATCAGATATTCCTAGCTATCCACACATTAGGCTTGTGAAGTGAAAGATGATCTAGGAGCACAGCGAGGCATTTATTCCACCCCATTATGAGGAGTTGTTTTACCAGTATGAGATCAGTGTGTTGCAAATACAAAACGAGTGTTTCTCGCTTAAAAGCGAGACCTAATTAAATTCTAATAAAGCAATATATATATATTTATATCTTACTATTATAATAATTTTAAGATTCAATTTAGGATATATTTTTTCACTGAGAATATTCCTTACATTATGTTGTACGGACTTAAATCATTTATATCGTTTAACCCTTACCTAGCCACGCAGTAACATTGGTCTATCGAGCCAATTAAATCGTATTTCTATAAATATGCACAATGTAAAACTTATATTTTACTTAGTTCTAAAAAAATCATTTGCGCTTAGAAATGACAAGTGGAAAACCAATTATGTAAAGTGAATCATAATAAAAGAATACATTTTTAATTCAATGCTATATAATATTAATGCATTGCATGCTATCTGCGTTAAGAATACTTACCTGTACCACGTGAAAAAGATCACATATTAATTTAAATGAAAAGTGATAAAGATAAACATCATGTTAAATGGGTCTTTTGACGAATGCGTTATAAGAACGTTTGAGAATAAAATGAACGTATTCGATTATTATATTAATCATTTCTTATTATATTTATATTAACTATTTTAAAGTTATTTAAGCTTGTAAAACCATTTTTTTCTCATTTAAAGTGCTTACAAAACTCAAATTTCTTGCAGTAACACGAGTTGACAGCATGGCTGCGTAGGGTATTTTTACCATGGTATGGTAAAGGTTAATTATGTATTAGGTTAGTAATGAGAAAGACTTAGATTGCTTTAAATATCACCGACCGTTAATCTTTTAGATAACTGCATCGCGTTATAGATAAAATACAGTAATAAGTCAACAGTCAACAATATTGTTTTATTATGTTGTCTGGAATAAAATATTATAATATAATAAACATTTAGTTCAAATTTGTTCGGAATGTTCTTGTAGAAGTCTATTACCTTCACAATCTTTACGCACCTTGCATACACCTGGGTGGAAAACAGGGCTCTTATCAACTTTTAAATCACGCCGGTATCGACCGAAAAACAAACAATACAACGCGCCCTCAACCACTTCTATCACGTCCGCCGTCCCGCCGAGTTCGTTAGCAACGCTTTTCTATTGTTGACATAGTATTGCTTATACTTTTATCCGTAACTATGGTTCATCCTGCTCTGGCCATACGCACACACTTGCACACTCACACACGCGTTATAATTCAAACAAACAGGTAAGCGCCCGGTGTTAATTTATTTGGAGGTACTTGGACGCTCACACATAACTTTCTGATACATCATAATTATACCTTCCATTTAAATTACTACACATTAAACACTACATCATTTTATTATCCTAACTCTGAAGTTCTAAAAATCTAAAAACAGATGTCGCCCCAATAGCGCATTATTGTCGATAATAATTCAAGAAGTTCTGATTACTAATAATGAACAAATGTATTATTTTTTTAATTAGAAGAAAAATAGGCGCAGGTTATAATAATTAAATTAAATATATATTTATTTCCAAATATATATGTATGTAGGAACATACAATTTTACTCTATTATAAATTACGATATATTTTACAATGACAATTAATTTCAGATACAATTGAACTTTTTTTTTAAATCCCGTATCTGCCCTACTAGGTTAATCTTCTAGGTAGGTTTTTGTGTATAATATATTTAATTTAAATAATTACACGATAGATTGACATTATTTAAAAATTGTTTATTTACGAGTATATAAATAAAAATAAGAGTTATGAAAAGAATTAATATATGAAGAATTGCTCGATTTCATTTTGAAAAGGAGAAAAAACATATATTTTCAAGATTTGTTATTATGTTTGAATATTTTGTAGTACTTAGTACCAAGATTTATTAGCCATGTTGTTATTGACTTCTTGTTAATTTCATTTTCTCTTTTTAAGTCAATGCACAAAAAGGGCTTAACTGTATTTAGTTTCCATTTTTTGTACTTAGAGAAATTTGTAGTATGTTATTCTTGTGCCATGATAATGATTTATGATGGTGATATTGTGGTGTCTCGTAGAAAATATTATATTAAAGTTAGTTGCCTCATATCAAGCAAAGCACACTCTCAGAATAAAAGATCAGATGGGTGGGTGCCAATATAGTATTTCATGTAAAATAGTTTGTTTAAGCATTATACATTGTTCGGTTGCTAGCCCTGATTGTACATAATACATGTGTGTATGTGCAAGGGTGTAGTGAAACGGGTTATAGAAAGGGTAGTAGGAATTTGAAATAGGGACAGAACAGAAACGGCTCAAGGACCAACCAGGAAGCACGGCTTACCTGGATTTTCTCTGTTGTAGTTACAACTCTCCTGAATTTCAGGAAACTTCTTAGCCGATTCACATGAAACACTGTGAACACAATAGTAGCTTGGACACGCACCGCGAGAAACCAAATACAATAGTAACAGTAACTGTACAACAACAGATCAGTGAAGCGGGCACATAGCAACTTCATAATTCATACTTATTGACAGTTTAGAGTTAATAGACAACAACACACACATAAAAGTCACGCTCTGAAGTATAGGATATAGGGAGGGATGGGAAGAGACAGATAGTGTGAGAACTGTCACTTTGTAAATATGTGTGTATCAGGAGAGTGAGATGATGAGTGGTAGGGGACAAGCATTATAAAAGGGGAATTGACCTTTTCCATCTCAGCTTCTCCAAAATAACTAGTCTATCTCTAAAGTATATAATTTATAATTAATGTAATATATGCTGTGATAAACTTAATATTGTTACAAATACATACTGAGTTTATATTCTCAAGAACGGGACCCAAAGTAATTAGTCAGTAAGCAGAGGATAGAATCCCTTAGGAATCTGGTGATACTTGGAAAGTCATCACAGATAGGTAAAGTCAACATAAAGGAGCATCCACATACGCGCATGGTGATCGGCGATCCGCGAACCTGTCATAAATACCGAAAAACTTGAGTATGCTCATTCCTGTTATATGGGTAACACCACAAACTTGCGGCGGGTCGGAGACAAATGGGATGTCCTCGGTTACTATTACGACGGTGAGTGCGAGATACAGATCGTGTATTGCTATCGGATCGGATCAAGTGTCGGAGGCTGGCTAGCCAGAAGTCCACGGAATACTATCAAGGAGATTGCAGATAGCGAATTGCCGACCGAATTAGGTAGGTCAGTGGTTATTATCTGCATAATTTGGGATTGCATACTCTGTAAACGTTATCAATATAAAACCAAGACCAGACTTAGCTATCGAAGGAATTCATGGATACATACTTGAGATGGATTTTATTTTACCGCTTCCTTATCTGTGAGCAGCCTGATCATACGCACACTATCAGAAAAAAACAATGATTGTTGATGGCTGTTTTAGCAGCTGCGCGTCCAGAGTTTTCGTATAATCTATATTTTAATGTTGAAATTCCTTATTATATTGCTTTAACAATGCACCATGTAGTGTAGAATGTAAAAATGTTGTAAAACTAAAATAAAAATAAATTAAATTAAAATCTTAAATAAATACGATATCTTAATTAGTGACAACTATTGCATAATGTGAAAAGATTGTAAATAAATATATTAATTTTTAATTTTTGATAATTTGTACTGCAATCAAGCGGATTTTTAAAAAACTACTTTGGTATTTGACAATGACACTAACATATACAAATTCAATAGTGACGAAATTAAATCATAAGTCTTTTTCATAATTAAATAATTTAAAAAATGTATATTTAGAATTTAAGTACAGTCCCTGGGAATTTATATCTTAATAAATTTATTTTATAAATGTGATCTGATATTTCGCTTGCACTCTTCTAAACGGGAAGCAACATTTTTGAGAACTGCTCGGCACGTATTCTCCGTGATCGCTGCAATTTCTCCTCGAATATTTTATTTTTATTGGCCCAGAGACGGAGGATTCTTACCGAGTACCTTTGATTTAAAGGAACCTTATAGGAAACAGTCCATTTGTGTCAAGTCGGGGCTACGTGGAGGCCAGTTTATGTCACCTCGTCGGGATATCAATTTTGCGGAGAAAATTTCACGAACAGCTGGTAAATACGCGCTTCATAGCGACTGAATTCCCAAGGACGCGACTAGCATTCGGCATACTTTACGCCCGCTCGTCGCGTACAGACACACTGTATTAGATAAGTATTTAACATTAATTCTTCGTTTGTTTATTCTCAAACAACGTTTTATAACACAACAGTTCAAAAATGTTATAAAACATCCAGTTTCTGTTATAAAAATAAATTTTATAACAATATAATAACAACGCGATAAAAACAGATTTCACGGCCAGCGTTTACAGAAACTCGAGCGCGTACAACTTCGGTCCGCTCCAAACTTGCCACTTTCAATTATTTTATTCATCCCCTTTAAAAACGGAAGCCTTAATTTCTGAAGAAAAAAGTCTCGCAGTAAAGTGGGGTCATTTTAACTTTGTACTCAGGGGTTAAGATAATTCCAAAATACTTTGTACTCAGGAGTTAAGAGCTAACCGGCGATAATTCCAAACATTCTACAAAGTTTCTTTGTCCCTTCTGTTGCTGGGGCCGCAAGAAAAATAAACTACCACAAAAGAATAAATTTCAACGAAGATAACATAGTTACTTACTAGTAAAAGATTTCACCGCTTGACGTAATATATTTTCTCAACAATAGCATATTTTTAATGTTATTAGTTCTTACTTATCCATTATAGAGTATTTTTAATACTACTGTAAGTTAGTTGACGATTTTTCCAAAGGAACATAAGAAACTTAATACGTTATTGAAAATTAAATAGATACATGTGTTTGCCAATGTTACGAATGTGAATAACAATATTATCCGAAAATTCACGAACATGATGCATCTACCTACAGACAAACTAATACATTGTGTACTATATACAAATGGCTAAAATAAAACACGTGCACGGTATAATATTACGTACAAGCGAATTCGTACGTTATACCGTACCTAAAAATACGTTTTCTTAGCTACCGTATAATGGGCTATTTATGTCACGTCCGCCACAAAAGTTAATAATACATAAGCGGTGGATCTGCCTATATAAGGACATGGTGAATATTTTACGAACATTTCTATGGAATAAATCTAACGTGTGGTATCTTACCATGTTCTTATTGACAGAGTTCATCATCTTCACGTATCTCTCCACAAAATAAAATAATACGAAGATTGACAAAATCAGTACCTGAAACACCATAACATGAAAGTGCAGTCATTTTTTTGTACGTAGTAGGCAGTATGTATATCGCCTCATTTTGTTTCTCTCAGGTGTGCAACAATACATACAATGAAGTTTGCACTCATTCTTTTTATAATATAGCTATCAAATATTTATCGTCAAATATCTCAGTTAATATTGATTGTGACTTATACATTATTGCAGAATACATTATAACTATTACAATTCATCACACGAGCTACTACTATAACACGAATTACTAACAAAGTAATAAAGTACAAGGTATTTTAATTTTTCAATAAAATCATAAGACAATGAACATAGTACGAACAAATTCACCCAGCATACAAATATTTTAAAGTTTATTTTGAAGAGATGAATAGCTTCTCAATATAATAATATAATTTCTTTAATGTTTACAAATTGAAACAAAGGTTTCACTTTATACGTTTAATAATATTTTATATTTACTTTATGCTGTTTATTTTAATAAAATGGAGAGAGAATAATTTCATATTACTGTTATTTTCTGAGATCGTGTTCACTGGCTTTGAATTTAGGAGTGTAAACCTTCATCATAAAATATGCCCGACGAAATTATTAAAAATAAAATTACTACATTATACAAGTGTATGTATAAGATATGCAAAATATGTAACGCACTCTAAGATCTGCGGTTACGAAAGTCATACAATTTCTTATTAAGGAGAACACATTATTATTGTGAAGTTGTAATTATTCAGAACATGGCTACATAATTATAACTTCACAATAAGAATGTGTTCTCCTTAATAATATAAGTTGTATCAATGTGTCCAAAATGAATTGATAATTCTTGCATCTGCAGTCGGTTTACTCAAAGGTATTTGAGATTCCGTAAAAACAATGTAGATGGCTTTCAAATAATGGAACGAAAGATGTATTAATTTGAAAAAAAGTGTAACATATAGGTTCGAAAATTTGTCATAAAAAATACTGGCGCTATAACACAATTGATGGTGTACTTCCCCAGATTGGAAATAGATATCCAGGTTTGAATCCCGGTAGCGCAAAAACAATATTTTTCGATAAAATTGATGTTATATGTATATATTTATAATTAATACATTAAATTAGTACATACAATTTCTAGTACGATAGCCATTGCGATAGGATTGTCAACGGATCAATCCATGGAGTTGAATATGGCCCGTTTCATCTCCGGTATTTCCAGATTCCAAGCAATCACCTTCAGTACCATATTTCAGAGACGCAAAGTTCTTTCTCTCACTTGCTCTCAGTGTCAGAGTTATAAATATTAAAAATATTAATTTAATTTAATTTTAATATTTATTGAATAATGTAAAAAAAATGGAGATGCGTATATGGAATACGTGTCACTACGTGGAACTAGGCTAAATGTTAGAGCTATCAAAATAGAACTTACGTGATAGCCTCCTGGAACGTGGTTTGAACTTCCGAACACTAGGCGAATATCGTAATTACCAACAGACTACAAGCACTTATGTAGAATATATAGGAATATAGGTACAATATAAACCAATGGCCTAGAGTTATTTTGAAAAAAATCTTGCCTTATTATTATTATTAACATATTTATCTAGAAAATTAAAAAAAATATAATTTAAAGCTCTGATTCTTAAGATAAAGTGTTAAAAAACGTTAAAATCTTATACAAAATGTATTAAATAAATTCAAATTTTCGAAGCTTCAAAAATTACTTTGAATGTTTTCATTTTGGTCCAATTTACATTGTCCTACCCATCACAAAACACATTTCTTTCCGCTTCCTTTTGCGGCCTAAAGCTATTTCCGGTGAGCGTTTGCCGCGCGAGATGCGCATTTCCGGCTAGGGGGAGAGAATCCAATTTTTTCATCATAAACAGGACCGAGGAAATTTGTATTCATGAGAAATGTCAACAATGGGATGACGAGTGATAAAGAAATATTTAGGCAACAATTTGGAAGACTTAAGTGTTGGGATTTTGTCCAAATTAATTTTCGTCTGCGCGGTAGGTACCTACAAACGTAAAGAAACTGTTATTGTTTCGTGAAAATGAGAGTTATATATATATATAAGTTCGTTTTGATACACTGAACCTAATTACTAGCATTGTTCTTTTTTGTAGAAGTATTACGTTAACTAGGTGAAAGCCTGTCAATAATGACTGCAAATAATTATAATTATTTATTTTACACAGAATATTTAATAGGTTTCGAACATTTGAAAATAATCAAAAGAGATCTTCCACTGTATTTAAAACAAAAAATGTTCAATCAATGAATTCATCCAGTGCTTACGTATATAACATGAAGTCACGCAAGGAGTCATGGAAACACGTGTGTTGAACATCACATGAAGATAAGGGGAAAAAATGTGGATAAGGGAACAGACAAGGGTAGTTTATTAACTACCCTTGTATTTAATTAAATAAATAATACATTAAAAACACTTGGTTTAGAACCACTATTTATTCATATAATATATTTTGTTTTTGTCTATGCTTACATGTTAAATATTAGAATATACTCGTACATTGTTTCCTGACGAAGGGACCATAGGTCTTGAAACATGTTGGTTGATAAATTAATAAATAGTGGTTTTAAACAAAGTGTTTTTTGTTATTATTTATATAGGGTGTCCAGCGAAAAAAATTCAAGGTTAAATTGTAATCGCTCGTAAACCAACAGGGTGAGGTAAGTGGGAGGGATATTGTTCGACGCGCGTGATTTTCTGATCTGTCAGTCCAATGAGTCACTGGTCGGGAGCGCACCGCGCGTTCGCGGTTGAGCAATATTTAAAGTGCGGTGATTCATTGGTTGATTGTACTTACTTTAATATTCGACGAGTAAGTGATGGGCCGAGCACGCAACTTATCTGGTATTGGGTTCAAATTTTAGACAAAAAGTAACAATGGTTAATCAAACTCCTCCGGGATAATCAACGTCAGCAGTCAGTTTAGAACATGTGGCTTAAGTTTGACGTGAAATTATACGCAATCCGCGTAAATCGATAAGGAAGTTTGTAGTCTTTACTGGAATAAAAAAATCTACAGTGCACGTTATTTTGATAAAGAAATTACAGTTTCACCCATACAAACTACAAATCGTGCAGTTTCTCAACGAAAATGACTATTATTTACATGAAACCTTAGTGAGAACGATTCTGGAATGTTTTAGAACAGCACGAACGCTTGGAAACATATTGTTTACTGACGAAGAACATTTTAATATTGATGGCTATGGCAATGAATAGAAAATGAGATACTGGTGCTCCGACAACCCAAGGGAATGCCATCAAAAACATTTGCATTGTCCAAAAACGACAGCGTGGTTTGCAATTTTTGCCCGAGGGATAATTTGCCCTTAGTTTTTTAACCAGCGGGAGATAGTCACTGCTGACGTATATTGCCAAATGATCGACAAGTTTTTACTACCGAAGTGCAGCTGTTTCCCGGGTTAAATAACATAACATAATTTACGCAAGACGGGGCCACTTATTATTTATTATTATTTAATATCAAACTTGAAAATTTTCCGCTGGACACCCTTTATCTTACCACAAAGTAATTATGCGAATATCGAATAAATAATTAAATACGTCAAGAAAATGAAATGCAGGCTATTACACTTGGAGGATGGAAAACTGTTGGTCGAATGCAGTCATCCAGTTATAAGAATTCCAGAGGGGAGTTAAGAGGAAAACAGGCCGCCTTTAAACTCGCTAGACTGACGAATGCATCAAATTCTGTGGAAATGCGTATCGGCGATTAACAGCGAATAGAGAAAAATGGGAGATACTTTGGGAGGTCTTTATCCAGCAATGGATATAAAACAGCTAGTCACGATGAATCAGTTGGTAAGTAAAATCTACCTTTTGGTGTCGAATTAAATACCCGGTTAGGTTGGATACCCAAAGACCAATTGATTAATATATTTAAAAAAATCGAACGTCCAGTGAACCCTTTTTATGTCAATTTAAATAGATAATTGCTAGACAATTTAAGAATTATTTTATTATAATAATGTATTTATAATAGTTTAAAATCGCAGGTTATTATACTTACAAGTCTAGAATTACACTTACGTATAAGTGTAATTTTATGTGTATAAATATATTTTTATATTTGAATTGCATGAACTACTTTTATTATTATGTTGTTGATTTTTTAGTTTTTTAGTAAAAGCATGCATTTTTATAGTAAAAGTATGTATAGATAAAAATGCATCAATTTAAATGAACAATTTTATGCTAGCAGATGTGCACTAATCCCATAATATAAGTTGGCAAAGTTCGGATATGAGTTTTACCTGTATAGCTGTGTGAAGTCGATTTCTATTATTGGCGATATATCGATTCATTAATCAATACTCCAACACTGCTGTTACTATAACTTAAACCAAAGGATTACTAGAAAACCAGCTGATAACTGATATATGCTCAGTTTGGTTTGCCATTTCACCATTAATTGACTTATACCAGAACAACGCTTGCAAATTGTGCAAATTTAATTCGAAAATCGTGGTTCAGTTTGAGAAACTTACCGTGTGCTAGTTCCATTTTACGGTCGACATAATCGTTCATCCAAGCAAGTTATTCGAATAACCATAGATCGTTTTCGCACCATGCATACTCTAATTGGTAATACATATTCGCAGAGATGTCGCACAGTGCGCACCGAAGAAGCTGTTGTTTCTTCAAAAATGATGCCGGCCAGAATGTTACAGTCAATGGAGAGCGCCTTAAATCCATGATTACAGATTTTTTCGTTTCCCTATTGAATGGCATTAATGTGGAAGAGCTGTGGTTTCAATAACATGGCGCAACATGCTACACAGCGTGCGCTACAATCAATTTATAAAAATAAACATTCGATGTCCGCACAATTTCGCAAAATGGACCTGTGGATTGGCATTCAAAATCGTGTGATTTAACAACTTTAGATTACTTTCTGTAGGTATATGTGAAGAAACTAGTCTACGCCGATAAACCAGATACGATAGACAACTTGAAAGGCAACATTCGTCACGTTATTGCTTATATACGGCCCCAGGTTCTCTAAAAAGTGGTCGAAAATTAGACTTCTAAATTGCGCTTTGATTGTGCCAGCTGCGGCGTCTATATGCACGATATCATATTTGAACACTAATGGTATACAGTTATCTTTCTAATGAAACCAATAATACCATGGCCATTACCAAAATTTTTATGTATTTTATTTCATTTTAAACATCTATACCTTTAAGAAAACACACTTTATATACCTACAAAAGTTCGAAAATTTGTTTATAAAATTGGTAACCCAATTTTCTGGATAGGAAAAGGTCCAGGTTCAAATCCTGATAGTAACTAAAATAATATTTCGATAAATTATTTTTTTCTGTGCATTTTATTTGTATTTTATTTTCAACTGTAAATGCAAATTAAAATTTTCTTTATTCAAAAATCATTTTTTCGTGAATAAAAACATTGAATTCTGTAAGGAGTTCTAATTAAACAAAGTGACTTCATCCCCTATTTGAACCGCTTTCAAAATCGGTAGACAAACTTGGAACCATCGTGTATAAAAGGGTCCATGCCAGTGGTAAAACGGATATATTATACGTTTAAATGCTGTATGGGGTAGTTTCCTAGTAGTTCCCCTTTGAAACTAATTCATAATTCGACGGTCGGTTTAATTGGGGTGGGATTAACACATTGGAGGCTAGGGGATGTCGGAAATTCGATAGTATCAAGGTCATATTATAATAAATTATTATACCGCAGCAGTAAAGATTTATGATGGAAGCATAATATTTCACACATAATATAATATGAATTCTTCATAATTTAATAAAAATATTATTTATTTACCGAAAAATTATTAACTAATACACCATCACGTTGTTTCTTCGTAGGAGTAGGCACATACGATAGAATGTCAGACCACTGTTGCCTCGTTCACCTTCAGACATTTTTTTTATTTTAAAATGTTTAAACAACAAAATATATAATGACATAATTATAAATTTCTATGGATCTATGAATACTTACCATTGTCGATAGAAATATTTAAAGTAGTAGAATAATATTTTGGAAGATACCAAATAAAATTATGTTTTAAAAGCCAAGAATTTAAAAAACAAAAACCATAATAATATATCCGTATTATATCAGTACGTGTGATAAAAGAAAAAATCTAAAATAAACATCTCACAATTAATTTAAAAAAATATTGTGGTTACTTTGTTTGTTTTCGGGACCTCAAGTTTTGTATTTATTCTCTTTTTCCATGAAATTAGTCCCACGTCTGAAAAGGAATATTATACACTTCGTCAATTTTGTTAGTCCCTGCAGTGTTGCCATAAATTATGAGTGCACAGTGTGACTATATATGTATTATGTGGTCTTACATTTACATGAAACGTACATTTTGCCGATTACTAGTTTTACCGACACCAATGATGTTTGGTAAATGTCAACTTTTTGTACGAATGTATTTTATTTTTTTCATTTAAATTATATTTAAGGGATGAATAATGAGGTTGCAAAACTTTATTTTAAGAATATTGGAAAAATCAGATCATCGACGGTCATTATTTATTTATTTCATTATATTCTTCGTTGTCAATTTTTTTTCAATGCCTACATTAAGTTGTGTCTTTGAGCAAGGGGTTGAGGAATATGGGATGTAGAAAGGGTGAAAGGAATTTGGTATAGAAACAGGACAGTGAGGAAAACAGGGGGTCTCAAAGGACCAATGTGAAGAAACACGATCCACCTGAGAGTTGCTATAGAGTTAATTTATTCTTTGTTGGGAATTTATTTTTCAATACTTACATTAAATTGTGTGTTTGAACAAGGGGTAAGAAAAATAGGATATATGAAGAGTGAAAGGAATTTGGTATGGAGACAAGACAGTAAAAATACAAGGGGTCTCAAAGAACCAACAGGAAGAAACATGATGGACCTGGTACCTGGATTTTTTCTTCACTAGAGCCACAGGTCTCCTTGCTTCAGAATACGTACCCCGCTGTTCCGTACAAAGTACTCTTGAACACACACATCGGTGATGACGCGAAGTGTGATACAATAAGCACAATAGCAAGATGTACGGGTCATGGCACGTACAGCGATAATCTGAACACACAAACAGTACCCTATCCAACAATTCATTCCCACACGTCAGGAAAAACTTAGCGGGAGTCAAAGCGCCCCGATCAATTCCGAAAGTCAAACGTTAACTCTCCGCCAGGAAGATAACTAACAAAGTCTTCACTAGGTTTACTGGTAAGCACTAACTATCAACTTCAACTTCAACTGGTCCAAAATCATAGAGATCACCACACAAAACGTAATGTTTTGGTATAGGAAATGGGTAATATGAGGTAATAGATAGGAATCATTTTCTATATCGCGTTCACATGCACATGAGATGGCGATTGGTGATCCACGAATCATAAAGATCGAATAATTGTGTATTGTAGATAAATCGACGCTTACTCTAATTGTAGATATTTTTGTCTAGACTTTTCTAAATTCTTTTCTCCTCCTTCGCGTCAGTATTGACATATCTCAATCAGATGAGACTATTCATGATCGTTGTTCTCGCTGTGGTAGGTTCCCGTTACTCTCCATACAGCATTATCATATCCATTTCCGCTACTCCAGTTGTGCATATGTCATAATCCGGAGACAAACTGGTCTGAAGTCTTTCTTCTTGCGCATTGTCCCGATACTGATAGATACTGTTGCTCTCTGTCAGTGGATCTGTTTAGTCTGAAACCTCACATCGCTTATCACCGATACTAAGATTATCACCAGCATAGTTCTCAGAATTATTGGAACACACAAGCCTCCTCACCGCAATAAGGTTGAGATCCATTTGAGGAGGAATTTTCTAAATTACAAATGAATGAATTAATAATTATAATTAATAATGACGCATTTATAAAGATCGGTTGGCTATTAAATAACGTTACACTAACATATGATAAGAAAACAACATTTTTTTAAAAAAGAACACATAGTTCTATGATATTTGAATACAAATTAAATTAATCAACTAGAAATATATGCATAAAAAATCTACTTATCGAAAAAATAATGAATAATTATTGAATAGTTTAATTTTTCACCCTATGTGCTTAATGACGGTTGGGTGATGGTCTTGATATAATCCAGCAGTTTGCTGAAGAGTCATGGAATGGTAATTTCTGTTGATCTATCTCCGTAGAAGTTGTTGGCTATTGACACATGAAAGGTGGGGGTGGTCCTCCAGCACTGGACCACTACGAGATGCAGATGATCTCGGGTCATGGGCATTTCATGAAAACCTCTTCGACTTAGGACTTGTCCGTGAACCGTGGTATGTTTGCGCTCAGGTGAGGCAGATGCCGGAGTACATCCTCTGGGACTGCGTGATTATGAATGATGCACGTGAGATTTATTGGGGTGTGGGTTTCTCGCTGAGGGTTGCTGAGATGGGCGATGCCGGGAAGAGCAGTAGCTAGAGAGTCCTAACGGAGCATTCTACTGGCTCTCCCTCGCATCTCTTACGACCTAGACTGGGTAAATTTCTGCCAGACTGTGACCGAGTTCTGCGACTGCAGCACATAAATATGATGTCTACCCTTCCTTTTTGGGGGTGTATAATTCATATAGCTTCTTTCTGGCTGTCTTCTGAATTTAATGTGATAACGAGTCTCACGTCTAATTGTACAGGTATGGTTCTGGTACGATGATATCAGAGCCAACCTATGATGGTATTATGATAATAATGTAATAAAATTAAATAAATATGTAATTATGACGAATCTAAACGAGAGTAAACAACCCTCAAAACGATCTGGGATAGGGTGTAAATAAATAAAAAATATATATTGACACATTGAGTTGCTTATTTGTGATTTGGCGAGTTTTGTGGCTGTGTTTTACAAGTATCTTTTCGACTTCATAATACTTCACGAGTTTTGGTAAATATTGTTAACAAAATAATATAATTATATGAATGCTGTAATTTTTTTATATGCAGACATCACAAAAATTCTGACACTCTTATAAAAAAATATATTTTGGTCGATATTTCCCTCATCTTATTTCTGTAGTCGACCTTTTGCTGAACTAAATTATATATGAACTTCAGCGGCCTTATCAATGATGAAAAAATATAAAACCAAAATCCTTCAATATTCTCTTATACAAATATCAATCCTTTTTTAAGCCCGGATTTATAATTTAACATATATAAAAAATGTAATACGTCGCTTGAATGTCTTCCTTATCCTGGATTAGGCTTATTTTCTACTCTTTTGGTTATACATACATACGTCTACACGCAATGAACTCAACATTTTGTAAATATGTTGTAGTGAAATTTCGTAACCATATATTTAATTTTTAGGGAGATATGACTATATATATCTTGATTTGATCGAGTGGATCACCAATTAAGGCTGAGATGTATGCAATATCAATGTAGGTCACCCGTCTATGATGTTACTTGTTGTTTATCAGGAAGGTTCAAGTAGTAGAGTAAGGTTGATCTAAGACTAACCGTTCTCGGTGTATTGCGAAGCATATTGAATATTTGTAATATTGATATGTGGTTGTATATAAAATACTGTTAGCATTGAATTTATTTAAGCAAGATATAATGATTGAGACTTGATGATAAACGCGTGAATATGTATACCGCATCGGTAGCTGCCGCGACGTTGGACGTCGGTAGGTGAAGTGAGTAGGCGACTGCATCATGGGCCGCGCTAGCCACGTTGTATCCACTGGCTGTATTCACCCAGGTCACATGATGTACCGACGTTTTTCTGCGCTCGGCTATGCTGGGTTCGTTCAGCGTCTGACGATGATTGCTGACGAGAGTGGAGGCGATAACTTGTTATTTATTTGACAAGTAGTGACAAATTTTAGCGACAAGTAGCGAATCTCGAGATTTTATTGTTCCCGGAATCAAAAATATTCATATGCACATTAATGTTACATTTAAAAAAAAATCGAAATAGAACCAATATTAACAATTTGAATGTGAAATAATTTTAATTTTATGAATAATAGCCTAATAATTTTAATACTCCAAAATATTAATTTCGAATGTTTTAAGATTATATGTATTTATATCGAGGTGTATATATACTGTAAGCTATGCCGGGATCCCGGGATTGTATTTCTTGGTGGCAAGTGTATGTAAAAGTAAAAGCATAAATACCAACGGGTGGGTCATATTTGAAGGACAAAAAATAAGTATGAGTGACATGGAAAATATTGGCGGAGGGCTAAAGTGGCAGTGTGATGAGGGCTCCTTCATACATCAGTGGATTGATAATGGCTGCTGCTGCTGATGATGATGATAACAATGATGATATAATAAAACAAAAGGTTTTCGATGTTTGTTTGCAAGAGGCGTAATAAATATAAATAGTTGATATTAATTTTTGAATTAATGCAAAAATAATTTCAATTCAAAAACAAATAACTCTTAAATATATGTTCACCAGGTATTTACGGAAAGAGTGCGATCATTAATCAAGTCTACTGAAATGTGGGGGAGAAGCAGGAGTAACATTATTGAACCAAGTTAAAAGTACCGAGAAAGCCTCAGGCTGATATTGTTTTTAAATAACTAAGTAACAAAAAATTTTAATGTGGTTTTAACTTGTCGATCACTTGGTTTATTAAAATTAAACATATACTATGATATTGCTATTTTAACCATATTTTTCATAATATTTTCGTACACTACGCGTGTTATTTCAGCAATTTTATTTAAAATATCGTCTTGTAGCATCGGATTGATGTTGATTTATTGGCGTTAATTTTTTCTTTCAAGTATTTTGACATAAAATAGTTGATGGCTATCAAATCAGGGGATCGATATCACCACTTTTGACATTATGCAACTGCAACATTTAAAGCGAAGCTCAGGCAGTGTGTGAGGTGGCACGGTTCTGTTGAAACCACATGTGTTGCAGGCCTATTCAACCCAATTTGGCCACCAACATGTGACGATAGCGATCACCATTAATAATTACAGCATTGCCATTATTATTTAGATCAAATATTTTAATGACTTCAACACGATGTTGAAGCACTAAATGCTTCATAATAAATTATAATTAATTACTCTCTACGATTACTAAATAAAAACTAACAAATATCTGCCAAACCAAAATGGCGACCAAACAAAATCGGCCTGGAATATAGTATTCTCCCTATACATATCCGCATTCTACATATAGAAATCTCAATTAAGGTTGCTTGGAGAAGCTTTGAAAATGTCAGATAAACGGCTGCCAAGATGTATAATATTTTCTTGGCTTTCTGAAAGGAGACTGATGGTGAGACTGTACGATAACAAATTGAGTCTTGGTTGGTTAACAATTACCGAAGCAGCTCAAAACATAAGAATATGGAAGCGACGTATTGAGACTTAAGGCCCCCAATGCTTCTAAGACAAGGGGATGAGAATTATAACGATGACGTATCACTCTCATCGATTATTTAAACTACACTCATTCAAGCTGCCATTCGTTACGTTATTAATAAAATTGTAAACACTACGCTTTTTTTTGCTCCGCTTAAACATCTAAAATATGTAATATTTTGTTAATATTATTGTACGACAAAAAAATAGGTATTTCTATCAAAATACTCACGTTCATATTATCCAATTAATTATCTAATTTCAATTCAATTAACCAAATAAACATATCTAGAAATATTAAATCAGCTATCAAAATATGAATGATCTTTTTGGTGCGATAATAACATTGTAAGTTTATTCTGAATCTAAATATTATATCTTACTTCCACACCAACCTTTAACTTATAAAAACTAAAATGCCTATACTCCCCAATTCAAACACGAGAATTGATTTCTCTATTGAGTTGAGTAATTTTGTAAAATTGTAAAAGTATTTGTATTTAGCCATATGATATATCTGTATTTTAATATCTACCATATAAAAAAATAAAATAAAAAAATGATTACTAAGCTACAAAAAACTTTAACACTACACGTTTTTGAAACTATGTTTGCATATGTCGTACCTATATTTATTTATAATAATATTTATCGTACTGAATGTTACTATGTTCTCATGTATTTTGCATTATAATTTGTTCTAATATATAATCGATACCTTAATTTGCAAAGCAGCCAGCTCCACCCATGGTCAAAAAACCGTTCTTGATACCATTATTTTCCTCTTTCATTGTTCTACATTATACTAAAAGTCAAAAATTTCCATCCATTTTAAAACGTGTAAAATCATGTGTATTAAAATAATAAATAAGTTAAATATGAATTAAATATATTAATTAGAAAGATATATACATATAAAATCAATTTTATCGAAAAATATTGTTGTTGCGCCACCGGAATTCGAACCTGGATCTCTTTCTAAACCGGGAAAGGTGCATTATCCAACTATGCTACAGCGACAATATTTTTAACAACAAATTTTTGAACCTATATGTTACCTTTTTGATATTATTACATTTAATCGTTCCATTATTTGAAAGAGCCATCTACCTTATTTTTATTATCAGATTACTTAAAGGTATTTGAGATTCCGTAAAAATAAGGTAGATGGCTCTTTCAAATAATGGAACAATTAAATGTATTAATATCAAAAAGGTAACATACAGGTTTGAAAATTTGTCGCTAAAAATATTGTCGCTGTAGCATAGTTGGATAATGCACCTTCCCCGGTTTGGAAAGAGATCCAGGTTCGAATCCCGGGGACGCAATGACAATATTTTTTGATAAAATTGATTCAAACAAATTCAGAAAAACTCGAAATATTTCTATATATATATATGAGTACGAGATTAATCAAAACATCAAAAAATTTCTCAGCCATCTTATTTCTGCATAAATAATCTACCAAAGTGAGTTTTTGAATTTTCGTAATCCATTTAATTACAAAATTAAACAATTTTTTGTCACTTCTGAACATTTTAGAAAAATGGAGTTAGCTGCTTTGCAGAGTAAGTTATCGTAATGTAACATCTACTTTTTATAGCCATTATAAATATTTATTTTCTATTATTTTAACAAATTAAGAACTTTTCTTATTTTTATTTCAATATCGCCGAACTATATTTTGATATTGCAACTTCACAATATAATAGAAACAATATTATATTTTATTTTTTGTATATAAACTGATTAATTTTATAAGACTCCATTGTCAATCAATACAATAAATCAAACACGATGTTTTTGGTTCAATATTGAATTTTTCTAGGATGTCTGATGATCGTCCAATTATTTGGAAAAATTTAATAACGAACCAAAAAAAATCGTTTTTAATTTATCATGTCGATTGACATATTTCGTTGTTAATGCACAGTTACATAACTCACTAGTATCTATACACTATGGTGGATAGTCACATTACAGTTAACACAGATGAGCATTTTAAAAGGTAATATTTTTAATGCAGTTAATTTTTAATTCTAACCTATTTTATATCATTAAACTGTTAATGGTATCTATAATATAAAATAAAAATAACATTAAATTCCATTTTATTTGTTTTCCATATCTGAAACGTGACAATTTAGCTTTTACATATAGTATCTAATGTAAATAATTCCTTGCTAGCTTTTAAAACACCATCAAAATAAATCCAATATAATTTTAAACATATTATGTAGACCCTCAATTTTCGGACTCGATTTTATCTCTTGTTCAATTGGTCCGGCGGACCACTTCTGCATTTAAATGAGACATAAATATCAAATGCGAAAAAAGCTCCGTATATCTGATTGAAACCACCGCCAACGATATAAAACCAACCATTTAATCGGGAATCCTTCAAAATTGTATAATTTCGGTCGCAGCTGTTGAAGGGTTAATAGGGGTGGCTTTAAATTGGTTACGGGATGATTTGTTTGGCTGGTTAGTGGCGAGGGATGCAAAGAACCCTCAGGACGCCGCGAAATATATTAGATAACCTACTGTAAATTTATTCAGTTTCTCCTAGCGAGACGTGTGGTTGTAAGACTGTGTATTAAACACTTCATCATAACACCGTGTCGCTGTCAAGAGAACCAAGCTATGAGAAGAGGCACCGACTAAACAAGAATATATCTATGAGGTAATTTTGTATATGTTATTTTGACATCTTAGCTTATTAGTCTTATTTATTGAAAATTTAGAAAAAAAAATAGTGACAATTTATTAACATCCTAACATAATTACACATGGACAAGGAAAAAGCATAATGAATGTAAAAATAAGTTATGAACACAGAAACATGAATAAGGATAAATTATTTACATATTGCATTGATAAATATTGTAAATTAGGTTTTAAAATATTAAATAATATAATATTTTAGTTTTAAACCACTTCACATGTACTAAAGTCAACTAGTTTCAGTTGAATCCAACCTTCTTCGGTACAATATAGTATATATACTAACTTAAGTATAGATATTTAAATAAGAGGTTAAGATAAGAAGATAAAGCAACAGTATATCAGAGTGGGACAAAGTGTCAGATAGGGGGTAGGAGAGAAGGGTAGGGATTACATGGGAACAACTTTAATATCGGACTATTGGATAAATTTATATGGTTATTTAGTATCTGGCTATTATTATTGATTGATTTATTAACTTTTATTGCTTCTAAATTGTTAAGATGTAAACCTATTTCACTTTTACGTAACACTTGGGCCCCCGTGTTCTTATTAAGAGTATAGTTAGAATTTGTTAAGTGTTCTTCAAATTCCGAAAAACCTATACTTGTTAAGTATTAATATTTACGTTCCTCGATGCTTTATTCATATATAAAACTTTTAACTAATTATAAAGACAAAGAAAACATACTAAGCCATTCTGTTATCTATAATCTTAAGTGCGACGATTGTCCAGCTTTCTATATAGGCAAAACATCGAAGAAAGTAAATTAAAAAGACCGGCATGCTGGGCGGCTGCCCACGCGCATTATTGTTGTCAATACCTGATCGGTACCGGCAAGATTATCTGGCTGTTAAGAGCGTATGATTTGCACCCAGGTATTTGTGTTGGCTTTGAACAGTTTGTTCGATTACTTATATATACTGTCTGAACGAGGGGGTGGGGAAAATAATGGATGCAAGAAGGGTGGAAGGAATTCGGTGGAGGGACAGGTATAGGGGACAAAGGGCGACTGTAGAACCACCCAGAACCAGAAAACACGACCCACCTGTGAAATGTTTATTTCGGCATCTGGATCTTTTTCCACTGGATCCACAGATATTCTGGCTTCAGAACACGTGTAACGTTGTTCAGCACGAAGTACACTTGGACATACACTTTCGGTGATCGCGAGAAAGTGTTGAACAACACCTTGCACAAATATCACGATGGACATCACTAATCGGTTCGCATGGTAGCGAAAAACCGATTACACACAAACAATACGCTTACAAACAATATTATATAAAACCCACACAGTACCACTATACTTTAAGCCAAGGCGGTAATCAACGTACCCAAAATGGTTAACGCTACTTTCAGTTCGAAGGTACAACTTCAACAGTAAAATACATCACAGAAAAAGATCATGTTCTGGTATAGGGGGTGAGGGTAGTGGATAGGCAATATACAAGAACCATTGATCTACGTGTCATATTCACATGCGCGCGCACGGCGACCGGCGATCCATAAATAATTTATAAAGTTAGAACACACACCATCCGGTATTCTCGCTAGATTGTCCCGAAATAATATACAAATGTTATCGGACCTGCCACTACGTGAAATTAATAAAAATATGTTTTACTACGCAAGAACTCTATTTGTACGGAAATGATTTAATATTATATGGCTGGCGAAAAAATCCGGATTGTACTTACAATAACATAAACCAAGGATCCGAAATAATGAATACAGCAATACAACCTATTTAAGGCTCTATTCGCAAAGATGTACGATCAAATTTATTTTTTGGACACGGGCCAAAGACGCAGGAAATTTTACAGAAAGATTCTTCCCTCTTAGGTCGTGCGTGAAGAACGTAAATCATATATGCCTCGAAAGGTTTATGAAATTTGACTAAGTCTTAATGTCGACTACATTTATCACGTTTTGTCTCCTTTAATAAATGCTCTACATAATTTCCCCTTTATTCGCTCTGCTAGTATCTGAATGTGAAATAAACAGAGGAAATTCATGAACTTTTTCGTCCTCAACAGCTGAGTGTCTCAATTTTATTTCCGCTAAACTTCTATTGGCTGATCCGAATGTTCAAGTTTATTCATTATCGAATTCCATATACATGTCAACCATTTAGTGCTTATTTGTGTGGTTGTATATTGTAATTGGAAAAATGACAGCACCTTTGTTTACTACGTTTTTCAAGTACCGGATTTGTTTTTTTAAAAACAATTTTCACAAAACTTTAATTTATTCGAACGCTACATACCCTAAACTACTTTTATACACAGTCGCTACCATTATTAAAGCATTTATTACAACGGGGTACCAATTTTTGTATACCTTCGTCATAGAACGACACCGCCTGGAATAAAAACCATGTCTGTACTTTGTCTTTGAGCTCACCATGGAATCGCTTCAGACGAAGAAAAATATGCAAATCACTTGGCGCCAAATCAGAACAAAACAGGACACACTTGGTGATGAATTTCAGCTGGTTTCATGTTTCGTGTATTCGAGAAACAAATCACGGACCATATCTCATAGTCAGCAGGCTGATCTGTTGTCTTGAACATTTCAACTACTCACTAGAAGATGGCCATACTATGTTAATGTACATGTGGTGAGTCAACATATGATGAAAACCATTTTCGCATGCTCAATATCGCAACTGCAGCGCTACACCGGAAATGATTACCACTCACTTAAAAAACGCGCCTTGTATATTCGAATTTGATATTTTTTGTTCAGATTTTCATTAATTTCTTTCTTTTATTAGTACGAAAAAAAATCTGCAAATGTGCCAAAAAATTTATTTTACATATTTTAATATTAAAAAAATCTTTTATGCCTATTTCATATGGTTTTTAGAGATAGCAGTTAGATTAGTTTTTTAATCATTATTATCATTATCTATGGCTTATTCATTACTGTAAGATGAGGTTAATTAAGGATGGCGACGTGGAAAACTAGATTGTAGTTTATTATTACATTTTTCATCTAGAGCCTTTGATTTTTATAGTCGAGAGTGATAATTAACTAACTTACCATTATGCCGTTTCCTCGCAGAGAGGATAGAGCTCCACACTCTTCTTTCCTTACACACAATTCTCGCCTTAACTACCATACATTCATACATCGTCTTACGCAAGCTCGTTGAGGTTTTTAACAGGACTATCTTCGCGTCAAGTCTTCCACGGATGTCCTCTATTTCTGGTGCCATCAGTATTTGTGTCATGTATCATTCTTACTATTCTCTCCTAATGCATTCATTTCATATAACCAAACCACCTAATCGATCCATTTTAAATCCAATGCACTATACTAAGAGCAGAATTCATTCATAAATAATTACTAAGTGTATATTATTACTGTAAAATATTGTATTGTTTTTAATTATTTTTTCTAATAACATACAAATCTAATAAAATAGATGACACAATATTAAAAAAACGGATTTTAAAAAACTTAATTAAGTAAATCTATGTTATAAAACCATTTTTAAAATCTTTATATTTACAAATAAAATATTTTTTTACATTAACAAGAGAATGTAATTCTTTATAACAGCTAAAAAATATAAATCTTCATATTATATAAACAATGAAATGTGAATCTTTATATCAAAAATAAAATGTAAATCTTTATAAAAACAAGAACATTTACATATTTATATAAACAAAATAACGTTGATGTTGTTATGTCATAAATAATTTGACATAACAACAGGATATTATTCGTATATTTAATATATGTTTTGGAAAGATTTAGTTTTGACATTCGAATTGAATAATATTTGATCAATCCTTTAAATTGTTGGTATGCAAACATTTATATTTTGTAGTGTTATTTTGTTGTTAAGACTTTTAAATAAGACTTGAATGAAGTATGATCTTAGCTCTCCACTGATTGAAATTATTGAAAAATATTTGGAACGCCTACTAAACAGTGTTCTGTTTTATAAATATATTTTATGATTAAGATACATTTAGTAAAATACATACATTTAGTGAAATTCACCTCAAAGGAATTCGTCAACCAAGGCAAGACTAGCGGTGCACAATGGAATCCTAGTACCGACACTGGTGTATGGAAGTGAGGCCTGGAATCGGCAGAAAAGGAATGAAAGTATACTGAATGCAGTGGAAATGAGATCACTTAGGCAAATCTATTTTGGCAGAGTAAAGAATGAAGAAATAAGGAAAGAATGTAAAGCTGATGTTACTATAGTTAGTATATATGGAATGAATGAATGAATGAGGAGAGAATGGTAAGAAATATATATGACGCAAGTGTTAATGGCACCAGAAATAGAGGACGTCTGCGGAAGACTTGGCATGACCAGGTAAACTAGTTAATGGAGGCTGGTTATGTTAGAAGCCTCAACGATCGGCGAGCTTGTATGAGAAGATGTATGAATGTGGATGAGGCGAGAATTGTGTGTCAGGACAGAAGAGTGTAGCGCACTATCCTCTCTGCCTACCTCTGCGGGGAAACGGCAAGATGGTAAGTAAGTAAGCAACTCCAAGGTAACACGCGGTAGATCGTACCATATGGCAGACAGTACTCATTATTTTATTACCATTATGATCAGACCAGCGTATTATATAATATTATAATAATTTTGACGAAATAGATCGCGAGGCTGTTTTGAAACATCCGAAAACTAGATTGTTTTGATAAATAACTTAGATCTGGATCATTGATAAAAATCCATAAATCCTTATTTGGTTAAATATGGATTAAATATATTAATTAGAAAGATATACATATAAAATCAATTTTATCTTTCAAATAATGGAATGATTAAATGTATTAATATCAAAAAATGTATCATATAGGTTCGAAAATTGTCGCTGTAGCATAGTTGGATATTGCACCTTCCCCGGTTAGGAAAGAGATCTAGGTTCGAATCCCGGTGGCGCAACAACAATATTTTTCGATAGAATTGATTTTATATGTATATCTTTCTAATTAATATATTTAATTCATATTTAAAATATCACAGACCGTCTGTTCTGAATAATTACAACTTCACAATAAGAATGTTCTCTCCTTATTTGGTTATCGCTTGCTTTCATAATCTGCATCACTCCCCGAATCTTTATGGGATATTTAATCAATCTAGTTTTGTCTAGCTAAAGCGATACCTATAAGTTATTTCTCAGATTAGCTGGGTTTAAAGCTGAGTGGTGTCTTTCGCAAAATTCGCAAGAGTTTAAAATTTTTAATGTAATTCTGAAAATTCACAACAAATTTGAAAATAGTAACTTTGTATTAAACACACTGACACAATCCATGAAATATTATTTTATGGAATAGTTAGTATATGTTTATCTTGATGAAGAAACGATGGTACTGAAATTATTCGAGCTGTTTAAAATAAAGATATTTGTTTAAAATTAAAAACTATGTTCAATCACTAAATTAACACTGTAAACATTAAAAACAGGTGAAGAAAATAAGTTGTTTTATCGAGTCTATTATGGAATTAATCGCATAAATCTTTTTTGAAAGCATAAATATGTGTTTCTATAATGGTAAACAAACAATAGCCGATTTACCATCTTACACCATTACAATGTTCATAAACGCTGGATAGATTTGACTGAACTTACTTATGAGAATATTGAAAACGTCAAGGAAGCGACTAAATTTATGTTGGTTTTGCACTGTTGACTTTCCAATCTTCAGGTACTTGGCAGAGACTTGCATAGTCTGCAATAGCGTAGAACGTAAACAAGACATTTAGGAATAAGTATGCGATGCGGTTATGAAGTTATGTGTGTGATTATCCCGTGCCTCCATATATTACACACAGCACTTACGAGTTCTTTTAAATATGATCGCAGAGTGAACGTGCACGTGTGTGCATGTGTGTGGCCCAAGGAAGTCGAATAAGAAAGACTACTTACAGTTGACAGAAATTTATTGATGTTTCATAGTTACAGATAGAAAAATATGCAACAAGCATTTGCTTGAGATCTATCAGGGAAGGTAGCCACGTGAAAAGTCGTTGCGGGAACAATATATTGGTATATGTTGTTGGGTCGGTACCGACGTGTTTTTGCGGCTGATGAGAGTCTAGTTTTACACATAGGTATATGCAAGGTACGCTAGATCTCCACAAACTCCTTCGAAATATACTACCGATGAAGCATGTCACGTATCACTTGGATGCCTCATCCTGCAACAAACCCAACCATAGCTCCATCTATTATTATAAAAGATTCTTCAAGTTTTTCAGCCACATCGTGGTTCACTATGACAATTTTAAGATATAGAAGACTTTAAGAGTACTGCAGCGATGCCTTGCGACTGGCTGGAAGACCCTGGAGTCTTTCATTTTCATGCCATAATATTTGAACAAATGTATCGTCGTTCATCTATCAAAGAGGGCTATTAACAAATTGTGCAGAATTTTTCTCTGTTGAAATATGATAATAAAATGTAATCTTACCGATTTCGATGGATATTTTTTTAGACAGTGTGAGGTATATTTATTCCATAAAGTGTGACAATGTTAGGTGTATTTATTTCAAAAAAATTAAAATCATTACTGTCATTTGTAAAAATGACACATCGAAAAAAGAGTAGTTACGTCATAATGTTTTTACGTAATATTACTTCATTATAATCAAATTCAGATATTAAGGAAAACACATTCTTATTGTGTAGTTGTGATTATTCAGAACATAGGTCTGTGATATTTTAAATATGAATTAAATATATTAATTATAAATATGTACATATAAAATCAATTTTGTCGAAAAATATTGTTTTTGCGCTACCGGGATTCGAACCTGGATCTCTATTTCCAATCCTGGGAAGTATACTACCAATTGTGTTATAACGCCAGTATTTTTTATGACAAATTTTCGAACCTTGGTAGTGTACATCCCCGGATTGGAAATAGAGATACAGGTTCGAATCCCGGTAGCGCAAAAACAATATTTTTCGACGAAATTGATTTCATATGTATATATTTATAATTAATACATTAAACTAGTATTTAAAATTCAGATATGCCTGTTAGAACGGATTATGGGCATGTGTTTGGGAAATGTTACCCTATCCCAAATGTACCTCAATTTAACCAGAGATAGGCATTTTTTAAAGATGGACGACGATATGTACATATGTAAGTTTTATTATTTTTACATTATTCAAATAAATACAATTTCAAATATATGAGAACTTGATATGTATTGTATATGAGGTGTATGTAATACATGATTCGTTTCTAAATTTATACAAATGTGATAAACAGATAGATGAACATTTGTTCACAATCAACACACGTGTAAATAGCTAGATGTTAACATAACAAACATAGACAGTAATGTCATATCTCATCTCTATAGAGATATGGTCTATGAATAGGTTATGATAATGTTAAATGATTAAGTAGTGTTCGGTATTTATGACCAGATCGCCGATCGTCGTGTGCGTGTGGGGATGCTCATTTATATTGACTTTACCCAACCCCCCATATCCTATACCTCAAAGCGCGACTTTTCTGTGTGTTGTCTATGACTTACTGAACTGTTAAGAAGGGAACGTCCTGCTATGTGCTTGCTACATTGATCTATTATTTGTATTGTTATTGTTGCTATTGTGTATTCAGTTTCTTGTAGTGCGTGCCGTGGATTTACAACCACTATTGGGTGATACACTGTGCTTCGTACGAATCAGCGAATAAGTTTCCTGAAGTTCAGGAGAGCTGTGAGTACAGTAAGAAAATCCATGAAAGTCGTGCTTCCTGGTTGATCCTTGGGCCCTTACTGATCTGTCCCTATTCCAAATTCCTACCACCCTTACTACATGCCGTTTCACCACCCCCTTGTGAAAACGTGTAGTCTATGTGGTATTTAAATATATTAAATACCGTTATAGGTAAAAGAAGGGAAGAATTATATTTATTACACAATTAAAGCTTTATTCTGTAATTAGTTTGTTTATAATGTTTCATATTTATGGGTTAACTCGTAGAAATATTTTTTTATACGTAACGTTACCATAATATATAAAACGTAGTTATATTTTATTCTCAGTAATACCAACTGAATGTCATGTGCCAAATTTAGAAATAGATTTCCTGGAGACATCCGAAACTTCTTGTGTGGCCGAGTTAACAATAATAAACGTACTTGAGTATTCCACGTATACGATGAAAATCTCAAAGATCGAATAGTATCAAAGAAATAATAATAAAAAAAATATTATTTCGTGTAAATTTTTTTTATCATTTTTAACAATTATTAATTATTATAAGTAAAATTAATACATTTTTAGTAAAATATAGATAGTAAAAAATATATACTTATTATATAAAGAATAAACACTTATAATATAGTAATATACACAATAAAAAACATTTAAAAAAATACTAAAATATTAAAATAAAATTTAGTATCCATCAAGTTCGGAATCGTTCGTTTGGATTTAGTTTTTCGTGACTGTCCGTCTTACCGCGCGCGAACCTCTGGTGACAATTTCGCTAGTCGCGATTGCTGGTTATACTGTACTCCGTCGATAGATGCCTCTATCTGTCTCATTTTTCACTTATATATTTTTGATTCAAGTATATAATGATGATGTATTATATATTTTGATATTTTTAAATGTGGATTTGTTCTTACTTCTACAGGAAGGACTAAAAAAATATTATTAGACTTTGAAGGACAACTGACAAATTAAGGAAAGCAGAGAGAGAAATAATTTTTTGAGGCATATTTTGTTAATATTTTTATTCTGTGATATTTTATTACAGATTAAATTAATCAATTTTATCTATTCACATTATTATTGTGAAGTTGTAGTTTTCATTTTAATACAAATTAAATTAATGAACTAGAAAGATCCACAGGAAAAAAACAGTTTATCTAAAAATACTTTGGTTGCTACCGGGATTCGAACCTGGACCTTTTTCTATCTGGGGAAATGCGTTATCCAGTTTCGCTACATCAACAGAGTAGACCAAATTATTGAACTTATGTGCTGTAGCTCTTTCAAATTCATACCTCTGTTATCATTCGATTACGCGTTTCCCCGAATTGGAAAAGGTCCAGGTTCAAATGCCGGTAGCAAGTAATATATTTTTTCGATATATTGATTTGCATATCTTTCTAATTTATGCATAAATTTTTTTTTAGTTAATTCATTGTTCGTATTAAAATATATTCTTAATAAGTAGATGTTTTCTATTTTTCTAATTGATTAATTTCATTTGTATTTTGTTTCGTTTAAAAATATGGTATGATTTTAAGAAATAAACCCTATTTTGGTGAATGTGTGGACTTTTCTCACATAATGCGTTGTTGTAATGTATGTAAATCTTCTCTTTGCCAAGATAAAATTAGAAGAAAACAGACAATGGAAATCTGTGTCAAAATCTGCCTGCCTTGCTCTCCGCAATGTCTGTCTCCACCTCCTAAACCCTGTATCTGTGTGAAATCAGTCGGATGAGAAGGAATAATGTATTCAAATAGTGCGACCGCTCGATTGCGGAATGTTTTGAAGGCTTTTGCGTTCCCTGCTACTCACAATCCGGGTATTTTAAGTCTTCGGGGGATTAGCTATTCCACCCACCGTAATAACATTAGCCCCGCGGTTGATACGGACCTACCCTAATGGGGGTTTACGTACATTCATATATTAACATCATGACGTATACACACATAATATTTTCTTCAACGCTTCACACAACACCACAACACTATTTAAATGTTATTTTAAATATTTCTATTCAAGTAAGTTAAGCGTCATCGAGCATAAACATTATTTGGATAAGTGGCTAAAAATATAATTGCAGGAAAATATAATTATGTCTGTGGGCCGATCCATTTTCTATAGTCTATCCAGAACGATGATAATATACAAATTGATAAATTAGGACCACTTTATAGGGATGCATATGTGTTATTACATTTAGACAATTACCAAACTTACTTTTTTAACCAAGTCACATACACCTAAATATAATTGTGTAAAATTTCTACACCTAGTTCCATTGCATTCACTTTGCATAAGTGGTAGTAATGCCTAGTCATTGTGGTATTACCAATACTTAAACAAAAAGTATATAGGCAATATTTATTTTAATATTAATAATAAGTAATATATGTGAGTTAAAATAAAATGACTATATGTACTTACTTTAAAGTTTCTTAAAGATCAGGTATAATATTACAATACATATATAATAATATGAGTATAATACATGTAACGTTAAGCTTATTAGAAATTTTTCACTTGACTTCACTTAAACGACACACGTTTCAACATATAAAATGTAATTTTTAAATTAATATTTTATTTTTAATATATGAATTAACTATATTAATTAGAAAGATATACATATAAAATCAATTTTATCGAAAAATATTGTTGTTGCGCCACCGGGATTCGAACCTGAATCTCTTTCCAAACTGGGGAAGGTGCATTATCCAACTATGCTACAGCTACGATATTTTTAGATAAAATTGATTTTATATGTATATCGTTCTAATTCATATATTTAATTCATATTTAAAATATCACAGACCTATGTTCTGAATAATTACAACTTTCACAATAAGAATGTGTTCTCCTAATAATATTTTATTAATAAGATTTTTGTTTGCTCATTTAAAATACTAAAAATATGTATGTTAGTGAAAATTTGAACCTGCATATAGGCATCTATAAATATGCTAAGTGTTGCATATCTTTTATTTAACACATGTATCATATTATATGAATATGTATAAAAAATATCACATCTTCAGTTAATAAAAAAAATAAAAGTACATATAAAAAAAATGAAATTAGTAGTTTACAATTAATTTTGGCTCTTTAGTAATAAATTTAAAAATCAGTAATATAATATAAGATTTAAAATATATTAATAATACAGAATATAAAATTAAAAATCAATGCATTAAATTATAGTAAGTTAAAAAAATATATATAACACAAATAAAACTGTATATACAGGGTGTAACAGATCTAGTCTACGATATGTTATGGGTGGATACCTGGCTAATTTACGAGTCGAAAATGTTCAAGTGTCAACCATGTCAAGGGTATAAGTGTTTAAAAAAATCGTAATTATGGGATTATTTCGATTAATTGAAATATTTTGATTCCAAATGATATATTGAATTCAAAAAATTGAGTCATCGAATTTTGAGCGG